>CM054129.1:72947089-73114865 GCA_028751855.1 Ambrosia trifida | reverse complement strand
CTTTTGATAAAACCTGTGAACTCACCAGCATAACTAATTTAATAAAACCTATGAACTCACAGTCCGGTCAAGAAGGATTGAAGAACTAAATGACGTCATAACTAATTTGAGCAAATATTTCATACCTTGTTAAATTGAAAGTTTAAAAATAAAAGAAATTTTTTGTTTTCTTCAAAAAGTTATAAAAAACAAATGAACTCTTTAAAAATAAAAGAGGTTAGATGAATAACATTTAATTGAAAAATATACAAGTGGTATCATAAAAATACAAAAAAATATATCATTTACCACAAAAGTTGCATTGGCCCTTACTCGGCCCACTGGACACTTTGCATAATTCAAAATTGCGTCATATATCGGATTTCCTTTTGTAGGTAGCATGTGAATCATTGTAATTATGGTTCCCAATCAACCGAAGATTTAGCATGTGATGAAGCAATTGAAGAAATTCATTTTTGAACGTAAGTACTTTCACAAACAAGTCAAACGAGTAGTATATGGAAAGACTTAATTATGGAATACAACTAGTTGTTGAATGTATTGCGTGTGTAAATGATGTAGAATGAATACTAACGTTTGAATAGATAAGTTCCAAATTATTATTATAACACGACATGTTGACTTGAAAGTAAACAACAATATATGAAATACGTAAACGTAAAACATAATTCTCATAGCATAAAACCGTAGTGAAAGCATTTAACCAATTACAAAACCATGTACGTGTTCAAAATGTTTATTTCAAAAGCATGAAACTAAGCCTAGATGCCATGCAGACTCGTGCGCCTAGTCCAACTGTTGCTACCTTTGCGACCTAAGAAAAACATGCCAAAACGACGTCAACATATAATGCTGGTAAGTTCACAGGTTTATATAAAAATGTTACCGAGTGTTACTGATGTGCTATGTATGGTCTAAAAATATAAACTAACCTAGACACCTAGTAATATAAAACAGACTCAACTAAACTAGACCACACGACAGGCAAGTGTATCTATCAATGCAGTACATACTAAGTAAGTCCGAGTATCGAACCCACAGGACACTAATAGAAAACACAACTAGACTTAACAAAATTGGTTTATTAATGATTTTTGGGTTTTTTAAATAATGAAATAAAATAAATAAATAAATAAACAAGATAAACAGACAGCATGGATAACTGAGGAAAATATCAGGATAGGAAGGCAACTACCTAGGTCAAGAATCCTACATGCAAACTCATAACTCTCGGTAATGGAAAACTGAATGGCTTACCAGATTCTAAAGATAACTCAAGAAACCCTAAAACGTGCTAGATCTCCTCCCGGTCTAACCAACACACCCCAAAGAATACTAAAGAATAAAACACTGGCTATCTAGCTTGGATCACCTCCCGGTCTCACCTCACTAAGAATATAAAGATACTCGAATGACTCGATCACCTCCTGGTCTCCCTAATCACAATACACCCGAAGATGTAAAGGAGTAATTTAATTGGGTTAACTATGACTTGGAATTGCAAGAAACTAAAGACAACTAGGATATGATCACCTCCCGGTCTCACCCAAAACCTAACAACTAAAGCTCTAGACAACCCAACATTCCATCACCTCCCGGTCTCAAGAATGGAAGAATACAAAAGTCCTCTAAATTCTCTAATGAACATCCAAACATGAAAGACATTCACTAAGACGTATATGGAACTCTCAAAAATAATAAATTAGACTTAAGTACGCACACACATCATAATAAACATCAACCAAATCGTTACCTAAACATTAACCATTCAAAAATAATCCATAAACCGAGAACTATAAAATTAACATGCAGTCATCATACAACCTAGGTAGTGGTTCAAGATTTAGCTACTCATAATAATGAAAATCGATAAAAACATAGGTTTAAAACAAAATATAGTCATGGTGTCAATATTCATGAACACAGAGTAAATAAATATGAAAACTAAAATTTATTATAGTCGAACCCGTAGCTTCACTCTTAAACCCGAGCCTTCCTGGCCTTCACTTCCTGTTTATTTCTTTTTGATACTGTTGTGCTCGATCGGTGCCTTCTTTTCTTTAATGGCGGCTACTGTGTTGGATCTTGAACTTCGATATTATATTCTCCTCCCCCTTTGAGATCATGTGCCATATATATGGCTCGTAGGTTTTTTTTTTCTTTAGTCAAATTCTCTTGGGCCATGAGCCCACCGTTTTTATTATTATTATTATTATTATTATTATTATTATTATTATTATTATTATTATTATTATTATTATTATCATAAGCTTGTACGTCAATCAAATTTCCACCAAATTGCTAACACTAACACAAATCAAGAGGACTTCGAAAGGGTAGGTAAGGGTTCAAGGTAGGAAATTTTATTAGGAAAAATTGGCTAAAAAAATAAGTGATAAACCGGATAAACATAGAACATATACACTCTAAATCTTTGGTCTTCTCGACTGACAACCTTTATTCTATTTTTTTCTTTTCTCATTACATAAATATATATCTTTCTTTTTTTTTAAAATTTTTTTTTCATATATTTTTTTTTTCACTTTTTTTTTTTTTTTTTTTTTTTTTTTTTTTTTTTTTTTTGCATCAGCTACTCTTTATGCTGATAACGGGTAATCCTAATGCCTCTATCAAAAATGGGTAATCCTAATGCCTCTATCATATCTGTGTCAAGTCCATGTCAATGGTCTCAAAATGTATCAAAACGCACAAGTTCTAAAATAATGCACAAAAGTCGGTATATCACACATGAAATGAAATAGTGAATATTTATATATAATACTTAAAGGCTCAAAACTCACTGTCATGTGAATATAAGGGTTACCGATGCTTGCAAGTGCAAAACCAATTAACCATCCAGCTTGATCCATTATCCCAGGCACCCCAAACATTTTATTTCAGAAAAACAACTCAGTCAAGCCTACTATCCCGCAACTTAAAGAAACATATGCTAAGACCCGTAAACCCGACAATCGACCCCGCTTTTAACCGATGTAATACATTGAAAAGGCTCGTTTACTATGCACAAAGAGGATAGGGACTAACACCAAACCAACTTTTTTTAATGTTTTTTTTTTGTTTTTTTATGACTCAAACTATCTAAAAATAAAAACGAAGTTCCCATCCTAACACTTGAACGACACATTGTCCTCAATATAAGAGTAAGAAAAAAAAATAAGTAGAAATAAAAACAACAACAACAAAAAGGAACAGACTGCCCTGGATATAAGCGATGTAGCTGCAAGCGTTCTAAAGTTGTCCTTCTAAACAGGCCGTATAGCATTTCATTCGCGGCCTTTGACTCAAACCTGACAAATAAAAACTAAAAAGAAAATATAAAAACAAATGGTTGCCTTAAATGATTGTTTGGTCGTCCCCACCCGGATAGAGATTGAGTACGAGTGATTAGATCCAAACCTGCAATAAAGTATATTGACAAACCAATGACTCGAAACTAACTCTCTCCATCATCCCCACACTTGAAGGAAAGATATCCCCAAAGTGAGTTAAGAGAAAACTGACTCAAAAATAAAATAAAAGACTCTAAAAAAAATACAGACTCAACCATATACAAAAATGCAGGAAACGTACTTGAAAGGCAAGATGGTGGAATGTGGTAGGTGATGGTAAAACGTGTGGTGAAATGGTGGTGGAAGAAAATAGGGTGGAAAATATTTTTTTTCTAATCAACTCGCGCAACGTGAAGGACGCTTGTGATCTCAACACGCGTCGCGAGCGAAAAAAAATATAACTAACTTTCCAGGGTAATTACTGTTCATATGAGACGAACAGGTCAGCCCAGGCTCTCCGCATTACACGAAGAACCTTTTTTCGCAGAAAGTTAATCAAATTTAATGTTTAGAAAAAAAATTCTCTTATTACCCAAACCTTCACAAAAAATCATAATCATAAAAATATATAGTTAAGTATCTGGGATCCATTCATAGTGTAATTTTTCATGCCTAAACAAACACGAAAACCTGCAAAAAGACTCAAAAACAAAAATAATAACAAAATACAAAGAAAATTCAAACATCTTACAAACTCTACAACTGGGTTTTCATGCAGTTTCAATCAGGTGGCTTGTATTTTATCAGTCCCATATCCATTCCGTTTAATTCTTTTCTTTCACCACTACCCATTAAGAAACAATTGGTGAATTTAAAAATATGTTTGAAAAAACTCATACGGGTTGGGCCACCTATCCCAGTACTTACCTGGACCAAAACTGAAGTTTAGCGTGTATTGTTGGCCCATGTAATCACTAACCTTATCCTGTGTGTTGTCTGCTACAGTCTTTCTTCCTGCTATCACTACATGCAGACACTAAAACAAACACGATCACGGGCACCCGATATATAAAGAAAATAAAAGTAGAATAAAGCACACAAAAACAAAAAGACACACAAGCACACGAAAAATAAAAACAAAAACTGAGTCAACACGCAAGAACACAAAAAGAAAATAAAAGCCTACGACACTCTAGACACACAAAAAAAAGACTCAAATAAGACCAATTAATCATCGAAGTCCTAATCAAAGCAAATTTCGCAATCGTCAAGTGTCCCCGGCAACGGCGCCAAAAACTTTATGTGCCATGTATGGTCTAAAATTATAAACTAACCTAGACACATAGTAATATAAAACAGACTCAACTAAACTAGACCACACGACATGCAAGTGTACCTATCAATGCAGTACATACTAAGTAAGTCCGAGTATCGAACCCACAGGACACTAATAGAAAACAAAACTAGACTCAACTAAGACTTAACAAAATTGGTTTATAAATGATTTTTGGGTTTTTTTAAGTATGCACACACATCATAATAAACATCAACCAAATCGTTACCTAAACATTAACCATTCAAAAATAATCCATAAACCGACAACTATAAAATTAACATGCAGTCATCATACAACCTAGGTAGTGGTTCAAGATTTAGCTACTCATAATAATGAAAATCGATAAAAACATAGGTTCAAAATAAAATATAGTCATGGTGTCAATATTCATGAACACAGAGTAAATAAATATGAAAACTAAAATTTATTATAGTCGAACCCGTGCTTCACTCTTAAACCCGAGCCTTCCTGGCCTTCACTTCCTCTTTATTTCTTTTTGATACTGCTGTTGTCGATTGATGCCTTCTTTTCTTTAATGGTCGGGTACTGTGTTGGATCTTGAACTTCGATATTATATTCTCCTCCCCTTTGAGATCATGTGCCATATATATGGCTCGTAGGTTTTTTTTTTCTTTAGTCAAATTCTGTTGGGCCATGAGCCCACCGTTTTTATTATTATTATTATTATTATTATTATTATTATTATTATTATTATTATTACTATTATTATGACACCATGCTCCCGACTCAGGTGTTCTTGACTCGACCAAAATTTCTTGTTTACGCTCCAACGTCTATGAAAACCTGCTCTCAAGTGTTCGTGTCTTGATTAAAATTCTTTCGTTTTGAGCCCATTTTCCACGAACACCTATAAAATAATAAAATAAATACATAATAAAAATGATATAAAACGATTAAAAACCTGACCAAACAATATACAAAATACATAGGAAAAGTGATGTGTTTCGCAACACATCAGTTACCAAATGTTACGAAATGTTACCAAGTCCAAAACCTGTCAATACTATATCAATGGTACCAAAGTACGCTAGCTAGGTGAATGTTTTGGTACTACTACAATTGAAAATCCATTACTGGACACGTTTAGCAATGTTTAGCGAATGTTCAACCCGAATAATGTTCAGCATGTTTAGCAAAGTTCGAGACAACATGCACCCGTCCGACCTCCAGTCGACGGGTGGGGCAGGTCATGCCCAATAGATGTATCCATATTTCCCTCGTTGTGCCTCCCCGCACATTCATGGTTTCCCCGGGGACTTCCAAAGATCGCATAGAAACTCAAAAGTAGTTCATAGTATGACATATGTTACAAAATATAAGCTTAGCGCATGTTTTCTCCCCCAAAAGCAAAACTAGTAAAAGTGGGGCTGTGAAACTCACCTCAGGTTATGTTCTTTAATATAATAAGAAAAGCCAAGCCCTTGATAATTCCAACTACCGGAGATCTATCAAAATGTTCACATATGTGTTCTGACTAATAACCATAAGGTTATCTAGTCCCCGATTGTCCAGATCATGACCAAGTATGTTTAAAATCGTGTTTGACTGTTCTACCGACACACTAGACCGACCCGACATCCCGTTGGTGACCCATTACACAAACAAATCAAGCATACATAGATTACACATAAGGTTCAAGTACAAAACATTTAGTTTACATCAAAAATCGCACATACGGAGTTGTAAGGTTGAATCAGCATTTAACAAGTCCAGGTTCGACCCTTTTGACCTTGGTTCAACCCCTTTGGGATACATTCGACCCATACACAAGTTTATGCAACCTAATATAAGTTCATTCGACCTTAACACATGTTCTTTCGACCTTAATATGTGTTAATTCGACCTAAATCAAGTTTGTTCGACCTAACTGAGTAACAGACAGCAGGTTCGACCTCCTAGTCCGCACCTCCGATCCCACATGGGTTCGAATGTGGCCAGGTTCGACCCCTGCAGCTCCATTCTTCCTAAAACGCACCAAAACTGTCCGAAAACACCACGAAATATCATGAAACACTGCAGTCAAACATGAATAACATATCAAGACAAAAAGAAAATTTACCGGTCGTTACATCATCCCCACGTTGAAAGGAATCTCGCCCCGAGATTCATTCAGCTTCAGCGGTAACATGCCTAGACCTAGAATTCCATCTTTCCTGGCATCTTGGTTTCTTTCGTGACAATGGAGAAGTAGAAGACAGAGAGTAGTAAATATGACAGATAATAGTAGAGGATAGTAGGGGTTTTGGAAACATAAATTAATAAATTAAGTAATAAGTATATTTAAAATTTTAGACCTTAGGTCTCTCAAAGCCTATGACCTTTCACACTGACAAATTGAAAACAACAAATTTGAAAGCTATATACTTTAAATATTATCATGACACGTAACATAACAGCTATCAAATTTAACGCCCAATATGATCCATTAGCGCCCAAAAATAAAAGTTACTAATTAAAAGAGGGTAAATTTTAGGTTTTTATGGTTTAGTAAAAAAAAGAGTAAAATACTCATTCTCTAAAAAAACAAAAGCACACCAACTTTTGAAGGACGGATTATTTAAAAAAAATAATCCTTTTTGCACATTTAAAAAAATCCTTTTTGAACGGCGGACGCACGCTTCGGGAAAAGATGAGGATACTTAGATTTCATCTCATCCTCCCGTTCCCACGTGAACTCCGGTCCACGATTCGAGTTCCAACGAACCTTAACGATGCGGATTTTACTCCGGTGAAGGCTACGAATCTTATAGTCAAGAATCTCAACAGGTTCCTCCATAATGCGAAGACGATCATCAACCTCGATCTTTTCTAGTGGTACAATAAGAGATTCGTCAGCCAAACACTTCTTCAAGTTAGACACATGGAAGACGTTGTGGATACTACTGAACTTTCTTGGTTAGTATATGGATTGCATGCTAACGCTTGATTTTAATTTTGGGAAGTTGCTGAAAAGATATAGTGTGAATCACCGGATTGCTACACCGTACCATCCACAAACAAGTGGACAAGTTGAAGTGTCCAACCGTCAAATAAAAGAAATTTTAATGAAGACGGTGCAAGTTGATAGAAAGGATTGGTCGGGTAAGTTGGATGATGCTTTGTGGGCGTATCGAACGGCCTACAAAACTCCAATTGGCACAACACCTTATCGAATGGTGTATGGAAAGGGATGTCATTTGCCAATGGAGTTAGCACATCGGGCGCATTGGGTAATCACAACTGTGAATGCCGATTATGATGAAGCGGGCAAGACAAGAAAATTGCAATTGAGTGAGATCGAGGAAATTCGAGATTAAGCGTATGAATGTGCTTCGGCATATAAAGATAAACTCAAGAAAGTTCATGATGCAAAGCTGCGAAAGAAAACCTTTGAAGTGGGTCAAAAGGTTTGGTTGTATAATTCGCGGTTGAAGATGTTCGCGGGCAAGCTAAAGAGCAAATGGATGGGTCCTTACATAATTTGCCGGGTTGGGAAGTTTGGTTATATTGATATTTTGGATGAACACACCAACAAGCAACAAACGGTAAACGGACATCGCTTGAAGCCGTATTTGGAGGGCAATGATACCAACAACTTGGAGGTGGATAAAGCGGGCTACATCTTACGCCCGGTGGAGGACGAACAATCATAAGAGGCCCAGGTTTGGTAGTGTATATAGTTAGATTTTATTTTATTTTATTTTATTTTATTTTATTTTGTTTTATTACCCAATTTCGTGTTTGATCGAAATCTGTGTTTGAAAAAAGTGTGGGGACGTTCGTTTACGAACAAGTCTTAGCATTGTGTTGAGGACAACACGTTTTTTTTTTCCGAGGGGGTAGGGTAATTTTTGGTGTGTTTTCTTAAAAAAAAATTACAGGTTAAAAAAAAAAACCCAGAACCTACCGTAAGAAACGGTACCCACCGTATCTTACGGTGGGTCATAAAAAACTGACGGTGGAATGAGACTGACCAACGGTGAGAAAAAGTGACACAAGGCCACCGTATGGTACGCTACCCACCGTAAGATACGGTGGGAGCTGGGAACTAATGGGTCTACCACATTTAATAATATAAAAAAAAAAACAAAAGTTTTCAACATTCACGTGATTAAGTCCTGATCACCAAACTTATTCTTCTTCTTCTTCACAAGATTTCTTCAACAAACCCATTTTTCTCACACCTTCAAATCTTCATAAATCCCTAAATACTTAACCAAATCTAGTGATTTTTTGGGCCTATCTTGACTAGAATTTCATCTAGTTTATGATTTTGGGTAGAAAACTACAAGGAAAACACTTTTTTGGGGCCGAATCAAAACCCTAGAACATGGAAATTTTGGGGCTTTTTCAAGATCTTGTTGTTTTTGTTATTTATTCTCTTCAAGACAAAGGTATGTACTCTATTTTGTTACTTTTGATAACACATTGTGAAAAAATAGAGGTATTGTTCTTATGCATTTACACCCACTTGCTTGTTCTTGGATGTTAGTTCATAAAATTGTTGTTTGATATTGAATTGTGTAGGAACATGGAGAAAACCGGAGAGGTAGCGGGAGCAAGCTCATCCACCGCGAAAGCCAAAGGAAAACAGCTCGTGCAACAATACAAGAGAAGGAAATATGTTGGACGCGATGACGATTCAGACGAAGAAATGGAACAAGCACCCGAGCAACCTCGGTTGGACCCGGCTGATAAGCCGAAATGGAAGGCAGGATCTTTGAATGAACAACCGGGTATATGGCATCCAACATTATTTATGATCAAATAAAAGGGTTACAAGATCGGGCTGGTGCGTTTATTTGCGAACGAGATGTACGTGAGAGAGATTTTGGACCATTTGGAGTGTTTGACAGGTTCAAGTGAGGTTCCCGGAAATTCCTATTCTATATGCATTGATGCATGGGGGCCCAAAATTTTCTATTCGGTACTTGATTTTAAACCATGTATGGATCTGCCGAAATTCGATCGAGAGGACGATTATTCCATACTGCAGAATCATCACAGGTTTGTTAAAGAAACAAGGGGCAATAACAGATGAGGATGTGGGAAAGAAGAAGATATACAAGCCTTTGGAATTAACGAAGATGGGGACTGGATGGGTTTACTCTGAATCGGAAAGGTATCACAAGTTGAAAACCGGGGATCAACGATGGAGAGTTTTGAAGAGGGATGCGAGGGCACTTTTGCCCGGAGAAGAAGATGAGGTTGAGAGTGGAAATGAGCAACCGCCGAGTGATGATGAAGATTATGAAGAAGACCCGACAGGGGTACGCATGAATCTGGGGCAGGGCAGTTCTAGTGGGATGCATGGTGGAGGATTTTATGATTTCACTGAGAGAGACTATGTTGATGGTTGGGCGTTCACGGGAACTATGCAATCAGTGATTGAAAATCAGCGCCCTCCGGCTTCAGTGTTCGATACATGGTCGGGGCCGGAGCGTACTTTATATGACCATCAGACGATGCTGAGTGCTAGCATGGAAAGGACGATGAAGCAGAACTTTGACAGGCAGGAGCAGTGGAATAGGGCCCATGCATACTCTCATGAGGTGGAGATTAATAACAGGTATATGGATGATCAGAACAGGCGATTGAACGCGGACTGGCATGCGGGAAGACCTGTAGTCGTCGATCCGCAACCGGTGGATTATGGGTCATTACCGCCATACGATGGCAGTCATTCATATCCGACTCCACCAGTGCATCATTCTCAGTGGATTGACCCCATACAAGCACAACAGCAGACTCCAGAGCAAGGCTGAAGTAATGATGGTGTTTTTGGATTTGGCGAGTGGAGCGAGTTGATGACGTCCGTGTTTGGACCACCACAGCCACGCTACTATTGATCAGGTGGTGTCCTTTTTGTATAAACTTGTATATTTATGTCTTTTTCATTGTGTTTTGGATTGGGTGGTTGAGTAGTGTAGTGATTGTGTTCGTATTGGGTTATGCTTTGGTGGTGTGTTAATTAAGTAATCTAAAAAAAAAAAAATACAAAAAAGTTTTTGTGGTTTTGAAGCGATCTATTCTTCCCAAAACCGTACATTGGGGACAATGTACCCCAAGTGTGGGGATAGGGGAAAATTTTGAGTTTTATCTTTATATGCCGAAGCACATTCATACGCTTCATCCCGAATTTCCTCGATCTCACTCAATTGCAATTTTCTTGTCTTGCCCGCTTCATCATAATCGGCATTCACAGTTGTGATTGCCCAATGCGCCCGATGTGCTAACTCCATTGGCAAATGACATCCCTTTCCATACACCATTCGATAAGGTGTTGTGCCAATTGGAGTTTTGTAGGCCGTTCGATACGCCCACAAAACATCATCCAACTTACCCGAGCAATCCTTTCTATCAACTTGCACCGTCTTCATTAAAATTTCTTTTATTTGACGGTTGGACACTTCAACTTGTCCACTTGTTTGTGGATGGTACGGTGTAGCAATTCGGTGATTCACACTATATCTTTTCAGCAACTTCCCAAAATTAAAGTTTATAAAGTGCGAACCACCATCACTTATAATTACTCGTGGAATTCCAAACCGGGCAAAGATGTTGGATTGTACGAATTTACAAACATCCGAGTGGTCATTTGTCCTTGTTGCAATAGCTTCAATCCACTTCGACACATAATCCACCGCCACCAAAATATATAAAAACCCGTTTAAATTAGGAAACGGACCCATAAAATCGATGCCCCAAACATCAAATATCTCCACAACCAAGATTGGTTGCATTGGCATCTTGTCTCTTTTGGATATGCTCCCCAACTTTTGGCAATTCAAACAATTCCGGGCGAATTCACAAGCATCTTTAAAAATTGTAGGCCAATAAAACCCACATGAAAGTACCCGGTAGCCGGTTTATGTCCACTAAAATGCCCACCAGAAGCGGAAGAATGAGCATGTGTCAAAATTTCTTCAACTTCCGATTCGGGAACACACCTTCGGATCACTTGATCGGGCCCAATCTTGAAAAGACCCAGTTCATCCCAAATATATTGTTTCACTTGGACCATAAATTGTTGTCTTCGTTTCTTAGTCCAATGATCCGGAATAGCACCCGTGGCTAATTAATTAACATAATGAGCATACCACGGTGCGACTCGAGTAGACACGGCTAAAAGTTGCTCATCCGGAAATCTTTCATTTATCTCACTTACATCATCAATCCCTTCCACCGGAATTCGAGACAAGTGATCCGCTACTACATTTTCACTCCCCTTTTTGTCCCGAATTTCCAAATCAAACTCTTGAAGTAGCAAAACCTACCGAATCAATCATGGCTTGGCATCTTTTTTCTCCATCAAATATCGAACCGCACTATGGTCCGAATATACCACCACTTTGCTCCCCCAAATATACGAACGAAACTTGTCCAAAGCATACACCACCGCTAATAATTCTTTTTCGGTTGTGGTGTAATTCAGTTGCACTTCGGACAAAGTTTTGCTCGCATAATAAATTACCACTGGCTTCTTATCCACTCGTTGACCCAACAGAGCACCAATTGTAGTGTCTCTTGCATCACACATTATCTCAAATGGCTTTGACCAATCCGGCGGTTGCAAAATAGGAGCCTTGACTAAATGTTCCTTCAAAACATTGAAATCTTGCAAACATTCGTTAGTAAAATCAAATGGAACATCTTTCAAAAGCAAATTACATAAAGGCTTGGTGATAACACTAAAACCCTTAATAAAACGTCTATAAAAGCCCGCATGTCCCAAAAATGATCTTACCCCTTTCACATTTTTCGGTGGTGGCAATGATGATATGACCCGAATTTTTGCCTTGTCCACCTCCATACCCCGCTCAGAAATCACATGGCCTAACACAATTCCCTCTTGCACCATGAAATGGCTTTTCTCCCAACTAAGCACTAAATTTTTCTCAACACATCTTTTTAAAACTTTTTGCAACTCGTTGAGACAAGATTCAAAACTAGTGCTAAAAATTGAGAAATCATCCATAAACACTTCCAACGACTCTCCAACCATGTCCGAGAAAATACTCATCATACATCGTTGAAAAGTTGCCGGAGCGTTACACAATCCAAATGGTATCTGCCTAAAGGCAAAAGTACCGTATGGACAAGTGAAGGTGGTCTTGTGTTGGTCATCCGGGTGTATTACTATTTGGTTGTACCCCGAATACCCATCTAACAAACAATAATATTTTTGACCCGAAAGTTTTTCAATAATTTGGTCAATAAAAGGAAGTGGGAAATGGTCCTTAGAAGTGGCGGCATTCAATTTTCGGTAATCAATGCACACCCGCCACCCAGTAACGGGTCGGGTAGCAATTTGTTCACCACTTTCATCTTTAATTACTTGAATACCGGACTTCTTAGGGACCACTTGAGTAGGACTTACCCAAGCACTATCCGAAATGGGATAAATAATTCCCGCATCCAACCACTTAATTACCTCTTTCTTTACCACTTCCCTAAGGTTCGGATTCAACCTTCTTTGAGCTTCTCTTGTGGGCTTTGCATCCTCGGTGGTAATGATCTTGTGCATGAAAATTGATGGACTAATTCCTTTAAGGTCGGCAATCGTCCACCCAATAGCTTCTTTATTTTCTCTCAAGACTTCCATCAAAGCTTGCTCTTGTGCCATCTCCAAATTAGAGGCAATAATGACTGGTAATGTGTCATTATCCCCTAAGAAAACATACTTCAAGTGGCTTGGAAAATCCTTGAGCTCCAACTTTGGTGCTTATTCTAACGACGGTTTAGTACCCGAATCAATTTCCACCGGTAAACTATCAAATTGGTGAGACCATGGTGGTCGACTCTCCTTCAACGCCAAGACATCTTGCTTTTCCTCTTCAACCTCCAAAACACAAGCATGTACCTGTTCAGAAAAATCACAAGCACACAAGTCCATTCCATCTTTTTCATATTCATGTGGATTGCACCCATCGATGATATTTGCCATAAAACATTCTTCAACACCGGAATCATTAGAATTTTAGTAAAAAAATTTAAACGCATTTTCCGGTTACCAAATGTCATATCGACCGTGCCAAATCTACAATCAATTACCGCATGCACGGTATTCAAAAATGGACGACCCAATATAACATTTTGTTGTTGTTTTGAATCTGCGGATGAGTAATCCAATACCAAAAAGTCGACCATGTAATAAAATTTATCAATTTTAACAATGACATTTTGAACCATCCCCCCGAGGTAACTTATGAGACAAATCGACTAAAACAACCATTGTCTCCACCCTAGCTAATGGACCAAAGTCATATTGATCATACAAACCCCCCGGTAAAATGCTCACCCCGGCTCCAAGATCTAGAAAAGCCTTTTCCATTTGAAAATTACCAACTTGAATATTTATTAATGGCGTGCCTGGATCTTGGAGCTTAGGAGAAAGCTCCCCATTTAAAACCGCACTTACTTGACCGGTAACATTTACCCGCTTAGGCATTTATTTCTTTTGTTGCCTCTTTTGTGTACACAATTCTTTTAAAAATTTAGCATAGGCAGGTACTTGTTTTATTGCATCAAGTAAAGGAAGATTTATTTTTACTTGTTTAAACATGTCCCACATTTCTTCTTTTTGGGGACCTCTTGATGCAATAAAATTTTTCTTACCCGGGTCAAGTAGAGCCGATGGAAACGGAACTTGATTCGGCTCATTTTCTACTTTTTCATTTTTTTCATTTTCACTCGCTTCCGGTTTTTTAACATTTGATTCTTTTTTGTAAAACCGGTGGAGTTTCATCATTTTCACTTTCATCACCCGTAAAATCGTCAACTACCCCCTCAACAAAACCCGGTGACAAATTAGCCTTAAACTCTTTACCACTTCTTAACACACTCACTTGGTTAACATTATCATTATTACCTCGTGAGAAGCCATGGGACGGATTTACCTGAGTGTCACTAGGAAGCTTTCCTTTACCTTTTTTCAATTCCGCCACATCGGTTGCTAATTGGCCCATTTGGGTTGTCAATGCTTGGATGCTTTTGTCACGAACCTCATCCTTTTGTATCCGAGCTTCATCAAGTTGGTTTCTCTTTTGCATGTCTTGTTGCATAGCTCGAAGCATCTCCATGACTTCACTCCCACTTGATGAATCTTGACCTGAATTCCTTTGACCCGTTTGAGCTTGCCCTTGGTATCCACTGTTGTATCCACCTCTATAGTTCCCTTTATTGTATTATTGACGAGGTACATAATTAACTTGAGCAGCTTGAAAATTCGGGTTGGATTGATTTGATGCATTTCCATACCGAAAATTTGGATGATTTCGTAACCCGAGGTGATATACATTGGAGTTCATATCATAATTTCTACCACCCACTTGAATAGCATTCACCTCTTCCGTTCTCCTTCATTTACCACCACTTGACAAACCTCCGCCGTGTGGCCTTTTTCTTGACAATTGTTGCAAACATTGTACAATTGATTTGAGGTTTGCGCATTACCACTTTCTACCCCATGTACTTGAGGTCTTTGAATTACATGCCTCGCTCGTCTCGATGATTGAGCCTTTCTTTTGGAAGTTACCGCCATTTGCTCTAAAAATGCCCAATCGTCTTGCTCATAATTTGTACCAAAAGTACCATTTGTGATGGACATTAAATCACGTGCATCCTCCGAACTCAACCCTTCATGGAAAGCATTCAACAATTCCCAAAGTTGGATACCATGGTGAGGACAATTTCTTAACATCATATTGAACCTTTCAAATGCTTCATGAAACATTTCCCCTGATTGTTGTTGAAAACTTCTCAACCCTCTCCTCGCATCATTAGTCTTTTGAGAGCTATAAAATTCATCTAAGAATATTTGTTGCATGTCGGCCCATGTAAAGATAGATGCAGACGGTAAAGTGTGAAACCATCTCTTTGCCTTGTCTTCCAATGAAGATTGGAAAAGAACCAACTTAATATCATCTGTAGAAAAACCTTGTCCTCCAATAGTGTTGCAAATAGAATCATATGTCTCCAAATGAAAATAAGGCTCTTCCGTTGCTAGCCCTTTGAATTTTGGTAAACTTTGGAGTGCGGTTGTTCTAACTTCAAAAGTTCTTCCATTTGCATTTCGAGGAATCACTATTGGTAATGGATTATTAATAATAATCGGCCGAAAATGCGCTTCAATTCCCCGTACAACATCACGGTGAAGTCTTCTAGGTGCTCCCAATGGCGCTCTTGGTTGACCCATTTGACCTTGCATTGGCCCTTGTGGTGCAAATTGTTGTTGATGTAGGTTTTGATGCATAGGCAATGGTTGTTGTTGAATTGGCCTCTGATTTTGAGCTTGCATGTTTGGAGGCCGCATCTGGTTAAGTGGTGTAGGACGTTGCAATTGCAATCCTTGCGGTCTAACATGTTGCACCCCAACCGGTAGTCTACCCGGGTCTTGAAATTGTAAAATTGGTTGACTTACTTGACCCGTTTGAGCTTTAGATCCCACAAATGCACTATCACCACCATAGTAGTACCCTTCTTCATTATACCCACTAAACTCTTCTTCATCATATACATCATCATACACATCCCTTTAAAGTCTTGAATTATGCCCACCTGGAAAAGACGAGTAGTGAAAACCCGATTGGTTTGGTGGTTGGTAAGTAGATGTGGTGTAGACAATTATTGAACCTTGTCCTTGTGGTTGTGGGATAGTAGAAGATGATTGACCCGTAGTTGGAAAAAAATGGGAAAAGGGTGGAATGGTGTTGGATGGACTATAAGTAAGGTTTGGCTCAACTTGAGTGGAACTCGGTTGGGTGTTATGGATTGGTGTAGCAGGATTGTTGGAAAGGTTAGGCATTGTGGTGTTGGGTGATAGTTGTGTAGAAGTAGGCATGAATGATGAGGTCGTTTGACCCGTTGTTGGTATGTGGGAGTCTTGCATTATGTTTCTTGGTGTAAACGGTGAAGTAGGTGAATCAATGATTCTGTTCTTTCTTATCAATACTCGGTTCTGTCTCAATGTCCTTTCAATCTCCGGATCAAACAATAGCGGTGATGACTCGTGAGAGCCTCTAGTATGCATAAACTTGAAGTACCTGCACACTAAACACAACCAGTGTAAACCCGAAAATAACAAAACAAACCTAAAAGATTAACACACGTTGCGCACTACTCCCCGGCAACGACGCCAAAATTTGACGTGCTTGTCGTGGTACACGTAAAATTTGCCAATTACAACTAATGAATAGTGGCAAGAAGGTATCGAACACAGGGAGTTTGTGGAAAATGTGTGAATTCTAGTTTTGTTGATTAACTAAATTAAGCTACTTAACAAAAAGTAAATGATTAAGATTTTCATTGTTTTGGTTTTTAACTAAAGTAACAACTAAATATCAATTTTAACTTAGGATTGTTTCTTCAAATTATGGAACAATGACCATTCAAGGATCCGGTTTCTCTAAACACTTATATGAATTTCCACTAGAAAGAGTTACATAGACATAACTCATGTAAAAACAATTGTTGTGATAAAAGGACACAAAGTACTCGGATTAAATTAACGTGGGGTTGTTTCCCGATGACGTATTAATCAATAACCAACCCCTAATCCTTCCCGTGATATCATAGTTGTTAGCAACACCAAGAACGTACGATAGAGACTAAGAATTAGTAATTTAATCAACACACTACAAGCAATTGTTCATACATCATAATAACAAAGCAAAATACCAAGTCATTATTCTAGAAATGCAAGAAATCACACACAATAGTTCAAGAAAAACCTTCACCAAGAATGATCACCAAATGTTTAGCCTAGCATGACTTGGTGAATCATCAACACATTCATGGAATTGTTCATAAGCATCAAAAACAAAAGCCCAATGTTTGTGATAAGCCTCCAATGATCCAAAGCAGCTAAAATCGCCCAAAGATAGTTTAGAAACGTTCCCAAGTGAAAAGATACCCAAAAGACACCATCAAGTCGTCTTTAATAGAAGGAGTTACAAAGTTGTGCAAAGGCCACCGTACCTTACGGTGCCCACCGTAAGGTACGGTGGGGTTGGAAAACTGACGGCCACAAGAGACTGTGAAACAGTGATTTTTTATGTCCAGAAGCCACCGTACCTTACTGTGGCTACCGTAAGGTACGGTGGAGCCCTTCAAGTCTTCATCATATTTTTTTTCTTTCAACTCTTCTTTGCTCCATCCCGTTTCGGTCCGTTCCAAAGCCTGTGTTTCTTCGTTTTAAGCTCCTTTTCACACCTGTAACCAAAGCACTCGCAGTTATCCAATCCCAAGCAATAACATGATCAAATGAGGATAATTTAAGCGTTTTACCAATAAAAAGGGTTGTTCCTTGAACCACCCGTCACTCCGCCGGTAAGTCAAGTCTGTATGCCACCGGTCCAATCCGTTCCAGGATTGCGAACGGTCCAACATAACGAGGGTTAAGCTTGCCACGCTTTCCAAAGCGTATGACGCCCTTCCATGGTGAAACTATTAGAAGTACCCTGTCCCCAAACTGGAACTCCAAAGGTTTGCGGCGGCGATCGGCATAACTCTTCTGACGATCCCGTACGGCTGCCAAACGGTTACGAATTTGTACGATTTTTTCCAAAGTTCCGTACACCAGTTCCGGACCAATGAGCTGACTCTCACCCACCTCGGCCCAACAAAGAGGAGACCGACATTTTTGTCCGTAAAGAGCTTCGAACGGAGCTGGCTTGATACTAGAGTGGTAGCTGTTGTTGTAAGAGAACTCCACCAACGGTAGGTGACACTCCCAACCTTTGCCAAAATCGATAACACATGCCCGAAGCATGTCCTCCAAGGTTTAAATCGTCTGCTCACTCTGACCGTCAATTTGCGGATGATAAGCCGTACTCATATCCAACTGAGTACCCAAAGCTTTGTGCAGAGCCTTCCAGAAACGCGATGCAAAACGAGAATCAAGATCAGAGATGATAGAAACAGGCACCCCGTGCCGAGAGACTACATCCTTAAGGAAAATTCGAGCTAACCAATCGAGTCCATCAGTTTCCTTAATAGGTAGAAAATGCGCCGATTTTGTCAACCAGTCGACAATCACCCAAATCATATCGCAACCACTTGGTGACTTCGGTAGTTTGGTGACAAAATTCTTTAACTAACCTAGTTAAGTGCGTTTATAAATGTTTTTCGCTAAGGTAGACTTAAGTTTTACCAAAATGTTTAAGCCGAACATGCCAGGTGTCACATCATCCCCACGTTGAAAGAATTTTCGTCCCGAAAATTGCACGAAGCCCAAAAATAAAAGAGACGAAAAGAAGGAAACAAAAAGAAAATTTACCGGTCGTTACATCATCCCCACATTGAAAGGAATCTCGCCCCGAGATTCATTTAGCTTCAGAAGTAACATGCCTAGACCTAGAATTCCATCTTTCCTGGTATCTCGGTTTCTTTTGTGACAATGGAGAAGTAAAAGACAGAGAGTAGTAAATATGACAGATAATAGTAGGGGATAGTAGGGGTTTTGGAAACATAAATAAATAAATTAAGTAATAAGTTTATTTAAAATTTTAGACCTTAGGTCTCTCAAAGCCTATGACCTTTCACACTAACAAATTGAAAACAACAAATTTGAAAGCTATATACTTTAAATATTATCATGACACGTAACATAACAACTATCAAATTTAACGCCCAATATGATCCATTAGCGCCCAAAAATAAAAGTTACTAATTAAAAGAAGGTAAATTTTAGGTTTTTATGGTTTAGTAAAAAAAAGAGTAAAATACTCATTCTCTAAAAAAACAAAAGCACACCAACTTTTGAAAGGCGGATTATTTTAAAAAAATATCCTTTTTGCACATTTAAAAAAAATCCTTTTTGAACGGCGGACGCACGCTTCGGGAAAAGATGAGGATACTTAGATTTCATCTGATCCTTCCGTTCCCACGTGAACTCCGGTCCACGATTCGAGTTCCAACGATCCTTAACGATGCGGATTTTACTCCAGTGAATGCTACGAATCTTATAGTCAAGAATCTCAACAGGTTCCTCCACAATGCGAAGACGTTCATCAGCCTCGATCTCTTCCAGTGGTAAAATAAGAGATTCGTCAGCCAAACACTTCTTCAAGTTAGACACATGGAAGACGTTGTGGACACTACCGAGCTCCACCGGTAAGTCAAGTCTGTATGCCACCGGTCCAATCCGTTCCAGGATGGCGAACAGTCCGACATAACGAGGGTTAAGCTTGCCACCCTTTCCAAAGCGTGTGACGCCCTTCCATGGTGAGACTTTCAGAAGTACCTTGTCCCCAACATGGACTTCCAAAGGTTTGCGACGGCGATCGGCATAACTCTTCTGACGATCCCGTGCGACTGCCAAACGGTTACGAATTTGTACGATTTTCTCCGAAGTTCCGTACACCAGTTCCAGACCAGTGAGATGGCTCTCACCCACCTCGGCCCAACAAAGAGGAGACCGACATTTTCGTCCGTAAAGAGCTTCGAACGGATTTGGCTTGTTACTAGAGTGGTAGCTATTGTTGTAAGAGAACTCCACCAACGGTAGGTGACACTCCCAACCTTTGCCAAAATCGATAACACATGCCCGAAGCATGTCCTCCAAGGTTTGAATCGTCTGCTCACTCTGACCGTCAGTTTACGGATGATAAGTCGTACTCATATCCAACTGAGTACCCAAAGCTTTGTGCAGAGCCTTCTAGAAACGCGAAGCAAAACGAGAATCACGATCAGAGATGATAGAAACAGGCAACCCGTGCCGAGAGACTACCTCCTTAAGGTTAATTCGAGCTAACCGCTCGAGTCCATCCGTTTCCTTAATAGGTAGAAAATGCGCCGATTTTATCAACCTGTCGACAATCACCCAAATCATATAGCAACCACTTGGTGACTTCGGTAGTTTGGTGACAAAATCCATCAACTAACCCAGTTAAGTCCATTTATAAATGCTTTTTGCTAAGGTAGACTTAAGTTTTACCAAAATGTTTAAGCTGAACATGCCGGGTGTCACAACATCCCCACGTTGAAAGAATTTTCGTCCCGAAAATTGCACGAACACCACAAATGAAAGAGACGAAAAGAAGGAAATGAAAAGAAAATTTACCGGTCGTTAAATCTTCCCCACGTTGAAAGGAATCTAGCTCCGAGATTCATTCAGCTTCAGCGGTAACATGCCTAGACCTAGAATTCCATCTTTCCTGACATCTTGGTTTCTTTTGTGACAATGGAGATGTAGAAGACAGAGAGTAGTAAATATGACAGATAATAGTAGGGAATAGTAGGGGTTTTGGAAATATAAATTAAAAAATTAAGTAATAAGTATATTTAAAAGTTTAGATCTTAGGTCTCTCAAAGCCTATTACCATTCACACAGACAAATTGAAAACAACAAATTTGAAAGCTATATACTTTAAATATTATCATGACACGTAACATAACAACTATCAAATTTAACGCCCAATATGATTCATTAGCGCCCAAAAATAAAAGTTATTTATTAAAAGAAGATAAATTTTAGGTTTTTATGATTTAGTAAAAAAAAAAGAGTAAAATACCCATTCCCTAAAAAAACAAAAGTACACCAACTTTTGAACGGCGGATTATTTTAAAATAAAATCCTTTTTGCCCATTTAAAAAATTCCTATTTGAACGGCGGACGCACGCATCGGGAAAAGATTAGGATACTTAGATTTCATCTGATCCTCCCGTTCCCACGTGAACTCCTGTCCACGATTCGAGTTTCAACGAACCTTAACGATGCGAATTTTACTCCGGTGAAGGCTACGAATCTTATACTCAAGAATCTCAACAGGTTCCTCCACAATGCGAAGACGATCATCAACCTCGATCTCTTCCAGTGGTAAAATAAGAGATTCGACAGCCAAACAATTCTTCAAGTTAGACACATGGAAGACGTTGTGGACACAACCGAGCTCCACCAGTAAGTCAAGTCTGTATGCCACCGGTCCAATCCGTTCCAGGATTGCGAACGGTCCGACATAACGAGGGTTAAGCTTGCCACGCTTTCCAAAGGTTTGCGACGGCGATCGGCATAACTCTTCTGACGATCCCGTGCGGCTGCCAAACGGTTATGAATTTGTACAATTTTCTCCGAAGTTCCGTACACCAGTTCCGGACCAGTGAGATGACTCTCACCCACCTCGGCCCAACAAAGAGGAGACCGACATTTTCGTTCGTAAAGAGCTTCGAACGGAGCTGGCTTGATACTATTGTGGTAGCTGTTGTTGTAAGAGAACTCCACCAACGGTAGGTGACACTCCCAACCTTTGTCAAAATCGATAACACATGCCCGAAGCATGTCCTCCAAAGTTTGAATCGTCTGCTCACTCTGACCGTCAGTTTGCGGATTATAAGCCGTACTCATATCCAACTGAGTACCCAAAGCTTTGTGTAGAGCCTTCCAGAAACGCGAAGCAAAACGAGGATCACGATCAGAGATGATAGAAACATGCACTTCGTGCCGAGAGACTACCTCCTTAAGGTTAATTCGAGCTAACCGCTCGAGTCCATCCATTTCCTTAATAGGTAGAAAATGCGCCGAATTTGTCAACCTGTCGACAATCACCCAAATCATATAGCAACCACTTAGTGACTTTGGTAGTTTCATGACAAAATCCATCAATTAACCCAGTAAAGTCCGTTTATAAATGTTTTTTGCTAAGGTAGACTTAAGTTTTACCAAAATGTTTAAGCTGAACATGCCGGGTGTTACAACATTCCCACGTTGAATGAATTTTCGTCCCGAAAATTGCACGAAGCCCAAAAATGAAAGAGACGAAAAGAAGGAAACGAAAAGAAAATTTACCGGTCGTTACATCATCCCCACGTTAAAAGGAATCTCGCTCCGAAATTCATTCAGCTTCAGCGGTAACATGCCTAGACCTAGAATTCCATCTTTCCTGGCATCTTGGTTTCTTTCGTGACAATGGAGAAGTAGAAGATAGAGAGTAGTAAATATGACAGATAATAGTAGGGGATAGTAGGGGTTTTGGAAACATAAATTAATAAATTAAGTAATAAGTATATTTAAAATTTTAGATCTTAGGTCTCTCAAAGCCTATTACCATTCACACTGACAAATTGAAAACAACAAATTTGAAAGCTATATACTTTAAATATTATCATGACACGTAACATAACAACTATCAAATTTAACGACTAATATCATCCATTAGCGCCCAAAAATAAAAGTTAATAATTAAAAGAAGATAAATTTTAGGTTTTTATGGTTTAGTAAAAAAAGGGTAAAATACTCATTCTCTAAAAAAACAATAGCACACCAACTTTTGAACGGCAGATTATTTTAAAATAAAATCCTTTTTGCACATTTAAAAAATTCCTTTTTGAACGGCAGACGCACGCTTCGGGAAAAGATGAGGATACTTATATTTCATCTGATCCTCCCGTTCCCACGTGAACTCCTGTCCACGATTCGAGTTCCACCGAACCTTAGCGATGCGAATTTTACTCCGGTGAAGGCTACGAATATTATAGTCAAGAATCTCAACAGGTTCCTCCACAATGCGAAGACGATTATCAACCTCGATCTCTTCCAGTGGTAAAATAAGTGATTCGTCAGCCAAACACTTCTTCAAGTTAGACACATGGAAGACGTTGTGGACACTACCGAGCTCCACCGGTAAGTCAAGTCTGTATGCCACCGGTCCAATCCGTTCCAGGATTGCGAACGGTCCGACATAACGAGGGTTAAGCTTGCCACGCTTTCCAAACCGTGTGACGCCCTTCCATGGTGAAACTTTCAGAAGTACCTTGTCCCCAACCTGGACTTCCAAAGGTTTGCGACGGCGATCGGCATAACTCTTCTGACGATCCCGTGCGGCTGCCAAACGGTTACGAATTTGTACGATTTTCTCCGTAGTTCCGTACACCAGTTCCGGACCAGTGAGATGACTCTCACCCACCTCGGACCAACAAACAGTGACCGACATTTTCGTCCGTAAAGAGTTTCGAACGGATTTGGCTTGATACTAGAGTGGTATCTGTTGTTGTATGAGAACTCCACCAACGGTAGCTGACATTCCCAACCTTTGCCAAAATCGATAACACATGCCCGAAGCATGTCCTCCAAGGTTTGAATCGTCTGCTCCCTCTGACCGTCAGTTTACGGATGATAAGTCGTACTCATATCCAACTGAGTACCCAAAGCTTTGTGCAAAGCCTCCCAAAAACGCGAAGCAAAACGAGAATCACGATCAGAGATGATAGAAACAGGCACCCCGTGCCGAGAGACTACCTCCTTAAGGTTAATTCGAGCTAACCGCTCGAGT
The DNA here is from genome assembly GCA_028751855.1 of Ambrosia trifida. Lineage (NCBI taxonomy): Eukaryota > Viridiplantae > Streptophyta > Magnoliopsida > Asterales > Asteraceae > Ambrosia > Ambrosia trifida. The sequence goes on along the minus strand of CM054129.1, from coordinate 73,090,971 downwards.
CCATCCGTTTCCTTAATAGGTAGAAAATGCGCCGATTTTGTCAACCTGTCGACAATCACCCAAATCATATAGCAACCACTTGGTGACTTCGGTAGTTTGGTGACAAAATCCGTCAACTAACCCAATTTAGTTCGTTTATAAATGTTTTTTTGCTAAGGTAGACTTAAGTTTTACCAAAATGTTTAAGCTGAACATGCCGGGTGTCACAACATCCCCACGTTGCAAGAATTTTCGTCCCGAAAATTGCACGAAGCCCAAAAATGAAAGAGACGAAAAGAAGGAAACGAAAAGAAAATTTACCAGTCGTTACATCATCCCCACGTTGAAAGGAATCTCGCTCCGAGATTCATTCAGCTTCAGCGGTAACATGCCTAGACCTAGAATTCCATCTTTCCTGGCATCTTGGTTTCTTTCGTGACAATGGAGAAGTATGTAGAAGGATCGAATTGACAAAAACAATTGTGTTGATCAAACAAGTCTACTAATTCAAGTGCGGAATCCTTGAAACAGTTACAAAATGATAATAATATCAACAAAACGCATAAATCATCATTAAACCATTCATTTCATTAATAATCAAACTCAATTACACGTTAAACAGATGTTTATAATCAATAAAAGACGTGTACAAAGTTGACTCAAAACCCTATGGAGAACACTGACTGGAGGGAAAACAAAATGACCAAAACTTACATCTCAAAATTCAACTTGACCTTATATAGGCCTGCACATTCGCCCATATAGTATGGTCGAATGTGCAGGTTCGACCAAACATACTGGTCGAACCAAGCAATACATTAACATCTATTTCTACCTTCGACCTCCTGTTCTCCATCGCACCTTCAAGTCTCCTTTGACCGTTTAACAAACTTCCTTCGACCATATGGATACTCCTTCGACCAAACTACTGATGACAAAACATATGTTAAATGTAATCCAAAGTATTAGTCGCACAAAATGCATCTACAAACTCCCCCTAGACTATTGCTTGGATTGTTTACGCTCTTGGTCCATTCTTTTGTTCATCAGCTTTATGTGTAATTTCTTCTTTTGTTCTAAGGTCATCACCGGTTCATAAACTTGTTTCAGCTTCTTCTTCTTGACTTCAGGAACATCTTGAATCTTCACGAACTTACCTAGCTTTTTATCATAATCACATCCAACATTTATATCATAAGCAAAGCACAGAAATACCACACGTTGGTATTTGCTTGCTTGATCACAATCCTTCACCTCACTGTAAATCGGATTATAATACAACATAATAAGATCCTCATACGAGCAGTTAATCAACCACATAGGATCGAATATGTGTATCTTCTTGAAATCTTTCACACCATCTTTCAACACAATCACAGCCTCTGCAGTTTTCCAATCATAGTCCCACCAGATAAAATCTTTAGCAAAGTGTTGAGGTATCTGCATCAAAGGAATGTGTTTCAACACTTTCGGTGGTTTGTACTTCAACGTCACCTTGGGCATTCTGGTTATCTCATCAATCTCTTTCTTATGAACAATCCGTTTAGGATACTGAGGAGTGAATAAATTCCATCTGGTCCTGCTTTCTCTTGCCATACGATCAGCAAAATACGCAATATGATCATTCACAGAGCTAGTCAACTGGTGTCTACACACATCTCGAATCGCCCAGTATGGAAGTGTTTTCAGATCATGGAATCTTTCAAAATAAAGTATTCCTTTCTCCCACTTAACAGCTACACATTTCAACTGTTTCACAAACTTCCATCCCAACGCTCTCCCTTTGAACATCTCATTGTGTAGTTTATAAAAACTTCCCTGAATCTCTGTCTTAGGACGATTTGCTTCTTTCTCCTTCAGTTTCCTCAATAACTCCTTCAAACTATCAGATTGTTCTGTGATCGGTTTATCATGCCCTGGAAATACTTCTTCAATGAATCTCTTACTCCTTTCACGAGCAAGTTTCTCGGCTTCTTTTAACAATTCATCAGTGAACTCAGCAAATCCAGAATCTTTATTCTTCTTGTAATATTCTGGATATTCTTCACTTGTAATGTCTTCAATCTCAACTTCTTCAAATACAAGCACATCTCGATCATCTGAATGATTACCTGCTTCTTTTTCAGGTAAGTTGGGAATCTGATTATCAACCAATAATTCTTCCAACGTCTTCCCAACTTGTTTTGCCAAACCTTCTAATATCTCTTTCGACATCGCCGAAGAAACTTCTCCATCCTCCAAATCTGGATCGTTATACTCCAACTCAAGTATCCTGTCACTGGATTCAAAGATCTCTGAAAATCTGCTAGTCATATCTATCGTCCAGACTCTATCTGTTAACATCTGGCGATACATCTTCTTATCATCGTCTGATAGTGATCTAAGCTTCCCATTCCAAAAGACCGTATCATCATCAACGGATCCTCCAGGAGCTTTTGAGCTGGATCCTCCTTCACCTTTTCCAGATCCTCTTTTCTCACATTTGTATTTATCAGTATCATCATCATCATCATCACTATCTGAACTCGCAGAGCTGTTTCCTTCACCAGAATCATTATTAGAACCATCATCATCACTAACATCTTTCTTTTTCTTCTGAGAAGTATCACCAGCATCATCATCTAACTCCTCATCTTCTTCCTCTTCATTATCAGATGGTTCGAAATCAACTTCTTCTTCATCTTGCTCTTTATCCTCTTCACCAGCTTGCAATTGAGGAGCTCTAGAGTACAAGTCTTTAATCAAATTATCCATGTTCTTGTTACTCTCTTTCAGCTTCTTATTCTCCTCTTTTAATACCATAAATCTCCTGGTGTTCCTCTGTTCATGTCTTAATAACTTCTTGTTTTCTTTTCGAAGTCGTTTAATCTTTGCTTCAAGAGCTTCCTGATTCTCATAAGATGTTTCAACAACGTCTAGCATTTTCTTGTCATTGTTTTTCAATTGCTCTATCTCTGCTTGCTGCTGATTGATTATTTTCATCATATCAGCTAGCTTCTGGTTCACAACATTCATCACATCACTATCAACTGTGACCTTTGGTGTAGAAGCTTCAACAGCAGCAGGCAACTTTCCTTTCTTTATCTTCTTTATCACTCTATCCAGTGCATCATTAAACTCATTAACAGGTAAATCAGTCTCCTTTTCAGTACCTGATGTTGTCTTCTGCTTCTTTGCAGCTGGAGATGCAACCGGTGATTTTAAGCTAGATGCTGGTGGCAGTTTCTTACCAGCAATCAATGTTTCTATATCTCTAGCTCTCTTCTCCATAGGTCTTAAAACCTTCTCCTTCTTCTTGAATTGGGGTTTCTTTTGTTTCTCCCCTTGCTTTGGCGATCCAGGAAAATCCTCTGATCCCAAGCCTAAACTCACATCAGTTTCATCTAAATGAATAGGACTTTTAGTACTTTGTTCCTCCAATGACTTGTTGAGACTGACAGACTCACCAGCCACAGTGGCCTTGGGCGTGGTGCTCTTCATTGTCTAAGCATCAGAGTCCCATCTCTCATCCTCTTGCGTCTCTTCAGAATCTACAGACGCCTCATCTACCAAATGCAATCCTTTCTTCGCCATACTCTTATGTCTTCTAGAAACTTTCTTCTTAGCTGGTTCAGCTTCAGCTTCAGCTTCTTTTTCCTTACCCTTTCCACTCTTTGCTCCAACATTCACCACTTGACGCTTTCGTTTAGCATCAGGGTCTACTGGATGTAATGGATTGTCTTCATCTGATCCACTGTTGTCATGTCTCACTTTATCCTGACCTGGGTCTGTATAATCTATCTTGATCAAGTGACCAAATAGATTCTTCATCGGTGGTCGTTCATTCAATGGTACACCCTTATACGCTTTCATCCTAGCAAGAGTGTTCAGATTCATGTGCTCCCGAACAATAATCTGCTTAGGATCTCTCTTCAACTTCTTGTACTTAGCATCAAAAATCATCTGAAGAAATCGAGGATATAACAAGAATTTCCTGCTCCTTAACCCTCTCACTGTTTCTAACATGTGTTCCATCAGCATCCCAGAAATATTGAACGGTTTGTTCAATATTAAAGCCACCATCAATGAGCTGATGCTCTTTCTCATCAAATCATATCCACCAACTGCTGATCCGAAAACATGAATCATCACATGTGCATGATATTTGAACCGAGAAAATAGATTTCCTTTATATAACGAACCGTCAGTGATAGGTCCATTATATTTCATTCGTAGAAAGCATTTCCGTTGTTTAGTCCACGTCAACTCTCTGGGATCCGTCTTAACATCCTCTAACTTCAACGCTTTTCTAATGTCGTTCTCAGAGACGATCACCAGCTCCTCCTGAATCGTACTAACGAGTGACGATTCGCCTTCCCAGAAGTCCATCTTCGTATTGGTCCAGAACTCCTGTTGGTGATCACGGTAAATAATAGCTGGTGTAGCAATCGCGTCAATCACTCTACTCCTCTTCAAGAACTCTATAATCCCGGCAAACTCAGTATGTTTCTTCACATCGCCTAAATACGCACAGCAGTTGTGTGCGGATTCAAACGGTAAATCAACACTCTTTTCTTTCTCAGCTGCCATCGAAGATGATCCAGCAGGAACACTCGCACTTTCCTGTACAGACATAGTTAAGCTGCAAAACAAATGAAAACAAACATGTTAAAACGGACAAAACAAAAACTTGAAAAATTTTGGTTTTCAAATTCTACATTCGACCAGTTCGTTGGTACGAATGAGGAATTTTAGGTATGAATGTGAAGATCTAAGGGTTTGAATGTAAAATATTTTGAAAAATTTCTTCATTCGACCGATTAAACTTCTTTCGACCAAATAAACATTCTCCTTCGCTCAAACTGTCACATTCGACCATTTGTGATGGGCGAAGGTGACTTTTCATCTTCTTCAAAATTTCAGATTCTAATTTTGTTTGTTTTAAACTGCCATTTTGATTTGAAAAGCACCTAACACTACCGATTAAGCTTTTCAAATCATCAATTTTAACAATCATTCATTGATTATGTGTTTTTCATCAAAAACTAGGGTTCGTAAAGTTCAAACAATCGATTATGCAATCTGAGTATGATTAACCAAATGTTTTTGCATATTCTCCCCCTAAAACACTTAATCAATGAAACCTAATAAAAAATAAGTCTAATTATTATGATTTAATCCATGTTATTAGTCGGTTAGGGCTCGAACTGAAAAACAAGGATTAAACACTCATTTCTTGATAATAACCTACAAAGTTTGTTGCAAAATGATCAGTGGAATCAGATGAACACAATAATACAATCTAAAAATCAAGAGCAACAAGGTGACTTTATCACAGAAAATTTGAAAATTTTTCGAATGGGGTCGAATGTGCAGAAAATGGGTTATATAGGCTCCACATTCGACCGTTTGACTAGGTCGAATGTGATGCTTTGTCTACCTTCGACCCTACTAAAAGGTTCGAATGTATTAAAAGGGTTCGAATGTGAAATTTTCACATGAACACTCACATTCGACCGTTTAAAACATACGAATGAGCAGACAAAATTCCACCTTCGACCCAACGAAGGGGCGAATGAAACATGGAATTTTTGAAAATTTTACCAAATCTCAAAATGGAGTCCCATTCAAAATATTTTTCAACTTTTAAGCATCCAACAATCATTATTTATCATTTAAAGATAACAAAGCTCAAATGGTCCATCAAGTTTTAGAAAATCATAATCAACCACCATCAGCTATCAAAAATAAGATAGAATTGTAAAATCTTTTTGGATTTTCTAAAGTTTATGTTAAAACACACCTAAAATCTTTTTGAGTTTTGCAATTTTTGACGAGATATAAAATGCTGAAAAGTAAAGATAAAGCAGTAAATGTTTTGGGACTTCTGGTAAAGGGATCATATCAGTTATCGAGAAATCTGATCACACCGTTGATCTTTTTGATTTATTATCATTAAAGACAATGTGTGATCTGGCAACTGCTAATATTGTGATCCACATAAACTCACATGCAGACTTTTGTGCAGTGCTTTATACTGATACGATTATATATAGTATAAACGTAATTGTCTGGGTTCCCACGCACACGACATACTCCCGTATCAAGAAGTAAATGCACAAAGACTCATTGTAAAGCGTGATTATGTGCACTCTACCAGGTTGAGGGCTGATATCAATCATGATTTGCATCAGTGATTGATACGATGTAATAGATAATCATTGATTATCATAATACATGGAAATTTCCTCAATTCGGTAACTTTAGGATTTGGAATTAAAGCTCTTTTATAAAGACATCCTATCTGATCTAGGTCCGTAATGACTTACAGCAGAAGATCAGAGAGGCTATCCCCAGACAACTAATAACATAACGACCCAAAACCTCCGAGTTTTGTACAAATACCCTATCAAACGAAATTATGGTACTAAGACCATATGCCCATGAGGAGTTCATCCACACATTAATTCGTTTTATATGTATGTATCAGGCACGCAGTAATAGGTCTACGAAGCCTATCAGCACATCACACAGACTCAGACACACGCCCTATGTTGCATTACATTTCTTTAGAATGTGTCAGATCCCCACTGATGTACTATCATTTCCCCTTTTTCTCCAGGAAATCATTTTGGGTTTTTCTAATTTTTATAAATTTTTGAGTTTACTGTTCCCAAGGATAAGCTGGAACATTTCAAATATGTGACTGCCCAAGATATCGTTTGTTCACAGAAATCTGGCGGCATTAATCTAAGGGAAGAAGATATAGCAGTCAGCAATGTTTTTCTAATTTTTATGGATTTTGATATTTTTCAATGTTTTTGGATTTTTGTATTTTTCTGAAAAACAATAAAAACTAAAGTAAAAAACGATAAACTGAGGTGGTGATCAGTCTTGTTTTTCTTTAATACCGTTAGCTTTCAAAAGATATTCAAATCTTGATTTATCAAAAGCTTTGGTAAAAAGATCTGCACGTTGATAGTCAGTATGGATTTTGATCATATCGATCAACTCTTTAGCGTAACAATCAGGGATAAAATGATATTTGATCCGGATATTTTTAGCCTTTGAGTGATTTACTAAGTCTTTTGTTAATGCAATTGCGGCTTCATTATCACAGTAAATAGGGGTTTTAAGAAATTGCAAACCGTAGTCCACCATCTGTTGTTGTATCCAAAGAACCTGTGAGCAGCAGCTCGATGCTGAAACATATTCTGCTTCACATGTGGATAATGCAACTGCGGTCTGTTTCTTGCACTGCCAGGTCACGAGGCTGCTCCCCATAAACTGGCATCCAGCCGTTGTGGATTTGCTGTCCTTGTCACAGTCACCCCAATCTGCATCACTAATAGCGATTAGGTCAAAATTATCATAAGGATACGTTTGATAGCTGCAAGATGACTCTGTTTCGGCTTCGACTGATAACGTGCAAAGAGACATGTGGCAAACATTATATCTGGTCTAGAGGCGGTGAGATACATCAGAGATCCGACGATTGCTCTGTATGTAAATGGGTCAGTTAGTTCCCCCTTAGCGTCAACTCCAATCCCTTGATTAGGTTGTATTGGGGTATCCATTGACTTCGAATCATCCACTGGAATCGGCTCAAGACTTCAGAAACGTATTTCGTCTGGTGAATAAAGATCCCCGTTGGTCTTTGTTCCACCTGCAAGCCTAGGAAAAACTGCATCTCTCCCATTGCGCTCATCTCGAACTTTTCCTGCATAACATGTTCAAATTCTCTGCAAAGAAGTTCGTTAGTAGAACCAAATATAATATTGTCAACATAAATCTGGACTATAAGCAAGTCATCGCCTGTTCGTTTAGTGAACAATGTGCAATCTACCAATCCTCACTTGAACCCTTTTGAAAGAAGATACGTGCTCAGCTCCTCATACCATTGCCTTGGAGCCTGGTGCAACCCGTAGAGAGCTTTGTTCAAAACATAGACCTTATCCCGGTGAATAGGATCTTCAAAGCCTGGTGGTTGACCTACGTAAACTTACTCCTTGACCACACCATAAAGAAACACGCTCTTAACATCCATTTGATACACCTTAAATTTCTTGTATGATGCAAACGCCAGAAACATTCGGATAGCCTCTAAGCGTGCAACAGGTGCATAGATCTCGTTGTAATCGATTCCTTCAACTTTATGAAATCCTTGTACAACTAAACAAGCTTTGTTCCTTACGATCACTCCTCTATCATCATTTTTGCATTTGAATACCCATTTAGTTCCAATCTTCTTTCGTCCTGGGGGCAAATCTGTCAGTGTCCATACGCCAAGTTTCTGAAACTGTAACAACTCCTCTTGCATTGCTTCCACCCAAGCGTCATCCAAAAGAGCGTCCTTGTAAGTCTGCGGCTCAACCTGCGAAACATAACAAGCAAAAGACCAGTCATTCTGAAAACCTGATTTTTGAATTTTGGCATATAAAGCAAGATTGCCATGGTTTTCTGGTGAGTTAGCATTCCTCAGTTGACCTCTTGTCATTACACTGCTACCAGGATCACCAATAACCTGCTCGAGCGGGTGAATTCGATGTATCCGAGATTCCAGATAATCTGGTACTTGGACTCCCGTCTGAGTAGTTAAGTTCTCAGCAGAAACCAGATCATTACCCACATTCGATGATGAAGCACCATTTGTATTTGGGTTCACTGGTGGTGTCACTGTAGCATGATCTAAAATAGCTTCACTTGTAACATCATCGTCGTCATCTTCAGATTCTAATGAATTCAAAGTTGTGGAAGCTTCTTGGAATACCTTTTATTCAGCGACAGGAACATTGGTATCATTAGAAGCTGCTTGGGGGTTCACGGTGATCGAACGCACCAACGGTGATGTCACTGCGTCTTCGACCTCGTAATATAAACGTAATACAGCCTCTTCAACCAAGCTATCTAGGTTGAATGATTCAAAGAAATCTCTATAATCAAACATCCAGTCTGGACTGCTTCCCTGTACATTCTGAGTATACCGTTGCACTTCAACGTTAGCCCACTCCTCGACTTGACGAGTTCGTTTGTTGAATACCCGTTTGAGCGGGGTTGCATATCCAACAAAGTATCCTTCTTCAGCCTTTGGTGCGAACTTCTCAGATGGATTAAGCATAGTACAAGGAGCTCCAAACGGTTCTAGATACTCTAAATTCGGCTTTTAACGATTCAACAGCTCATAAGAAGTTTTGCCAAACTTCTTCACCGTTAAAACACGATTAAGAGTATAACAAGTTGCGTAAATTGCTTCATTCCAAAACATTACTGGAGGATTTGAATCCGCAAGCATTGTTCTCGCCGTTTCTATTACAGTCCTGTTTTTGCGTTCAGCGACACCGTTCTGTTGTGGGGTATACGGAGCACTATATTCATGATGAATTCCTTTGTTTTCGCAAAGATCATCCATCTGTGCATTCTTAAACTCCGTCCCATTATCACTCCTAATTATCTTGATCTTTAGACCATAGATATTTTCCAATCGAGTGAACAGAACTTTCAAATTATCAAACGTGTCGCTCTTATGGTGTAAGCACATAACCCATGAAAATCTTGAAAAGTCATCAGTCACCATAAGATAGTACAATTCCCCAGCATGACTTTTACGTTTGACCGGTCCGAACAGATCCATCTGCAAACGTTCAAGTGGCAATTCAACGGAATTGACTTTCTTTGGCTTATGGGATTGTTTGTGCTGCTTACCCTTCTTACAACTCACACACTTGTCATTTAAGTGAAAATGTTTAACGTTCACGCTTGTGACAAGTTCATTCTTCACCAATTGATTCATCTTTCGTAGGTGAATGTGTCCCATCCTCCTATGCCACAGGATAGATTCTTTTTTTGGAGTCTTGGACAGAAAATACGTGACTTGGCCTTGTGTAGTCATCGCTTTAGACATATCGAGAATGTACAAGTTGTTCACTCTCGGTACCTTTAACATCACCCACTCTTTTGGTAACTCGAAACCCGGCTTGAGTATGTAGCAAGATTTGTCATCAAAGAATACAGAAAATTGCTTATCACATATCTGACTGACACTAAGCAGATTGTAATCGATTTGCTTCACATAAGATATCCTCTCAAAACTCACTATTCCATTACTGACACTACCCTCCATGGTAATGTAACCTCCCTTGTTTCCTGCAAACGCTACATAACCTCCATTGATATTTCTGATATCGAATAGTAGCGAAAGATCCCCTGTCATGTGACCAGAAGCTACACTGTCAACAATCCAAAGACTGCTCACAGGGCCAGCTGAAGCTCCCTGCACATATCAAGTAAAGAAATTAGATTTTTCGGGGGACCCAAGCCTGTTTGGTCTTGGGTCTTTAAACAGTTTGTTTCAAAGATTCAGATTTTTCACAAACAGTTTGATTTGAATCGATCTTTTTCTGATCACTCAAATCATTTTCATTCTCTGACTTCACATGTTGTTGAGAAGTTGAAGCACCTTCAGAACCCTTTGGTGACCAAGATTGTTCAGATCGTTTCAAGATCCGGATTTGAGATTTTGGGGTCTCAACCGGTTTCTTTACTTCTTCTTTGAACGAGACTCTCTTGGTTACCTTCTCTGATTTAACAGAGACATGTCCAACTGTTGGTTTGACAGCAGGTTTAATAGGAACCTTTTTCTTATCAACAGTTGTGTTCACCATTGGTTTCTTAAGAGATTTTTCAGTAGCTATCCGGTTACGGCGATCATATGTCATCGGACGATTTTCCCTCCTTTTAAAATAATTGCTTTGATTATAAAAAGGTGTTGGTTGAGGGACAAATCGTCTTTGTGGATAACAATGATTGTCGACTAGACATTCATATTTCTGCTTCATTTCCACCTCGTGCCTCTTGTGCCTTACGTACGGGCAGTGAGCAAGTAAATGCCCTCTCTCCCCGTACTTAAAACACGCACGGTACTCTTCAAAATTGTTCTTGGCGTTCGACTTAGCATAACTAGTGATAGGATATTGATCATCCACACACCTTCTTCTTAAACTCACAGGAGCTGGGTCCTTTGAGTAAGTCGGCTCAAGAAAACCATTTGACTTTTCTTTTGGTTTAATAAATTCTGTGACATGGACCTTTGGTTCTTTAGGAACATCCAAATAAATTTTCTTTAAGTCTTCTGGAGGTACATCATTTGTTCGCTCATGTTTCGGGAACCAAATGGTACTCTCCTGCCAGATTTTATCAATTTTTGAATAGTTGGCAAATTTTATTGGATATTCTTCATCAGAAATTATCTTATCGGATCCTTCCATCCAATAGAAAATTTTAACAGGTTTATCACAAGATTAATTTACCTTTTCATTTTTCTTTTCATTTCTCTTCTCATTTTTCTTCTCAACAGGCTTAACTGATTGATTCTTTTCAACAGGCTTAACTGATTGATTCTTTCTATGAGCGTTAGCCATGGGATGCACAATCTGAGATGGTGAAACAGGTTCAGTAGTGATTATGTGATTTTCATCAGGAATATTACACACCTTTTCGGAAACCTTCTCAGATTGTTCATCCTCTGAATCAGAATCATCACCAGCAACTACACCTTCATCATTTCCCAATACAGGTCTAACATCAGAATAAGGGTCTCCCACACTTGAAGTGTTTGACTCGTCATCCGATGTAGAGTCAGATTTAACTGAGCTCTCCGGTGCTATTGAGTGCAAATTATGGTTTTCAAACAACACCGGAGTTGGGACAGCTTTGTAGTTGGCACTACTAGACTGTGAAGGCTCTTCTATTATATGATCAACAACATAAGCGATATGCTTATAACTCTCAAGTTTCTTGTTCACTTTTTCTGCAAAGCACTTGATGGTGGCCATTTCAAGTTTTGTGTTTTCTAAATCATTTATATAATTATTTATGGCCATTTGTTTCAACGATAAAGTCTTTTTCAATTCTGAAACATCTTTCTTATAACCATCAAGTACTCTGTTAAACTCTTTTGCTTCTTTTTGATATGATTGACAGTTGATTTTAGCACTCTCAAGCCGAACCTTGAGTTGCTTATTCTCCTCTGTCAATTTATCACAAGCATTACAATGTTTAACACAAGTTGAATTTGAATTAGAAGCAGATTCAGTACTTACCTGTTTTGGAGGTTCTGTCATGGCCATCAATGCAAAGTGTGCTTACTTCTTAGCGAAAAACTTTGAATAATCAATCCTGGTACAAGCATCATCCACCATGCATGATTTCCGGGTCATCAAAAAGTCAGCTTTAGCAAGCAATTGGTCAATATCATCATCCAGTGAATTAACACTAGATTCAGAGTCAGACTCACTCTCCTCATCAGAATAAACTGAATCATACTGCTCTGGAATATCAGCAACCGAATCAAGAATCATCCCAGACTTCTTTTCTGTACCATCGTCACTCTCTTCATTCAACTCCTAGATCCTCACCTCAGATATCTTTTCAGTCACTACCTCCTCTTCAACCTCTACCGGCTCATCCAAATTCATCTGCTGTGCAACACAAGCCACATTCCCAGTTGTAATCTCCTCAACACCTAACTGCATCCCTGTCCAATCAAACCCTTCGTCTTTCTATATCACCAAAGCTTGGTTTTGATTATCTGTTTGGATTTGCGTGTTTGGTGTAGAAATAGGAATGATTGTTCGGTTTGAATTTTGTGGTGTTTGATTTTGGTTTTGTGTTGTGTTTTGTCTAACAGTGGTATTTTATTGGGTATTTTGTCGGTTTTGGTAGTTTTGTTGTGGTTGAAAGCTTGAGATATTAGGACTTTGGTAAGATACCTGATTTTAGGTTTGACGGTTTTGGTAGTTAGAGTTGAAAGGATTTCTATTTCCCCGCTTAGCTGGTTGTGTGCATTCTCTCTTAAAATGGCCTTACTCACCACAATTGAAACACGTCACTTTGGCTTTGTTGAAGCCATAAGTGGTGTTCGGAGAAGTAGAAAGATCTGTTCTCCCAGTATTCTGAATAAAATAGTAGCTCTCCTCATAATACTTGCAAATGCCCATTGAATATCCATGAGCTCCATTTCTTCTTTATCAATCTGTGCGTAGTCTTCATTGGTCAAGTTGTTATTACCAATTTGACTCGCAACAAGCCAATTGTACGATGCTACCATGGCTGACACTAATGCTACGTGTTGTTGAGCAATCTCAACAGTAACATTGTTTAGATTCGATGTCTCCAACACAATCGTGCTCTGATTTATTTGACTTTGGTTGACTTGCATCGGGTTCATTTGAGGGATGTATGTTTGTTGTTGAGGTTGATTAGCAGAATAACATGCTGCTTGTTGCATGGGTGAAAATGGTGGGATATAAGTTGTAGTTGGATATGATGGTGGGGTATATGATGATGTTTGAGCAAGATAATTGATTGGTGTTTTGGTTAGTTCAACATGGTTAGAGACGCACCGATGTGTGGAGCAACATTTGAACTCGAACTAGAACTAGAAAGAGAAGAAGAAGAAGTACCACCATGATACAAATCTGGATTCTGAGGAATTTGTGCTCTTTTCGCCTTCCTCTTTTCTTCCATCTCCTTATTTTCCAGTTTCTAAATAAACTCATTAATTGTCCAATATTGGTACGCCTCCTTTTCTTTCAAAACCTCTATATGCTGATTCCCCATGTAGCTGAAATTCTCAAACTCTTTTCGAAGTTCCTCCATCCTCAACTTTCTCGTCTTCTCGTTTCCATCATGCCTATTCTTTAACATGTCCCACAGCTGTTTAGATGTTGTACAAGAGCCAAACTGATGTAACAGATCAGTATTGATGGCTTGGGACAACAGAGAAAACGCCTTCTTCTCAATAGCAAATTTATTCTTTTCATCTCTGCAAGATTCTCCAACAGATTTGGCTCACCCGTGTTCTCCAAGATCGGAGCAACATAGCCCTTCGCAATCATCTGCCAAGCCTCCGTTCCCTCTAAACCCATTCCCTCCAGATGGATCTTGAATTTGGTCTTCCACGTGTTGTAATCGACCATCTCCATAAGCTTAGGTGGACAGCTTCCACTCCCCGAAGACAAGTCTTGGATAAGGGTTGAAATGGCAATTGTGGGTGTGCAACATGTTGGGGAATAGTACTAGTCATCGCCAAGTAATTGATAGGTTGTGATGGTTGACTAGACTTTTGAGCGGCTACGGACCAAGGATCCATGGTTGTCTGTTGTTATGGTGTCGGATTAGGTCGTGGTGTAGTAGGAAAGTTCCACATATCAATCTAAAAATGATTAAACAGGAAAATATTAGAAAAGTTTTATAACAGATTCTACGTTCGTATGTATCGAGTGGTCGAATGTGCAAAATTGTTCACGTTTGACCGTTTGAGAAGATACGAATCTAGAAAATAACAGACTCAAATCACTTTCGACCGTTTACTCCCTCGTTGGACCGTTTAAAACTCACTTTCGACCGTCCGATTGGTCGAATGAAACTAAAATGGTCGAATGAACAACTAAACACTGACAAACTCTAGATTCGACCAACTGACACACCACGTTCGACCAAAAACACCTTGGTTCGACCAAATAAACTTACACGTTCGACCAGTCTCCCTATGTTCGACCCTGCATATTCAAAAATGGTTATTCTTTGAAAATCAGTTAATTTTGATCAAATTTTTCAAAAGTTGATGAAATTTGATGATTCTAATCAGGTTTTGTCTCGGATTTGATTTGGAACAAGTTTAACAAAGAGAATTATGCATTTTATCCATGAAAACAAGCTCTAATCAATCAATTTATCACCAAAATCAGTTTATCAATGAAAACAGAAAGTTTTTGATCAAAATAGGGTCCAAATCAGCTGTACTATTATTAAATTGTAGTTGTTTGATCCATATGGCTCTGATACCACTTTGTAGAAGGATCGAATTGACAAAAACAATTGTGTTGATCAATCAAGTCTACTAATTCAAGTGCGGAATCCTTGAATCAATTACAAAATGATAATAATATCAACAAAACGCAGAAATCATCATTAAACCATTCATTTCATTAATAATCAAACTCAATTACACGTTAAAAAGATGTTTATAATCAATAAAAGACATGTATAAAGTTGACTGAAAACCCTAGGGAGAACACTGACTGGAAGGAAAACAAAATGACCAAAACTTACATCTCAAAATTCAACTTGACCTTATATAGGCCTGCACATTCGCCCATATAGTATGGTCGAATGTGCAGGTTCGACCAAACATACTGGTCGAACCAAGCAATACATTAACATCTATTTCTACCTTCGACCTCCTGTTCTCCTTCGCAACTTCAAGTCTCCTTCGACCGTTTAACAAACTTCCTTCGACCATATGGATACTCCTTCGACCAAACGACTGATGACAAAACATATGTTAAATGTAATCCAAGGCATTAGTCGCACAAAATGCATCTACAAAGTAGAAGACAGAGAGTAGTAAATATGACAGATAATAGTAGGGGATAGTAGGGGTTTTGGAAACATAAATTAATAAATTAAGTAATAAGTATATTTAAAATTTTAGATCTTAGGTCTCTCAAAGCCTATTACCATTCACACTGACAAATTGAAAACAACAAATTTGAAAGCTATATACTTCAAATATTATCATGACACGTAACATAACAACTATCAAATTTAATGCCCAATATGATCCATTAGCGCCCAAAAATAAAAGTCATTAATTAAAAGAAGATAAATTTTAGGTTTTTATGGTTTAGTAAAAAAAAAAGAGTAAAATACCCATTCTCTAAAAAAACAAAAGCACACCAACTTTTGAACGGCAGATTATTTTAAAATAAAATCCTTTTTGCACATTTAAAAAATTCCTTTTTGAACGGCGGACGCACGCTTCGGGAAAAGATGAGGATACTTAGATTTCATCTGATCCTCCCGTTCCCACGTGAACTCCTGTCCACGATTCGAGTTCCAACGAACCTTAACGATGCGAATTTTACTCCGGTGAAGGCTACCAATCTTATAGTCAAGAATCTCAACAGGTTCCTCCACAATGCGAAGACGATCATCAACCTCGATCTCTTCCAGTGGTAAAATAAGAGATTCGTCAGCCAAACACTTCTTCATGTTAGACACATGGAAGACGTTGTGGACACTACCGAGCTCCACCGGTAAGTCAAGTCTGTATGCCACAGGTCCAATCCGTTCCAGGATTGGAGAACGGTCCGACATAACGAGGGTTAAGCTTGCCACGCTTTCCAAAGCATGTGACGCCCTTCCGTGGTGAAACTTTCAGAAGTACCCTGTCCCCAACCTGGAACTCCAAAGGTCTGCGACGGCGATCGGCATAACTCTTCTGACGATCCCGTGCGGCTGCCAAACGGTTACGAATTTGTACGATTTTTTCCGAAGTTCCATACACCAGTTCTGGACCAGTGAGATGACTCTCACCCACCTCAGCCTAACAAAGAGGAGACCGACATTTTCGTCCGTAAAGAGGTTCGAACGGAGCTGGCTTGATACTAGAGTGGTAGCTGTTGTTGTAAGAGAACTCCACCGACGGTAGGTGACACTCCCAACCTTTGCCAAAATCGATAACACATGCCCGAACCATGTCCTCCAAGGTTTGAATCGTCTGCTCACTCTGACCATCAGTTTGCGGATGACAAGCCATACTCATATCCAACTGAGTACCCAAAGCTTTGTGCAGAGCCTTCCAGAAACGCGAAGAAAAACTAGAATCACAATCAGAGATGATAGAAACAGGCACCCCGTGCCGAGAGACTACCTCCTTAAGGTTAATTCGAGCTAGAAAATGCGCCGATTTTGTCAACCTGTCGACAATCACCCAAATCATATAGCAACCACTTGGTCACTTCGTTAGTTTGGTGACAAAATCCATCAACAAACCCAGTTAAGTCCGTTTATAAATGTTTTTTGCTAAGGTAGACTTAAGTTTTACCAAAATGTTTAAGCTGAACATGCCGGGTGTCACAACATCCCCACGTTGAAAGAATTTTCGTCCCGAAAATTGCACGAAGCCCAAAAATGAAAGAGACGAAAAGAGGGAAACGAAAAGAAAATTTACCGGTCGTTACATCATCCCCACGTTGAAAGGAATCTCGCCCCGAGCTCAACCGGTAAGTCAAGTCTGTATGCCACCGGTCCAATCCGTTCCAGGATTGGAGAAAGGTCCGACATAACGAGGGTTAAGCTTGCCAAGCTTTCCAAAGCGTATGACGCCCTTCCGTGGTGAAACTTTCAGAAGTACCTTGTGCCCAACTTGGAACTCCAATGGTTTGCGACGGCGATCGGCATAACTCTTCTAACGATCCCGTATGGCTGCCAAACGGTTACGAATTTGTACGATTTTCTCCGAAATTCCGAACACCAGTTCCGGACCAGTGAGCTGACTCTCACCCACCTCGGCCCAACAAAGAGGAGACCGACATTTTCGTCCATAAAGAGCTTCGAACGGAGCTGGCTTGATACTAGAGTGGTAGCTGTTGTTGTAAGAGAACTCCACCAACGGTAGGTGACACTCCCAACCTTTGCCAAAATCGATTACACTTGCCCGAAGCATGTAATCCAAGGTTTGAATCGTCTGCTCACTCTGACCGTCAGTTTGCGGATGATAAGTCGTACTCATATCCAACTGAGTACCCAAAGCTTTGTGCAGAGCCTTTCAGAAACGCGAAGCAAAAAGAGAATCACGATCAGAGATGATAGAAACAGGCACCCCGTGCTGAGAGACTACCTCCTTAAGGTAAAATCGAGATAACCCCACGAGTCCATCCGTTTTGGAAACACAAATTAATAAATTAAGTAATAAGTATGTTTAAAATTTTAGACGTTAGTTCTCTCAAAGCCTATGACCTTTCACACTGACAAATTGAAAACAACAAATTTGAAAACTATATACTTTAAATATTATCATGACACGTAACATAACAACTATCAAAGTTAACGCCCAATATGATCCATTAGCGCCCAAAAATAAAAGTTACTAATTAAAAGAGGGTAAATTTTAGGTTTTTATGGTTTAGTAAAAAAAAGAGTAAAATACTCATTCTCTAAAAAACCAAAAGCACACCAACTTTTAAACGACGGATTATTTAAAAAAAATCCTTTTTGCACATTTAAAAAAAATCCTTTTTGAACGGCAGACGCACGGTTCGGGAAAAGATGAGGATACTTAGATTTCATCTGATCCTCCCATTCTCACGTGAACTCCGGTCCACGATTCGACTTCCAACGAACCTTAACGATGCGGATTTTAATCCGGTGAAGGCTACGAATCTTATAGTCAGGAATCTCAACAGGTTCCTCCACAATGCGAAGACGATCATCAACCTCGATCTCTTCTAGTGGTACAATAAAAGATTCGTCAGCCAAACACTTTTTCAACTTAGACATATGGAAGACGTTGTGGACACTACCGAGCTCCACCAGTAAGTGAAGTTTGTATGCCACCGTTCCAATACGTTCCAGGATTGCGAACGGTTCGACATAACGAGGGTTAAGGTTGCCACGCTTTCCAAAGCGTATGACGCCCTTCCATGGTGAAACTTTCAGAAGTACCCTGTCCCCAACTTGGAACTCCAAAGGTTTGCGACGGCGATCGGCATAACTCTTCTGACGATCCTGTGCGGCTGCCAAACGGTTACGAATTTGTACGATTTTCTCCGAAGTTCCGTACACCAGTTCCGGACCAGTGAGCTGACTCTCACGCACCTAGGCCCAACAAAGAGGAGACCGACATCTTCGTCCGTAAAGAGCTTCGAACAAAGTTGGCTTGATACTAGAGTGGTAGCTGTTGTTGTAAGAGAACTCCACCAACGGTACGTGACACTCCCAACCTTTGCCAAAATCGATAACACATGCCCGAAGCATTACCTCCAAGGTTTGAATCGTCTGCTCACTATGACCGTCAGTTTGCGGATGATAAGTCGTACTCATATCCAATTGAGTACCCAAAGCTTTGTGAAGAGCCTTCCAAAAAGGCGAAGCAAAACGAGAATCACGATCAGAGATGATAGAAACAGGCACCTCGTGCCGAGAGACTACCTCCTTAAGGTAAATTCGAGCTAACCGCTCGAGTCGATCCGTTTTCTTAATAGGTAGAAAATGCGCCGATTTTGTCAACCTGTCGACAATCACCCAAATCATATCGCAACCGCTTGGTGACTTCGGTAGTTTGGTGACAAAATCCATCAACTAACCCAGTTAAGTCCGTTTATAAATGTTTTTCGTTAAGGTAGACTTAAGTTTTACCAAAATGTATAAGCCGAACATGCCGGGTGTCACATCATCCCTACGTTGAAAGAATTTTCGTCTCGAAAATTGCACGAAGCCCGAAAAAGAAAGAGACGAAACGAAGGAAACGAAAAGAAAATTTACCGGTCGTTACATCATCCACACGTTGAAAGGAATCTCGCCCCGAGATTCATTCAGCTTCAGCGGTAATATGCCTAGACCTAGAATTCCATCTTTCGTGGCATCTTGGTTTCTTTCGTGACAATGGAGAAGTAGAAGACAGAGAGTAGTAAATATGACAGATAATAGTATGGGATAGTAGGAGTTTTGGAAACACAAATTAATAAATTAAGTAATAAATATATTTAAAATTTTAGACCTTAAGTCTCTCAAAACCTATGACCTTTCAAACTGACAAATTGAAAACAACAAATTTGAAAGCTATATACTTTAAATATTATCATGACACGTAACATAACAACTATCAAATTTAACGCTCAATATGATCCATTAGCGCCCAAAAATAAAATTTACTTATTAAAAGAGGGTAAATTTTAGGTTTTTATGGTTTAGTAAAAAACAGAGTAAAATACTCATTCTCTATAAAAATAAAAGCACACCAGCTTTTGAACGGCAGATTATTTAAAAAAAAAAAACCTTTTTGCACATTTAAAAAAAATCCTTTTTGAACGCCGGACGCACGCTTCGGGAAAAGATGAGGATACTTAGATTTCATCTGATCCTCCCGTTCCCACGTGAACTCCGGTCCACGATTCGAGTTCCAACGAACCTTAACAATGCGGATTTTACTCCGGTGAAGGCTACGAATCTTATAGTCAAGAATCTCAACAGGTTCCTCCACAATAAGAAGACGATCATCAACCTCGATCTCTTCCAGTGGTACAATAAGAGATTCGTCAGCCAAACACTTCTTTAAGTTAGACACATGGAAGACGTTGTGGACACTACCGAGCTCTGCTGGTAAGTCAAGTCTGTATGCCACCAGTCCAATCTGTTCCAGGATAGCGAACGGTCCGACATAACGAGGGTTAATCTTGCCATGCTTTCCAAAGTGTATGACGCGCTTCCATGGTGAATCTTTCAGAAGTACCCTGTTCCCAACCTGGAAATCCAAACGTTTGCGACGGCGATCGGCATAACTCTTCTGACGATCCTGTACGGCTGCCAAACGGTTAGGAATTTGTACGATTTTCTTTGAAGTTCCGTACACCAGTTCGGGACAAGTGAGTTGACTCTCACCCACCTCGGCCCAACAAAGAGGAGACTGACATTTTCATCCGTAAAGAGCTTCGAACAGAGCTGGCTTGATACTAGAGTGGTAGCTGTTGTTGTAAGAGAACTTCACCAACGGTAGGTGACACTCCCAACGTTTGCCAAAATCGACAACACATGCTCGAAGCATGTCCTCCAAGGTTTGAATCGTCTGCTCATTCTGACCGTCAGTTTGCGGATGATAAGCCGTACTCATATCCAACTGAGTACCCAAAGCTTTTTGCAGAGCCTTCTAGAAACGCGAAACAAAACGAGAATCACAATCAGAGATGATAGAAACAGGCACCCCGTGCCGAGAGACTACCTCTTTAAGGTAAATTCGAGCTAACCGCTCGAGTCCATCCGTTTCCTTAATAGGTAGAAAATGCGCCGATTTTGTCAAACTGTCGACAATCACCCAAATCATATCGCAACCACTTGGTGAATTGGGTAGTTTGGTGACAAAATCCATCAACTAACCCTGTTAAGTCCGTTTATAAATGTTTTTCGCTAAGGTAGACTTCAGTTTTACCAAAATGTTTAAGCCGAACATGTCGGGTGTCACATCATCTCCACGTTGAAAAAATTTTCGTCCCGAAAATTGCACGAAGCCCAAAAATGAAAGAGACGAAAATAAGGAAACGAAAAGAAAATTTACCGGTCGTTAAATCATCCCCACGTTGAAAGGAATCTCGCCCCGATATTCATTCAGCTTCAGCGGTAACATGCCTAGACCTAGAATTCTATCTTTCCTGGCATCTTGGTTTCTTTCGTGACAATAGAGAAGTAGAAGACTGAGAGTAGTAAATATGACATATAATAGTAGGGGATAGTAGGGGTTTTGGAAACATAAATTAATAAACTAAGTAACAAGAATATTTAAAATTTTAGACCTTAAGTCTCTCAAAGCCTATGAGCATTCACACTGACAAATTGAAAACAACAAATTTGAAAGCTATATACTTTAAATATTATCATTAAACGTTACATAACAACTATCAAATTTAACGCCCAATATGATCCATTAGCGCCCAAAAATAAAAGTTACTAATTAAAATAGGGTAAATTTTAGGTTTTTACAGTTTAGTAAAAAAAAGAGTAAAATACTCATTCTCTAAACTTTCAGAAGTACCCTGTCTCCAACCTGGAACTCCAAACGTTTGCGACGGCGATCGGCATAACTCTTCTGACGATCCCGTGCGGCTCCCAAACGGTTACGAATTTGTACGATTTTTTCCGAAGTTCTGTACACCAGTTCCGGACCAGTGAGCTGACCCTCACGCACCTCGGCCCAACAAAGAGGAGACCGACATTTTCGTCCGTAAAGAGCTTCGAACAAAGCTCGATATTAGAGAGGTAGCTGTTGTTGTAAGAGAACTCCACCAACGGTAGGTGACACTCCCAACCTTTGCCAAAATCGATAACAGATGCCCGAAGCATTACCTCCAAGGTTTGAATCGTCTGCTCACTATGACTATCAGTTTGCGGATGATAAGCCGTACTCATATCCAACTAAGTACCCAAAGCTTTGTGCAGAGCCTTCCAGAAACGCGAAGCAAAACGAGAATCACGATCAGAGATGATAGAAACAGGCACCCCGTGCCGAGAGACTACCTCCTTAAAGTAAATTCGAGCTAACCGCTCGAGTCCATCCGTTTCCTTAATAGGTAGAAAATGCGCCGATTTTTTCAGCCTGTCGACAATCACCCAAATCATATCGCAACCACTTGGTGAATTCGGTAGTTTGGTGACAAAATCCATCAACTAACCCAGTTAAGTCCGTTTATAAATGTTTTTCGTTAAGGTAGACTTCAGTTTTACCAAAATGTTTAAGCCGAACATGTCGGGTGTCACATCATCTCCACGTTGAAAATTTTCGTCCCGAAAATTGCACGAAGCCCAAAAATAAAAGAGACGAAAATAACGAAACGAAAAGAAAATTTACCGGTCGTTAAATCATCCCCACGTTGAAAGGAATCTCGCCCCGAGATTCATTCAGCTTCAGCGGTAACATGCCTAGACCTAGAATTCTATCTTTTGTGGCATCTTGGTTTCTTTCGTGACAATGGAAAAGTAGAAGACTGAGAGTAGTAAATATGACATATAATAGTAAGGGATAGTAGGGGTTTTGGAAACATAAATTAATAAACTAAGTAATAAGTATATTTAAAATTTTAGACCTTAGGTCTCTCAAACCTATGACCTTTCACACTGACAAATTGGAAACAACAAATTTGAAAGCTATATACTTTAAATATTATCATGAAACGTAACATAACAACTATAAAATTTAACGCCCAATATGATCCATTAGCGCCCAAAAATAAAAGTTACTAATTAAAAGAGGGTAAATTTTAGGTTTCTATCGTTTAGTAAAAAAAAGAGTAAAATACTCATTCTCTAAACTTTCAGAAGTACCCTGTTCCCAACCTGGAACTCCAAAGGTTTGCGACGGCGATTGGCATAACTCTTCTGACAATCCCGTGCGGCTCCCAAATGGTTACGAATTTGTACGATTTTCTCCGAAGTTCCGTACACCAGTTCCGGACCAGTGAGCTGAATCTCACGCACCTCGGCCCAACAAAGAGGAGACCGACATTTTCATCCGTAAAGAGCTTCGAACAAAGCTGGCTTGATACTAGAGAGGTAGCTGTTGTTGTATGAGAACTCCACCAACGGTAGGTGACACTCCCAACCTTTGCCAAAATCGATAACACATGCCCGAAGCATTACCTCCAAGGTTTGAATCGTCTGCTCACTATGACCGTCAGTTTGCGGATGATAAGCCGTACTCATATCCAACTAAGTACCCAAAGCTTTGTGTAGAGCCTTCCAGAAACGCGAAGCAAAACGAGAATCCCGATCAGAGATGATAGAAACAGGCACCCCGTGCCGAGAGACTACCTCCTTAACGTAAATTCGAGCTAACCGCTCGAGTCCATCCGTTTCCTTAATAGGTAGAAAATGCGCCGATTTTGTCAGCCTGTCCACAATCACCCAAATCATATCGCACCCACTTGGTGACTTCGGTAGTTTGATGACAAAATCTATCAACTAACCAAGTTAAGTCCGTTTATAAATGTTTTTCGCTAAGGTTGACTTCAGTTTTACCAAAATGTTTAAGCCGAACATGTCGGGTGTCACATCATCTCCACGTTGAAAGAATTTTCGTCCCGAAAATTGCACGAAGCCCAAAAATGAAAAAGACGAAAAGAAGGAAACGTTAAGAACATTTACCGGTCGTTACATCCTACCCACGTTGAAAGGAATCTCTACACGAGATTCATTCAGCTTCCGCGGTAACATGCCTAGACCTAGAATTCCATCTTTCCTGGCATCTTGGTTTCTTTCATGACAATAGAGAAGTAGAAGACAGAGAGTAATAAATATGCCAGATAATAGTAGGGGATAGTAGGGGTTTTGGAAACATAAATTAATAAATTAAGTAATAAGTATATTTAAAATTTTAGACCTTAGGTCTCTCAAAGCCTATGACCTTTCACCCTGACAAATTGAAAACAACAAATTTGAAAGCTATATACTTTAAATATTATCATGACACGTAACGTAACAACTATCAAATTTAACGCCCAATATGATCCATTAGCGCCCAAAAATAAAAGTTACTAATTAAAAGAGTAAAAAAGTCATTCTCTAATAAAACAAAAGCACACGAACTTTTGAACGGCGGATTATTTAAAAAAAAAATCCCTTTTGCACATATAAAAAAATCCTTTTTGAACGGCGGACGCACGCTTCGGGAAAACATGAGGATACTTAGATTTCATCTGACCCTCCCATTCCCACGTGAACTCCGGTCCATGATTCGACTTCCAACGAACCTTAACGATGCGGATTTTACTCCGGTGAAGGCTACGAATCTTATTGTCAAGAATCTCAACAGGTTCCTCCACAATTCGAAGACGATCATCAACCTCGATCTCTTCTAGTGGTACAATAAGAAATTCGTCAGCCAAACACTTCTTCAAGTTAGACACATGGAAGACGTTGTGGACACTACCGAGCTCCGCTGGTAACTCAAGTCTGTATTCCACCAGTCTAATCCGTTCCAGGATTGCGAACGGTCTGCCATAACGAGGTTTAAGCTTGCCACGCTTTCCAAAGAGTTTGACGCCCTTCCATGGTGAAACTTTCAGAAGTACCCTGTCCCCAACCTGGAACTCCAAAGGTTTGCGACGGCGATCGGCATAACTCTTCTGATGATCCCGTGCGGCTGCCAAACGGTTACGAATTTATACGATTTTCTCTAAAGTTCCGTACACCAGTTCTGGACCACTGAGCTGACTCTCACCCACCTCGGCCCAACAAAGGGGAGACCGACATTTTCGTCCGTAAAGAGATTCGATCGGAGCTGGCTTGATACTAGAGTTTTAGCTGTTGTTGTAAGAGAACTCCACCAACGGTAGCAGACACTCCCAACGTTTGCCAAAATCGATAACACATGCCCGAAGCATGTCCTCCAAGGTTTGAATCGTCTGCTCACTCTGACCGTCAGTTTGCAGATGATAAGTCGTACTCATATCCAACTGAGTACCCAAAGCTTTGTGAAGAGCCTTCTAGAAATGCGAAGCAAAACGGGAATCACGATCAGAGATGATAGAAACAGGCACCCCGTGCCGAGAGACTACCTCCTAAAGGTAAATTCGAGCTAACCGCTCGAGTCCATTCATTTTCTTAATAGGTAGAAAATGCGCCGATTTTGTCAACCTGTCGACAATCACCCAAATCATATCGCAATCGCTTGGTGACTTCGGTAGTTTGGTGACAAAATCCATCAACTAACCCAGTTAAGCCCGTTTATAAATGTTTTTTCGCTAAGGTAGACTTAAGTTTTACCAAAATGTTTAAGCCGAACATGCTGGGTGTCACATCATCCCCACGTTGAAAGAATTTTCATCCCGAAAATTGCACGAAGCCCAAAAATGAAAGAGACGAAAAGAAGGAAACGAAAAGAAAATTTACCACTCGTTACAACACCCCCACGTTGAAAGGAATCTCGCCACGAGATTCAATCAACTTCAGCAGTAACATACCTAGACCTAGAATTCCATCTTTCTGGCATCTTGGTTTCTTTCGTGACAATGGAGAAGTAGAAGACAGAGAGTAGAAAATATGACAGATAATAGTAGGGGATAGTAGGGGTTTTGGAAACATAAATTAATAAATTAAGTAATAAGTATATTTAAAATTTTAGACCTTAGGTCTCTCAAAGCCTATGACCTTTCACACTGACAAATTGAAAACAACAAATTTGAAAGCTATATACTTTAAGTATTATCATGACACATAATATAACAACTATCAAATTTAACGCCCAATATGATCCATTAGCGCCCAAAAATAAAAGTTACTAATTAAAAGAGGGTAAATTTTAGGTTTTTATGGATTAGTAAAAAAAAAAGAGTAAAATACTCATTCTCTAAAAAAACAAAAGCACACCAACTTTTGAACGTCAGATTATTTAAATAAAAACTCCTTTTTGAACAGCGGACGCACGCTTTGGGAAAAGATGAGGATACTTAGATTTCATCTGATCCTCCCGTTCCCACGTGAACTCCGGTCCACGATTCGAGTTCCCACGAACCTTAACGATGCGGATTTTACTCCGGTGAAGGCTACTAATCTTATAGTCTAGAATCTCAACAGGTTCCTCCACAATGCGAAGACGATCATCAACCTCGATCTCTTCCAGTGGTACATTAAGAGATTCGTCAGCCAAACACTTGTTCAAGTTAGACACATGGAAGACGATGTGGACACTACCGAGCTCGCCGGTAAGTCAAGTTTGTATGCCACCGGTCCAATCCGTTCCAGGATTGCGAACGGTCTGACATAACGAGGGTTAAGCTTGCCACGCTTTCCAAAGCGTATGACGCCCTTCCATGGTGAAACTAGCAGAAGCACCGTAAAGAGCTTTTAACAGAGCTGGCTTGATACTAGAGTGGTAGCTGTAGTTGTAAGAGAACTCCCCCAAAGGTAGGTGACACTCCCAACCTTTGCCAAAATCGATAAACGTGCCCGAAGCATGTCCTCCAAGGTTTGAATCGTCTGCTCACTCTGACCGTCAGTTTGCGGATGATAAGCCGTACTCATATCCAACCGAGTACCCAAAGTTTTGTGCAGAGCCTTCCAGAAACGCGAAGAGAATCGAGAATCACGATCAGAGATGATAGAAACAGGCACCCCGTGCAGAAAGACTACCTCCTTAAGGTAAATTCGAGCTAACCGCTCGATTCCATCCGTTTCCTTAATAGGTAGAAAATGCGCCAATTTTGTCAACCTATCGACAATCACCCAAATCATATCACAACCACTTGGTGACTTCGGTAGTTTGGTGACAAAATCCTTCAACTAACCCAGTTAAGTCCGTTTATAAATGTTTTTCGCTAAGGTAGACTCAAGTTTTACCAGAATGATTAAGCCAAACATGTCGGGTGTCACATCATCGCCACGTTGAAAGAATATTTGTCCCGAAAATTGCACGAAGCCCAAAAATGAAAGAGACGAAAAGAAGGAAACGAAAAGAAAATTTACCGGTCGTTACATCTCCCCCACGTTGAAAGGAATCTCGCCACGAGATTTATTCAGCTTCAGCGGCAACATGCCAAGACCTAGAATTCCATCTATCTTGGCATCTTGGTTTCTTTCGTGACAATGGAGAAGTAGAGGAAAGAGAGTAGTAAATATGACAGATAATAGTAGGGGATAGTAGGAGTTTTGGAAACATAAATTAATAAACTAAGTAATAAGTATATTTAAAATTTTAAACTTTAGGTCTCTCAAAGCGTATGACTTTCCACACTGACAAATTGAAAACAACGAGGGTTAAGCTTGCCACACTTTCCAAAGCGTATGACGCCTTTCCATGGTGAAACTTTCAGAAGTACCCTGTCCCCAACCTGGAACTCCAAAGGTTTGCGACGGCGATCCGCATAACTCTTCTGACGATCCCGTGCGGCTGCCAAACTGTTACGAATTTGTACGATTTTCTCCGAAGTTCCGTACACCAGTTCCGGACCATAGAGCTGACTCTCACCCACCTCGGCCCAACAAAGAGGAGACCGACAATTTCATCCGTAAAGAGCTTCGAACGGAGCTGGCTTGATACTAGAGTGGTAGCTGTTGTTGTCAGAGAACTCCACCACCGGTAGGTAACACTCCCAACCTTTGCCAAAATCGATAACACATGCCCGAAGCATGTCCTCCAAGGTTTGAATCGTCTGCTCACTCTGACCGTCAGTTTGCGGATGATAAGCCGTACTCATATCCAACTGAGTACCCAAAGCTTTGTGAAGAGCCTTCTAGAAATGCGAAGCAAAACGAGAATCACGATCAAAGATGATGATAACAGGCACCCCGTGGCGAGAGACTACCTCCTTAAGGTAAATTCGAGCTAACTGCTCGAGTCCATCCGTTTTCTTAATAGGTAGAAAATGCGCCGATTTTGTCAACCTATCGACAATCACCCAAATCAGATCGCAACCGCTTGGTGACTTCGGTAGTTTGGTGACAAAATCCATCAACTAACCCAGTTAAGTCCGTTTATAAATGTTTTTCGCTAAGGTAGACTTAAGTTTTACCAAAATGATTAAGCCGAACATGCCGGGTGTCACATCATCCCCACGTTGAAAGAATTTTCATCCCGAAAATGCACGAAGTTCAAAAATGAAAGAGACGAAAAGAAGGAAACGAAAAGAAAATTTACCGGTTGTTACATCATCCCCACGTTGAAAGGAATCTCGCCCCGAGATTCATTTAGCTTCAACGGCAACATGCCTAGACCTAGAATTCTATCTTTCCTGGCATCTTGGTTTCTTTCGTGACAATAGAGAAGTAGAAGACAGAGAGTAGTAAGTGGGTGTTTGGGATTGATTATTGGAAATAGATTATGCGTTTTGGAAAGGCAGGGGTGGAGCTGCTTATAGATTATTGCGTTTTGATAGCCTAAAAAACTGATTATCTGCGTTTTCAAAACGGAATCCAAACCCTTAAAACTGATTATCTTCGTTTTCAAAAACGCAATAATCTAACAATCATTTTCAAAACGCAATCCCAAACACCCTCTAAATATGACAGATAATAGTAGTGATAGTAGAGGTTTTGGAAACATAAATTAATAAACTAAGTAGTAAGTATATTTAAAATTTTAGACCTTAGGTCTCTCAAAGTCTATGACTTTTCACACTGACAAATTGAAAACAACAAATTTGAAAGCTATATACTTTAAATATTATCATGACACATAACAGAACAACTATCAAATTTAACGCCCAATATGATCCATTAGCGCCCAAAAATAAAATTTACTAATTAAAAGAGGGTAAACTTTAGGTTTTTATGGTTTAGTAAAAAAAAGAGTTAAATACCCATTCTCTAAAAAAACAAAAGCACACCAACTTTTGAACGGCGGATTATTTAAAAAAAATCCTTTTTGCACATTTAAAAAAATCCTTTTTGAACGGCGGACGCACGCTTCGGGAAAAGATTAGGATACTTAGATTTCATCTGATCCTCACGTTTCCACGTGAGCTACGGTCCACGATTCGACTTCCAACGAACCTTAACGATTCGGATTTTACTCCGGTGAAAGATACGAATCTTATAGTCATGAATCTCAACAAGTTCCTCCACAATGCGTAGACGATCATCAACCTCAATCTCTTCCAGTGGTACAATAAGAGATTCGTCAGCCAAACACTTCTTCAAGTTAGACACATGGAAGATGTTGTGGACACTACCGAGCTCCGCCGGTAAGTCAAGTCTGTATGCCACCGGTCCATTCCGTTCCAGGATTGCGAACGGTCCTACATAACGAGGGTTAAGCTTGCCACGCTTTCCAAAGCGTATGACGCCCTTCCATGGTGAATCTTTCAAAAGTACCATGTCCCCAACCTGGATCTCCAAAGGTTTGCGACGCTGATCGGCATAACTCTTCTGACGATCCCGTGTGGCTGCCAAACGGTTACGAATTTGTACGATTTTCTCCGAAGTTCCTGTAGATGCAATTGTGCGACTAGTGCTTGGGATTGAACAATAAACATGTTTTGATGAATGTCGAAGGTGCGAAGGAAGATTTTGATACGGTCGAAGGAAGATCAGAAGGTGCGAAGGAGGAAGTTTTGGTCGAATGAGATTAATGTTTATGTATAGCTTGGTTCGACCAGTTGGTTTGGTCAAACCTGCACATTCGCATGAACAAAGTGGGCGAATGTGCAGTCTATAAATAGTCAAGCTTGATTTTTGAATGTAACTTTTTGTCATATTATTCCCTCCACTTTATGATATTCTCTCTAGAAGTTTATTTAGCTCTTTTCACGTCCTTACCCTGTTTGTATCAATCTTTTAACGTGTAATCGAGTTTATAATTAATGAAAAGCTTTTGAAATGATGATTTACTTGTTTTGATCTGTTTGACTATTATTTTGTGATTGTTTTAGGGATTCCGCACCTAAAACTAACTTGTTTGATCATTCTTTGTTGTTATACGATCCATACATACGCATACAAAGTGGTATCAGAGCCATTCTGGATCAAACAACCACAAATTAATAGTTTCTCAGTTGATTTGGGCCCAATTTTGGTTAAAAAGTTTCTGTTTTCATTGAACAAACTGATTTGATAAGATTTTGATTGATTACGACTTGATTTCAAGGTTAAATTGAATAATTCTCTTCATTAAAGTTGTTTCAAATCAATTCCGATTCAAAACCTGATTTAGATCATCAAAATCCATCAATATTTGATAAACATGATCAAAATTAACGGATTTTCAAAGAATAACTGTTTTTGAATTACCATGGGTCGAACGTAAAGAGAGTGGTCGAAAGTGGGATTTCTTTTGGTCGAAAGAGAGATTTTGTGGTCGAAGGAGGTCTTTTAGTGGTCGAACGTAGACTTTCATTGCTTATTTTGTTCATTCGCCCGTTGGTGTTACATTCGACTGATCGAACGGTCGAAGGAGAAGGAAAACGGTCGAACGAGAGAAAAAAACGGTCGAAAGAGATTTTGTGATATCAGTCCACATTCGTATCAATCAAAACGGTCGAAGGAGAAGAATATTTCTCATTCGCATGTTCGATAGTACGAAAGAGTTTCATGTTTTTAAAACATTTCTAATCTTTTCGTGTTTAAACGTTTACAGGTTAAGATGTGGAACTTCCCAACAACGCCAAGACCTACTCAAGCACCACAACAGCAGACAACACAAGATCCATGGTCAGTTGCAGCCCAGAAGACTAGTCCACCATCTCAGCCAATTAATTACATGGCTATGACTAGTTCGGCTCCTCAACAAGTTGTGCAACCACTACAACAACCAATTGACAACTATTGGGGAGTAGCAGCAGCTGCCGTTCATTCGCAGACAACCAATGCCATATCCACACTTATTCATGATCTATCATCAGGAAGCGGCAATCGTCCACCAAAGCTCACGGACATGAAGGAGTACAACACATGGAAGACAAAGTTCAAGATTCATGTGGAGGGACAAGGACTTGAGGGAGCCGAGGCATGGCAAATGATAGTAAAGGGTTATGTTGCTCCTATTCTGGAGAATTTGGCTGATGATGAGAAAAAGAGGTTTGCAATCGAGAAGAAAGCGTTTTCTCAGTTATCTCAAGCGATCAATACTGACTTGCTGCATCAGTTTGGATCGTGTACTACATCTAAACAATTGTGGGATATGCTGAGAAATCGACATGATGGTAATGAGAAGACAAGGAAGGTGAGAATGGAAGAGCTTCAGAAAGAATTTGAGAACTTTAGTTACATGGGCAATGAGACTCTAAAAGAGTTGGTTCCACGGTATTGCCATTTGCTCACAGAACTTTCGAGCTATGAGATCAGCATACCGATGTCAGAATTGGTGGATAAATTTGCTGATGCTTTACCACCATACTGGAACCAACACATTGAAGTGTTAAAGGAAAAGGATGCATACCAGTATTGGACTATCAACGAGTTCATTCAAAAGCTGGAAAACAAAGAAATGGAGGAGAAGAGGAAAGCCAAGAGAGTGCAGATTCCACAGAATCCAGATCTGTATGTTAGTGGTACATCTACCTCTCTTTCTGCTTCAAGCACTACTTCAAATGTTGCTCCTCACATTGCATGTGTATCCAATGTTATTGAACCCACAAAAACACCAATCAACTATCTTGCCCAAACTTCATCATACACACCATCATACACATCACAATCTTATCAAACACCAAACTTTATTCCACCTTTTTCACCATTACAACAAGCTGCCTGTTACACAGCAAGTCAACCTCAACAACAACAACAATATACTCCTCACATGAATCAGATGCAGATTACTCAAGCACAATCAAATCAAAGTCCGATTGTGTTAGAGACCTCTAATCTTAACAATGTGACTGTTGAAATTGCTCAACAGCATGTTGCTTTAGTATCTGCTATGGTTGCATCATATAACGGTTTGGTTGCGAGTCAGATTGGAAACAACAATCTCACCAATGAGGACTACGCACAAATCGATAAAGAGGAGATGGAGCTTATGGATATACAGTGGGCATTTGTGAGCATAATGAGGAGAGCCACTAATTTTATCCAGAAGACTGGAAGAACTGACCTTTCAACTTCTCCGAACACCACTTACGGCTTCAACAAAGCCAAGGTTACATGCTTCAATTGTGGTGAGAAGGGTCATTTTAAGAGAGAGTGTACACAGCTTGCACAGCAAGGTAATCGAAACCCGTTCAATTCAACCTACCAAAACAGACAAAACCAAAACCAAAATCAGGTTTCATACAACAGTCCCAACATCTCAAGCTTTCAACCGCAAAACAACTACCAGAACCGTCAACACACACAACAAAATACTAACACTAGACAACCCACAACTCAAAACCAACCTCAACAAAATCCAAACCGAACCATTGTTCCTATCTCTACACCTAACACTCAAAACCAAAACCAAACTGACAATCAAAACCAAGCACTAGTGATTCAAAAAGATGAAGGTTTTGATTGGACGGGTATGCAATTGGGAGTGGAGGAGATTACTGCTGGAAACGTGGCTTGTGTGGCACAGAAGATGAGTTTGGATGAGCAGGAGGAGATTGAAGAGGAGGTTGTGATTGAGAAAGTGTTGGAGTTGAAAATAGAGGAAGTGAATGAGGATGTGATTGCTGAGAGTGAAGACAAGAAATCTGGAATGATTCTTGATTCTGTCACCGATGTTGGAGAGCATTATGATTCAGCTTATTCGGATATGGAGAGTGATTCTGATTCGGAAGCTAGTGTGAATTCACTAGATGATGACATTGATCAATTGCTAGCTGAAGCTGATTTCCTTATGACCCGCAAGTCGTGCATGGTGGATGATGCGTGCACCAAGATTGACTACTCTAAATTCTTTGCAGGGAAGGAAGCTCACTTCGCATTGATGGCAATGACAGAACCTCCTAAATCGGTAAGTTCTGAATCTCAATCTAAAGTGTGTGTTAAATGTGCTGATTTTGAAAAACTGACAGAAGAAAATAAGCTTCTCAAGGTACAACTTGAGAGTGCCAAAATAAACTGTCAGATTTATCAAAAAGATTTAAAAGATTTCAACAAAGTTCTTGAGGGTTATAAAAAGGATGTGTCTGAACTCAAAAAGACTTTGTCAATAAAACAACTTGCCATTAATAACTATATTAATGAAATGGAAAACACCAAGTTAGAAATGGCAACCATCAAGTGCTTCGCTGAAAAAGTGAACAAGAAGTTAGAGAGTTATAAGCACATTGCATATGTAGTTGACCATATCATTGAAGAACCCTCCCAGTCGAATAGTGCAAACTATAAGGCGGTCCCATCTCCGGTGTTGTTCGAAAACCATAATTTACATGCAATACCACTGGAGACTTTAGTCAATTCTGACTCCACATCAGATAACGAGCCAAACACTTCCAGTGTCGGAGACCCGTACTCTGATGTGAGACCTGTATTGGGAAACAATGAGGGAGTGGTCGCTGCTGATGATTCTGATGAAGAAGATGAACAATCTGAGAAGGTTGAAAATGAAAGTGATATCCCTGATGAAAATCATATAATCACTACTGAGCCAGTCTCACCATCTCAGATCGTTCATCCCATGGCAAATGCTCATAGAAAGAATGTTCTTAAGAAAGCTGAAAAGTCTGTTGGTAAAAGTGTTGAAAAGAAAGAGGTAAAGAAAATTGAGAAAAATGTGGTTAAGCCGGTTGAAAAGAAAACTGAATTTAAATCTGAGAAAAATGTGGTTAAACCGGTTGAAAAGAAAATTGAGATTAAATCTGAGAAACCTAATGAAATGAGCAACGAATAGTGTGACAAACCTGTGAAAATTTTCTATCGGATGCAAGGCTCCGATAAGATTTTGTCTGATGATGAATATCCGATTAAATTTGTGAATTATTCCAAAATCGAAAAGATCTGGTAGGAATGTACAATTTGGTTTCCAAAATTTGAACGAACCAATGACATTCCTCCAGAAATTTTAGAGAAAATTTATTCGGATAAAGAGGCCAAGGTCAATGTCACACAATTCGTTTTGCCAGTTGATAAAGCAAACAGTTTCATTGAACCGACTTACTCGAAGGAACCAACTCCTGAGAGTTTAAGGAAACAGTGCATGGTTGATCGATATCCCATTGCAAGTTTTTCCAAGTCGCCTATCAAAGAAAACTATGAAGAATACCGTGCGTGTTATAAGTGCGGGGAAAGGGGACATTTACTTGCCGCCTGCCCGTACGTACGACACAAGAGGCACGAGGTGGAGATGAGGCAACATCATGATTATCCGGTTGACAAATACAGTTATCCACAAAGACGGTATTTCCCTCAGCAAGCACCTTATTATAATCAAAAAAATTTTTACAACAAAAGGGAAAACCGTCCGATGACTTATGATAAGCGCAACCGGATAGCCACTGAGAAACCGGTAAAGAAACCTGTGATGAACTCAGAGAAGGTAACCAAGAAGGTTGCATTTAAAGACGAAGTAAAGAAACCGGCTGAGACCTCAAAATCTCAGATCCGGATCTTGAAAAAGTCTGAACAATCTTGGTCATCTAAGGAATCTGAGGGTGCCTCAACTTCACAGAATGTGAAAATTGAGAAAAAGAAAGTTGAGAGTGAGAAGAAAGGGGTTGAGAAAACCCAAGATGTTTGTGAATCGAAAGAATGTTTGAAACAACCCGTTCAAAGACCCAAGACCAACCAGGCTTGGGTCCCCCGAAGGATCTAACTGCTTTACTTGATATGTGTAGGGATCTCCAGCTGGCCCTGTTAGCAGCCTATGGATTGTTGACAGTGGAGCTTCTGGTCACATGACAGGGGACCTCACGTTACTCTTTGATATCAAGAACATAAACGGAGGTTATGTAGCGTTTGCTGGAAATAAAGGAGGCTACATTACGATGGAGGGTAGTGTAAGCAATGGGGTCGTGACATTTGAGTGGATATCGTACGTGAAACAGATAGATTACAATCTGCTCAGTGGTAGTCAAATCTGTGATAAGCAATTTTCTGTGTATTTTGACGACAAATCTTGCTATATCTTGAAACCGGGGTTTGAACTTCCGAAAGAGTGGGTGATGCTAAAGGCACCGAGAGTAAACAATTTGTATATTCTCGATATGTCCAAAGCTATGACCACCCATGGCCAAGTCACGTGTTTCCTCTCTAAGGCTACAGAAAAAGAATCTATAATGTGGCACAGGAGAATGGGACACATTCATTTGAGAAAGATGAACCAGTTAGTGAAGAATGAACTTGTCACGGGAGTTAATGTGAAAAATTTCCATTTAAATGACAAGTGTGTTAGTTGTAAAAAGGGAAAGCAGCACAAACAGGCCCATAGACCAAAGAAAGTCAATTCCGTTGAACTACCGCTTGAGCGTTTACACATGGACTTATTCGGTCTAGTTAGACGTAAAAGTCATGCCGGGGAGTTGTACTGTCTTGTGGTGACTAACGATTATTCAAGATTTTCATGGGTCATGTGCTTACACCAGAAAAGTGACACTTTTGACAACCTGAAAGTTTTGTTTACACGTCTGGAGAATATCTATGGTCTAAAGATCAAACGAATCCGGAGTGATAATGGGACGGAGTTTAAAAACGCTCAGATGGAGGATCTTTGTGCAAACAAGGGAATTCATCATGAATATAGCGCTCCGTATACACCCCAGCAGAATTGTAGATGCATTTTGCGAGTAATGATTGGATAAGCATAATTAACATATGTTAAAGACTGGTCGAAGGTAAATAAAAGGGGCGAAGGTAGAAAGAGATGGGTGAAGGTAGATTTATAGTGGACGAAGATACAAGGTTACTGACAAAGATACACATTCGTACCATTGAAGTGGGCGAATGTGGAAAACTTCCACATTCGACCAGTGCTAGGGGGCGAACGTGCAGCATCTATATATAGTGTTTGTGTTTTTGTGAATGTAATAGAGTTGTCATTTGTGTATGTGTTCAGGTCAGGTTCCAGGTCATTTTGTGAAAGTTTATGTTTGATCTAGATTAACGTGTAAGTCGTTGTAAAAGCTTATTTGACAAAGTTAATCTATGAAAAGATGTTGAAAATGATCTTCATTGTGTTTTGATTAGAGTTTTATCAATTTGTTCAGAACTAGGGTTTCCGCACCTGGTTTTGTGACTTGTATGATCATATAATCCTGTTTTAGTCAAAATCTTTCGCTTACAAAGTGGTATCAGAGCCATACGGATAATACAACAACAAATTTGATAAACTCAGAGCTGATTTGGACATGTTTTTGATCAAAATACATTTGTTTTTGCATAAACATGGTTTATGAGTGTTTTTGATTGATTTAGAGTTGAATTAGTGGTTAAAATCAAGTTTTCCAAGAATTAAAGTTGCTCCAAATCAATTCCGAAGCATAACCTGATTAAGATCATTCAAATCCATAAACTGTTAAAAATCTGAGATCATAATAACCGTTTTTCAAAGTGTAACCGTTTTTCAAAAGTGTTATCTGGGCAAAATGGGCGAACCTGGAACCTGAGTGGTCGAACCTGAGTGTTTTTGGGCGAACCTGAGTAGTAGTTTGGACGAACCTGAAAATTGTTGTTGAAATTTTCACTTTCGGGTAAATTTTTCCACCTTCGACCGGTATACTTTGGGCGAAAGTGGAAGTGTGCTAGTTTGTTTTTACTTCTGGTGAATTCTACATTCGGGTGGTACTGTTTGGACGAATCTAGAATCAGAAGGGACGAAAGTGATAGATTTTGGGCGAACCTAGGACATTTTGGGCGAACCTAGGATTTTCTTTGGAAAATTTTCTAAGTGTTGAAGTTTTCTAAGTTCGTGATCATGTGGCATTTTCAAAATACTCCGAAACCAGCAACGACACAACCACAACAGCAAACGATGGACCCATGGACAGTGGCAGCACAAAAGATGAACACACAGTCTTCGCAACCTATTAACTACATGGCAACGACGAGCTCGATGCCTCAAAGCGTAGCACATCCAGCACCACAATCTGATTACTGGGGAGTAGCAGCAGCGGTGGTAAATACTCAAACTACTAATGCTATTTCTACTTTGATTAAAGATTTGTCTTCAGGTAGCGGGAATCGGCCACCAAAGCTCATGGAGATGCAAGAATATAATCAGTGGCATACCATGTTCAAAATCCATTTGGAAGGCATGGGAGTAGAAGGAGCAGAGGCATGGAGAATGATTGCTACAGGTTACACACCACCAGTGTTGGAGAATACCGGTGAACCAGTTCCATTGGAGAGTATGTCTGAGGAGGAGAAAAAGAAATTTGCGGTGGAGAAGAAAGCTTTTTCTCAATTGACACAAGCAATCACAAGCGACCTGTTGCATCAGTTTGGGACATGCACCACATCTAAGCAACTATGGGACAAGCTTAAAAGGAAGCATGATGGTAATGAAAAGACTCGAAGCTTGAGGATGGAAGAACTGATAAAGGAGTTTGAGAATTTTTCTTTTATTAACAATGAAACTTTAAAAGAATTAACTCCTAGATATATGCATTTGCTATTTGAATTGTCTAGTTATGGTGTACAGATTCCTATGACTAAGCAGGTGGATAAGTTTGCAGATGCTCTACCACCACAATGGGATCAGCATGTGGAAGTTCTCAGAGAGAAGGATTCTTATCAGTTCTGGACTATTTCAGAGTTCATTGAGAAGCTGGAAAACAAAGAGATGGAGGATAGGAGGAAAGCTAGAAGATCACAGATTCCTCAGAATCCTAGCTTATATTTTGGAGGCACTTCAGTTCCAGTCAGTAACTCAAGTTCAGGAGGTGTTGCACCACATGTTGCTTGCATTTCCAATGTTATGGAATCATCAAAACCAACCACCAACTACATGACACAAACATCATCCTACACACAACCATCATACACACCACCACAATACAACAATACCTACATTTCACCAATCTCCCCAATGCAACAAGCAAGTTTCTACACTGCTAGCCAATCACAACAACCAATGAACCAAGTTACTCAACCTAATCAACATCCGGTGGTTTTGGAGACTTCTAACTTGGGCAATGTGACAGTGGAAATTGCTCAACAACATATTGCACTAGTCTCAGCAATGGTTTCATCCTACAATGGACTTGTTGCTAGTCAAATTGGAAATAACAACTTAACCAATGAGGACTATGCACAGATTGACAAGGAAGAGATGGAACTCATTGATATTCAATGGGCTTTTGCAAGCATCATGAGAAGAGCAACAGAGTTTATCGAGAAAACAGGAAGAACAGATTTGGCAACTTCTCCCAACACAACCTACGGGTTCAACAAGGAGAAAGTTACTTGTTTTAACTGTGGAGAGAAAGGTCACTTTAAAAGAGAATGCACCCAGCCACCTAAACAAGGTAATAGAAACCCATTCAATGCAAACTACCAGAACCGTCAACAACAAAACCAAGTTTCTTACCAAAATAACAACAACTACCAAAACCGACAGAACAACTTTAACAACCAAAACAGACAACCAAACACATCAAACCAGATTCAAAACCAATCTTCTAACAACACTAACCGAACAGTTATACCAATCACTACACCAAATGAGACACAACAGAACACGAGTCAGAATCAAGCATTGGTGACTCAACAAGATGAAAGGTTTGACTGGTCGGGTATGCAAATAGGAGTGGAAGAAATTACTACTGGTGGAAATGTGGCATGTGTTGCTTATCATGTTGATATTGAAGAGTCGGTAATGGAGGAAGAAAAGAAAGAAACTGAGGAGTGTGATAGTGATGATTCTGAGACTGAAATGGATGTGGAGAATGAACCTGTTGAGGTTAAGGCTGAGGAACCTAATTCTGGAATGGTGATTGATTCTGTTACCGATGTTCCTGAGGAGTGTAGATCAGTTTATTCAGACTCAGACAGTGAATCGGACACAGAGGCAAGTGTTGATTCTTTAGATGATGACATTGATCAGCTGCTAGCAGAAGCTGATTTTCTGATGACGAGGAAGTCGTGCATTGCTGATGATGCTTTCACCAAGATTGACTATTCCAAGTTTTTCACTGGAAAGGAAGCTCATTTCGCATTAATGGCCATGACTGAACCGCCAAAACCTGTAAGTTCTAAATCTAGCACTGATGTTAAAATTGATAAACATTGTGATAAATGTGATAGATTGACTGAGGAGATTAAACAACTCCGTATTGAACGTGATAGTGCTATCATGAACAGTCAATCTACTCGCAAAGAGTTGAATGCTTTCAACAAAGTATTAGATGGCTACAAAAAGGACATTTTCGACTTGAAAAATACTTTATCATTGAAACAATTGGCAATTAACAACTATATCAATGAAATTGAAAATACCAAGTTGGAAATGGCAGCCATAAAATGCTTTGCTGAGAAAGTAAACAAAAAGTTGGAAAGTTATAAGCACGTTGCTTATGTGGTAGATCATATCATTGATGATAACACCACTAATTACAAGTCTGTACCATCTCCGGTTCTTTTTGAAAATCATAACTATCACCAAGTTATACCGGAGAGCTCGGTAAAATCAGACTCATCATCGGAAATGGAATCTAATACCTCGAGTATTGGTGATCCTCATTCCGATGTGAGACCAATTTTAGGCTTGAATGATGAGGGTGTTTATGCTGAAAGTGTGAATTCAGACTCAGAGAATGATGATACTGGTAATGACCAAACTGTTAATGCATGTGAAATTCCAAAAGAAAATCACATCATTACTACTGAACCAGTGTCACCATCTCAACATGTGCATCCGATGGCAACTGTTCATCGTGAGAAAAAGTCTGAAAAGAATGAGATTAGAAAGGACCTTGAGAATGAACCATGTGACAAACCTGTCAAGGTGTTTTATCGGATCGAAGGATCCGATAAAATCATCTCTGATGAGGAATTTCCTATCTAAAATGCTAACTATGCTAAAATTGAAAAGATTTGGCAAGAAAGCACTATTTGGTTCCCAAAACATGAGAGAACAAACGAAATTCCACCAGAAATTTTAAAGAAATTGTTTTTGGATGTTCCTCAAGAACCAAAGGTCCATGTCACAGAGTTCATTCGACCAAATGACAAAGCAAATGGTTTTCATGAGCCCACTTACTCAAAAGGACCACTTCCTGAGAGTTTGAGGAATCAACAGTATAATGATCAATATCCTGTTAGATCATTTGCTCCACCAAATGCTCATTATGTTTTTGAAGAGTATCGCAAATGCTTTAAATGTGGGGAACGTGGGCATTTACTTGCTCAGTGTCCATATGTAAGGCATAAAAGACATGAGGTTGAAGTTAGAAATTCCATGAGAAAACCGATTGATCATTATGTTCCACCACACAGACGAGTTGTTCCTCAACAACAACAGTTTTATAATCAAAACAATTTTCATCAAATGAGGAACAATCGTCCAATTCAATATGATCAAAGAAATCGGATTGCTATGGAACAATCATGGAGAAAGCCTGTGGTGAACGCAACAATTGATAGGCAAAAGGTTCCACAAAAACCAATTGTCAAATCAAATGTTGGACCTAAGTCTGTTAACTCAGATAAGGTAGCCAAGAAAGTTACTTTTGCTAACAATGTTCAGAAACCGATTGAGAAACCAAAATCTCAAATTCGCATTCTTAAAAGATCTGAACAATCTTTGTCACCCAATGGTACTCCAGGAGCTTCTACTTCAAAGGTACGTGAGAAAAAGGAAAATGTTTTGAACAATCGGAGAAAGATTGATCCAAAACAAAAAGTTGTTGAAAAGGTTAATGAGGATGTTTCTTTGAAATCTGATGTTCAAAGGCCCAAGACTCAGGCTTGGGTCCCCCGAAAGAACTAAATGATTTACTTTTTGTGTGAAGGGAGCCTCAGCTGGCCCTATTAGCAGTCTATGGATTGTTGATAGTGGAGCTTCAGGCCACATGACAGGGGATCTCGCATTGCTGTTCGACGTGAAAAACATCAATGGAGGGTATGTCGCTTTCGCGGGTAATAAAGGTGGATATATCACAATGGAGGGAAGCGTGAGTAATGGGATAGTGACTTTCGAGCGGATATCTTATGTGAAACAGATAGATTATAATCTGTTGAGTGTCAGTCAAATATGCGATAAACAATTTTCTGTGCATTTTGATGACAAATCCTGCTATATTCTCAAACCGGGATTCAAAATTCCAAAGGAGTGGGTAATGTTGATGGCACCTCGCGTCAACAATCTCTATATTCTTGATATGTCCAAGGCGATGACATCACAGGGGCAAATAACATGTTTTCTATCCAAAGCGACTGAGAAAGAATCGATTATGTGGCACCGCAGAATGGGGCACATTCATCTGAGAAAAATGAATCAACTTGTGAGAAATGGGCTTGTCGATGGGGTAAACGTGAAACATTTCCATCTGAACGACAAGTGTGTAAGTTGTATGAAGGGGAAGCAACACAAACAGTCCCATAAAGTGAAGAAAGTTAACTCTGTAGAGATGCCGCTTGAGCGATTGCACATGGACCTATTCGGACCGGTCAAGCGCAAAAGTCATCTTGGAGAGCTTTATTGTTTAGTTGTCACTGATGACTATTCAAGATTTTCATGGGTGATGTGTTTGCAGAACAAAAGTGACACCTTTACCAACCTACAAGTTCTGTTCACTCGATTGGAGAATATCTACAATTTGAAGATAAAAAGAATTAGGAGTGACAATGGGACGGAGTTCAAAAACGTCAAGATGGATGAACTTTGTGAAAGCAAAGGGATACATCATGAATATTCGGCTCCGTATACCCCACAGCAGAACGGTGTTGCTGAACGAAAGAATAGGACTCTAATTGAAGCGGCTAGAACAATGCTCGCTGATTCAAATCTTCCGGTAATGTTCTGGAATGAGGCGATTTATGCAGCAAATTATACATTAAATCGGGTTCTAACAGTGAAGAAGTTTGGAAAAACATCTTATGAACGGTTACACCGACGAAAGCCCAACTTAGAGTATCTAGAACCTTTCGGGGCGCCATGCACGATGTTGAATCCAGGTGAGAAGTTTAGTCCTAAAGCTGAGGAGGGATATTTTGTTGGATATGCAACCCCGCTCAAACGGGTATTCAACAAGCGAACTCGTCAAGTGGAGGATTGGGCTAACGTGGAAGTTCAACGTTACACTCAAAATTTGCAAGGCACGGGTCCTGATTGGATGTTTGATTACAAAGATTTCTTTGAATCATTCAACCTAGATAGCTTGGTTGAAGAAGCTGTTATCAGATTACTTTACGAGTGTGAAAACGCAGCGACTTCACCGTTGGTGCGTCCAATCACCGTGAACCCCCTACCAGCTTCTAATGATACCAGTGCTCCTATACAAGAGGAAGAGGTGTTTCAAGAGGCTTCAACTTCATTAGACACTTCAGAATCTGAAGATGAACAATTTGAAGAAGCCGTTCTTGAACATGCAGAAGAATTAGAGGCACAACCAGTGAACTCAACTCCAAATCCAAATGTTGCTTCATCATCAAACATGGGTCATGATCTGGATGCTGTAGAAAACTTGACTGCTCAGACGGGAGTTATTGTACCTGTTAATCCGGAATCTCGGATTCATCGTATTCACCCGCTGGAGCAAGTTATCGGTGATCCTGGATGTGGTGTTATGACCAGAGGGCAGCTGAAAAGCGTTAACTCACCAGAGAGTTTTGGTGCTTTAGCATTATATGCCAAAATTCAAAAATCTGGTAGTCAAAATGATTGGTCGTTTGCATGTTATGTGTCGCAGGTAGAGCCAAGGACATACAAGGACGCTTTGAATGAAGATGCCTGGGTTGAGGCAATGCAGGAGGAGTTATTGCAATTCCAGAAATTGGGAGTGTGGACGCTCACAGATTTGCCGCCGGGAAGGAAGAAAATAGGCACTAAATGGGTGTTTAAGTGCAAAAAGGATGATCGTGGGGTTATTGTTCGCAACAAAGCCAGATTGGTCGTGCAGGGTTTCCATCAAATCGAAGGAATTGATTACAACGAAATCTATGCACCAGTAGCACGGATTGAAGCTATTCGGATGTTCCTCGCGTTTGCTTCATACAAGAAATTCAAAGTCTATCAAATGGACGTCAAGAGCGCATTTTTGTACGGGAAAGTCAAGGAGGAGGTTTATGTCGGGCAGCCACCAGGCTTTGAGGACCCAATCCACCGGGATAAGGTCTACGTGCTGAACAAAGCTTTATATGGTTTGCACCAGGCTCCAAGACAGTGGTACGAGGAGCTAAGTACATACCTCATCTCCAAAGGATTCAAGCGCGGCCTCGTCGATTGCACCCTCTTCACGAAGAAGACGGGAGATGATTTGCTTCTTGTACAGATTTACGTTGATGATATTATATTTGGTTCAACTAACGAACTTTTGTGCAGGGAATTTGAAACTATCATGCAAGAAAAGTTTGAAATGAGCGCTATGGGGGAGATGCAGTTTTTCCTCGGCTTACAGGTGGACCAAAGACCTGACGGGATCTTCATTCACCAGACGAAATACGTATCCGACATCTTGAGCCGATTCCAGATGGAGGACTCTAAGCCGATGGATACCCCGATTCAACCCAATCACGGGATTGGAGTGGACGCTAAGGGGGAGCTGACAGACCCATTTACATACAGAGCAATCATCGGATCTCTGATGTATTTGACACCGTCTCGACCAGATATTATGTATGCAACGTGTCTCTGTGCTCGTTATCAATCGAAGCCGAAACAAAGTCATCTGACGGCGGTCAAGCGTATCCTTCGATATCTGAAGGGTTGTCCATCAAAAGGACTTTGGTACCCTAATGATGATGATTTTGATTTTATTGCGTTTAGTGATGCAGATTGGGGCGGCTGCGACAAAGATAGCAAATCTACTACAGCCGGTTGCCAGTTTTTAGGGAGTAGGTTAATTACCTGGCAATGCAAGAAACAGACTTCCGTGGCACTGTCTACCTGTGAAGCTGAGTACATTGCAGCCTCAAGTTGTTGTTCGCAAGTACTCTGGATCCAACAACAGATGGTGGATTACGGTTTGCAGTTTCTTAAAACCCCTATACACTGTGACAACGAAGCTGCAATTACTTTAACTAAAAATACTGAAAATCATTCTAAAGCGAAACATATCCGGATTAAATATCATTTTATCCGTGATTGTTACGCTAAGGAATTGATAGATATGGTCAAAATCCATACTGACTACCAACGTGCAGATTTGTTTACAAAAGCTTTTGACAGATCCCGCTTTGAATATCTTTTAAAAGTAAACAATATAAAGGAAAAACAGGACTAATCGGCTCCTCGGTTTATCGCTTTTTAGTTTTTAGTTTTAGTTTTTAAATTTTTGCTAATTGAGAATTTCTCTTTACTATCATAATCCTCAAAGAAGTTGATGCTTTCGAGGGGATTGTTTAATCCTCAAAGAAGTTGATGCTTTCAAGTGGATTGTTTCTTTCAAATTTTTGTTTTTGTTTTTCAGAAAAATTAAAAACCTAAAAATATGTTCTTTATTTTAGGGGGAGTCATTTTATCGGAAAAACCAAAAACATTGAAAAATTTTCAAAACACCTAAAAATTAGAAAAACCAAAATGATTTCCTGGATAAAAAGAGGAAATGATAGTACATCAGTGGGGATCTGACACAGGCTAAAGAATTGTATAGTATAATGAGACGTATGTTGATTACGTGTGATATGCTGATAGGCTTCGTAGACTAAATATTGCGTGCATTAGTGATACAAACATAACAAACTACGCGTTCGTGGCTGAACACCTCATGGGCATATGGTCTTAGTACCGTAATTTCGTTTGATAGGATTGCCAAAATCTGAGGTTTCGGGTCGTTATGTTATTGTTATCCGGGATATTCTGATTAAACTT
Organism: Ambrosia trifida; assembly: GCA_028751855.1. Classification (NCBI taxonomy): domain Eukaryota; kingdom Viridiplantae; phylum Streptophyta; class Magnoliopsida; order Asterales; family Asteraceae; genus Ambrosia; species Ambrosia trifida. Next base: position 73,046,147 of record CM054129.1, on the reverse strand, counting down.
CTGTCGTATTGATTTACGGACCTAGTTTCATCAGAATATTTGCAAAAAGAGCATATTGCCAAAACCGAAAGTTACCGAATTGAGGAACATTATGTTTTATTGATCAAAGATCATTATTACATCGTATTGACTTTCTGATGCAAATCAGTGGTTAATATCAGCCTCAACCTAGTGTATACGCACATGTTACTTTGCTGTATTTATTTGCTGACCTGTACACCTCTGTGCTATATACTTTGTAAACTTTACGGATAACTCTGGCATAATCACGCGTTACAATGAAGCTTTGTGCAATTACTTGATACGGGAGTATGTCGTGTATGTGGGAACCACAATGTGTTAGTCTAAAACACCTAACTCGTATCATTTTAAAGCATTGCGTAATTGTCTGCATGTGAGCTTATGTGGACAACAATATCAGCAATTGCCGTATCACATATTGTTTCTAATGATAATATTAAAACAGATCAACGCTGTGCTCAGATTTCTCAGTAAACTGATATGATCCTCTTACCGGATATCACAAAATGTTTATTGCTTGCATTTTACTTTGTTGCATTTTATGTTTATTGTCAAAAAGATACAAAATCCAAAAAGATTTTAGGTGTGTTTTGATAAAATTTCAGAAAACCCAAAAATATTTGCATTTCTGCTATATTTTTGATATCTGGGGATGCTTGATGGTCAATTTCTGAGATTTGATAACACCATCTGGACTTTGTATCATTCAAACTGTGAAAATTTGAGTTTTGGAAGTTTAACAGATTGAAAAATGTTGAACGGGATTCGAATTTGTGATTTGGCGAAATTTTCAGATTTTTCCATTTCACATTCGCCCCTTAATTGGGTCGAATGTGGAAAAATCTTACCTTCGGCCGTTGAATTTTGGACGAATGTGGAATTTATACTTCATACATCCACCTTCGGGTGAATCTTTCACCTTCGGGTCATTCAATTGGGACGAAGGTGGAAGAGACCTACATTCGCCCATTATAAACGGGCGAAGGTGGCTTCCTTATAAATACCAGTCCAGGTTCGAGCCTTCATTCACAAAAATTTTTCAAAAATTCTAAGATACCAGACCTTGTTGCTTTGATTTCTTTTGATTGTGTGATCTGTTCCCTGCTATTTGCTGATTCTTTTGACACTAATTTCCCAGGTATTGAAGCCTTATCCAGTGCAGAATCGTCGTGTTTCTATTCGGACCTAGGGTTTACATTTTGGGTCTTAGAGTTTGTTTTGATGCTTAATTTTGATTCACATTCAATCTTCATCAGCTTTAGGGGGAGATAATATGAGGAATTAGGATAATAACAATGTTTAGATGTTTGATTGATCGATTGAAGCTGATAAACCCTAATTCCACTTTAAAACTAATGAAAATTGAATAATCAGTAAAATTGATGGTACACGAGTGTTGATCGGTCATTATAGGACACATTTGGATCAAAATGATATGTTAAAAACAACTTTGGCAAATTTTTAAATTTTGGGGTTTATCTGTTTTCACCTTCGGTTCCAAAAACGGGCGAAAGTGGAAATAGATGGGCGAATGTAAGTATAAAATGGGCGAATGTGATTGTTACTTGAAATTATTACACATTCGACCAGCAGAGTACACATTCGACCACAATTTCTCACATTCGACCAGTTAAAAACGGGCGAATGTGCAGATTTTTGAGCCTTAAAAGTTTGATATTTTTGTCGTTTTTGTATTTTGATGTGTTTTTTTTCTGTCTTTGATGTGCAGATGGCTGATCAATCCGAAAACGTTGAGGCACCAGTGGAAAATGTTGAATCTCCAGCAGAAAATGTTGTTACAGTTCCGGTGCAACAGGCTGAAGCATCTGTTCCGAGCAGTTGGCCATTTGAGCGATCTCACAACTGCTGCGCGTATCTTGGTGACGTGGAGAAGAATACAGAGTTCACCAGGATCATAGAGTTCTTGAGAAGGAGCAGAATTGTACATGCATTAGCCACACCGACGATCATATACAGAGACATTATTGAAGATTTCTACCGAAATGCGAAGTATGACTTCTGGGATAATCAGACGATTATTAAGAGCAAGATTCAAGATATGGAGATGTTTTTGACGGAGTCTGATATACGGGAAGCACTGCAGATCAAGTTTGAAGTCAGTGAAGATCCCAGAGAGTTATCATGGACTGAGTAGAAAGCTTGTTTCTTACGGATGAAGTACAAAGGTCCGATTACTGATGGATCTATGTATAAAGGGAAAGCTGAGCGTGCAGTTCAAGTACTTTGCACATGTTATTATCCACGTATTTGGATGTGTGAGCGGTGGATATGACGTTATGAGAAGAAGTTTGATTTCGTTAATGGTTGCGTTGACTCTCAACAAACCATTTAACGTAGCTGGTATGATTCTAGACCATATGCTGGAGATGCTGAAAGGTATGAAGAACAAGAAGTTCATGCTATATCCAAGATTTTTGATGATGATCTTTGACCACAAGTATCCAGAGTTGAAGAAGGATCCGACTATGATCCTAGGTCAAGATCACATTAACATTCGTACTCTGGTAAGAATGAAAGGATACAAAGGTGTGCCAGACAATGAAAAGCCACCTCACAGGAGATTATTTGGAGCTTTGGCTAGTCAGGATTACACTGATCCTGGCAAGAACAGAGCAAGACATGATGATAGTGATTCGGATAATGATGATCCTTTAGTGTATGTTGATGCAAGCACGAAGAGGAAGAGACAAGTAGTCAATCCTGGAGCCAAAGGGAAGGGCAAGGGAAAGATTGATCAGGGAAGCTCAAAGCAACAGGCGGTTAGACAAAAATCAACGGCAAAGAAAGGTTCAGGTTTGGTGGATGAAGAGTCAGTTGATTCAGAGGAGACTGAGGTAGACGAGCAGTGGGATTCTGATTCTGAAAACGTTAGGGCCACCAAACGTAAGGCCACTATGGTTGGTGAGTCTGAATCTTTGAACAAGTCGATTGAAGAAGCTGAGAAAAGAAAGAAGTCTGTTGAAGATGAAAGTCTAGGTGTTGACTTGGCAGAGTTGAGTGTTGGAGAGACTGTGGTTGTTAATCTACCCAAAGCCAAGCATAAGACTATGTCTAAGAAGACCAGCACTAAACAATTGAGAGAGAAAGAGTTAGCTCAGTTGTTGAAAGGGAAAAGAGTGCCTGATGCTGGTACATCATCTAAGCTATCTTCACCTGTCACCAAGAAGCAAAAGAAATCCAAAGAGGCAGAACCAATATCAGCTGATCAACTTAATGTTGCACTGGACAATGTACTTGACATGTTCAGAAAGCCTCATAAAGAAAAAGAAGTTGAGCCATCCAAATCTAAATCCAAGAAAGTTACTGTGGATGATGATGTGATGAAGCAGGTAAATAGGAAAATGGATGACATGATGAAAATGATTGTAGCTCAACAAGCTGAGATAGCTAAGTTTAAGCAAAATGAAGAGAAAATGCTTCAGATTGTAGTTGCTTCTAAATCTAATCAAGATGAGATCAATGAAAAGGTTAAGATGCTTGAAGCGAAGAATGAGAAGCTTGAAGGAAAGTGTGCAAGAAACAAGAGCAGGATTACGCTGATTAAAGCAGACAACAAAGAACTAAGGGCTGAGAACAAACGCCTTAGTGATTTGATTGATGATTTGTATAACACTGCACCCAAGTTGAAGGAGGGTGAAGAAGATAAAGAAGATGAAGAAGAAAAAGTTGATTATGAAGATTCTGAATCGGATGAAGAGAAAGATGATGATGAAGATGATGATGAAGATGATGATGAGTCAGATAAAAATGATGATGAGGATGATCATGATGATGATGATGATGCTGAAGGATCTGGGAGACAGAGAGAGGATGATAGTGAGAGTAATGATGATGATGATGGAGGTGATGATACTTCAAAGTTTACATTTGAAGAAAGGACATCCAAAAAGAAGAGTACTGGAGAATCAAGTTCTAAGAAGAAAGGTGAGAACGTTGATTCAGATGAAAGTATCTTCTGGAATGAGAAGGTGAGGTCTTTATCTGATGATGCTAAACAGTTGTACAAAGATATGTTGGAGAAAAGAGAATGGACCATTGAGTTCACAGGATGCTTTACTGAAATATTCCAAACTGATGATATGCGATATGAATTGGAATATGAAGATCCTGATCTTGAGGAAGGAGAATTACCTGCATCTGTGGCAAAGGAAATTCTAGATGGTCTTGCACAGAGGGTAGGGAAGACTTTTGAGGAGTTTTTAGTGGATGAGTCGATTCCAGATATTCCTGAAAAGGATATTGGAAGTCACTCATATGATATGCAGACTCCTGAAAACGATGAAGTGGAAATGGAAGATATTACTCATGAAGAGTTTCCTCAGTACTTCAGACAAACTGATGAAGAAGAGGTATTTCCTGATTTTACTAAGGTACCAAACAATTCAGCGAAGCAGAAAGCTCAGCAAAGAAGTGCAGAGTTTGTGGAGAAGGTATTTGGTGCTGATAAGCAAGGACCTTCAAATCAGTCTGATGAGTTGAAGAGTTATTTGAGAAAATTGAGGGAAATGGATGAGAACCGACCAAAGCCTGAAGCTCAAGGTAACTTTTATAGATTTCACAATGCCAAGTTCAAAGGCAGAGCACTCGGGTGGACATACTTAGGAAGGCTGAAGTGCATAGCTGCTAAATGGGACACAGGAATCTTGTACTTCAATAGATTCTGTGATTTGCTTACTCTACCGTACTGGGCGGTCAGAGATTTATGTAGATTTCCAATGTCAGGTGCAGAAGTGAATGGTTCGCATGTTGGTTGGTGCGCAGATAAATTGGTTTGGGAAAGTCGAACAAGATGGAAAAGATTCCAGCCTCAATATCCCCGAAGAAAAGTTCATAGGGATATTGATCCTCAAACCAATATGAAGCGAGTAACTTTGATCTACAAAGCACCTGAAGTAATGAGAAAAATACCGTTGATGCCTATGCCACAACACTTCAGTGCTGATTTTATTTTCTGGTATTATGATTGGAGAAAGGCTGAAGCGGTGATTGTGTTGAGAGACGGGAAGGATAAATACAAGCATGTTCATGTATTTGATCCTATGTGGTTGATTAATTTCACGTTTGAAGACATCATCATGCTTTTCTACAATCCGATTTACTATGAACCAAAAGACTTTGCTCAAGCAAGAAAATATACTCAAGTGGTTGGAGTTTGTTTTGCTTATGACATCAATGCGGGAAGCAATTTGGAGAATAAGCTTGGTAAGAAGGTGAAGATAGCGAATGTGTCTAAACCAGTGAAGAGAACATTTGAGCCTCCAATGACTACTGAGCAGAAGAAACAGCTCAGAATCAAGTTGCTGAACAAAACAATGGACCAACAGAGAAAACTATCCAATCAATAGTCGAGGGGGAGTTTGTAGATGCATTTTGCGACTAATGATTGGATAAGCATAATTAACATATGTTAAAGACTGGTCGAAGGTAAATAAAAGGGGCGAAGGTAGAAAGAGATGGGCGAAGGTAGATTTATAGTGGACGAAGATACAAGGTTACTGACAAAGATACACATTCGTACCATTGAAGTGGGCGAATGTGGAAAACTTCCACATTCGACCAGTGCTAGGGGGCGAACGTGCAGCATCTATATATAGTGTTTGTGTTTTTGTGAATGTAATAGAGTTGTCATTTGTGTATGTGTTCAGGTCAGGTTCCAGGTCATTTTGTGAAAGTGTATGTTTGATGTAGATTAACGTGTAAGTCGTTGTAAAAGCTTATTTTACAAAGTTAATCTATGAAAAGATGTTGAAAATGATCTTCATTGTGTTTTGATTAGAGTTTTATCAATTTGTTCAGAACTAGGGTTTCCGCACCTGGTTTTGTGACTTGTATGATCATATAATCCTGTTTTAGTCAAAATCTTTCGCTTACAAGAATGGTGTCGCAAAAAGAAAGAACAGGACTCTAATTGAGACGGCGAGAACTATGCTTGCGGATTCAAATCTTCCAGTAATGTTCTGGAATGAAGCAATTTACGCAGCATGTTACACTCTATACCGTGTTTTAATAGTGAAGAAGTTTGGCAAAACTTCTTATGAGCTGTTGAACCGACGCAAGCCGAATCTGGAGTATCTAGAACCATTTGGTGCCCCTTGTACAATGCTGAATCCTTCGGAGAAGTTCGCACCAAAGGCTGAAGAAGGTTATTTTGTTGGATATGCAACCCCACTAAAACGGGTATTCAACAAAAGAACTAGAAAAGTCGAGGAGTGGGCTAATGTCGAAGTACAAAGATACACACAAAATGTACAGGGTGGAGGTCCAGATTGGATGTTTGATTACAAAGACTTCTTTGAATCATTCAATATAGATAGCATGGTTGAAGAAGCTGTACTTCGCTTATACTACGAGGTCGAAAACGCCGTAACTTCACCGTTAGTGCGTCCGATCATTGTAAATCCTCAAGCAGCTTCTAATGATACCACTGCTCCTGTGATGGAAGAAGAGGTCTTCCAAGAAGCTTCTACAACGCTTAATTCATCAGATTCAGAAGATGAAGACGATGATGCAACAAGTGAAGCTATTCTGGACAATGCTACAGTGACACCACCAGTGAACCCAACTAATACTGATGCTTCAACATCGAATGTGGGTAATGATCTGGTTTCTACAGAGAATTTGACGACTCAAATGGGAGTACAAGTACCTGATTATCCGGAATCTCAGATACATCGGATACACCCGCTTGAACAGGTTATTGGTGATCCTAGTAGCAGCGTGATGACAAGAGGGCAGTTGAGAAATGCTCAAGCACCAAAAAATATTGGCAATATTGCTTTATATGCCAAAATACAAAAATCTGGTTTTCAAAATGACTGGTCTTTCGCTTGTTATGTTTCGCAGGTCGAACCGCGGACGTACAAGGAAGCTCTTTTGGATGATGCCTGGGTGGAAGCAATGCAAGAAGAGTTGTTACAATTTCAGAAACTCGGTGTATGGACGCTGACAGATTTGCCCCCGGGAAGAAAGAAAATTGGAACCAAATGGGTGTTTAAGTGTAAGAAGGATGATAGAGGAGTCATAGTGAGAAACAAAGCTCGTTTGGTCGTTCAAGGTTTTCATCAGGTTGAGGGAATCGACTACAATGAAATCTATGCACCGGTTGCACGTTTGGAAGCTATCCGAATGTTCCTAGCGTTTGCATCATGGAAGAAATTCAAGGTGTATCAGATGGATGTAAAGAGCGCATTTCTTTATGGTGTGGTCAAAGAGGAAGTTTACGTAGGTCAACCGCCAGGCTTTGAGGACCCTATTCACCGAGATAAGGTTTATGTGTTAAACAAAGCTCTCTACGGGTTGCACCAGGCTCCGAGACAATGGTATAAGGAGCTGAGCATGTATCTTCTCTCGAAAGGATTCAAACGCGGATTGGTAGACTGCACACTGTTCACGAAACGAGAAGGAGATGACTTGCTTCTTGTACAAATTTATGTTGATGATATTATTTTCGGGTCAACTAACGAACTTCTGTGCAGGGAATCTGAAAAAGTTATGCAGGAAAAGTTCGAAATGAGCGCAATGGGAGAAATGCAGTTTTTCCTAGGCATGCAGGTGGAACAAAGACCAACGGGGATCTTTATTCACCAGACGAAATACGTTTCTGAAGTCTTGAGCCGATTCCAGATGGATGATTCGAAGCCGATGGATACCCCGATACAACCTAATCACGGGATTGGAGTTGACGTTAAGGGGGAGCTGACTGATCCATTTACATACAGAGCAATCGTCGGATCTCTGATGTATCTCACCGCGTCAAGTCCGAATATAATGTTTGCGACATGTCTTTGTTCACGATATCAATCGAAGCCGAAACAGAGTCATCTTGCAGCTGTCAAGCGTATCCTTAGATATCTGAAGGGTTGTCCATCGAAAGGACTTTGGTACCCTCATGATGATAATTTTGACCTAATCGCTTTTAGTGATGCAGATTGGGGCGGCTGTGACAAAGACAGCAAATCCACAACGGCTGGATGTCAGTTTATGGGGAGCAGGCTCGTGACCTGGCAATGCAAGAAACAAACTGCAGTTGCACTATCCACATGTGAAGCAGAATACGTTTCAGCATCGAGCTGCTGCTCACAGGTTCATTGGATCCAACAACAGATGGTGGATTACGGTTTGCAATTTCTTAAAACCCCTATTTACTGTGATAATGAAGCCGCAATCGCATTAACAAAAGACTTAGTAAATCACTCAAAGGCTAAACATATCCGGATTAAATATCATTTTATCCGTGATTGTTATGCTAAAGAGTTGATCGATATGGTCAAAATCCACACTGATTACCAACGCGCAGATCTTTTTACCAAAGCTTTTGACAAATCCAGATTTGATTGTCTTTTAAAAGCTAATGGTATTAAAGAAAAACAGGACTGATCACCACCTCAGTCTATCACTTTTTAGTTTAAATTTTTACTGTTTTTCAGAAAAATTTCGAAAATCCAAAACCATTGAAAATTTTCAAAATCCATAAAAATTAGAAAATTTCTTTGCTGACTGCTATATCTTCTTCCCTTAGATTAATGCCGTCAGATTTCTATGAACAAACGATATCTGGGCAGTCATATATTTGAAATGCTCCAGCTTATCCTTGGGAACAGTAAATTCGAAAATCTATAAAAAATCAGAAAATCAAAAATGATTTCCTGGAGTATAAAGGGAAATGATAGTACATCAGTGGGGATCTGACACATTCTAAGTAATTTACTGCTATATAGGGCGTGTGTCTGATTCTGTGCGATATGCTGATAGGCTTCGTAGACCTATTACTGCGTGCCTGATACATACATATCAAACGAATTGTTGTGTGGATGAACTCCTCATGGGCATATGGTCTTAGTACCGTAATTTCGTTTGATAAGGTATTTGTACAAAACTCGGAGGTTTAGGGTCGTTATGTTATTAGTTGTCTGGGGATAGCCTCTCTGATCTTCTGCTATAAGTCATTACGGACCTAGATCAGACAGGGTGTCTTTATAAAAGAGCTTTATGCCAAATCCTAAAGTTACCGAATTGAGGAACTTTCCATGTTATATGATGATCAAAGATTATCTATTACATCGTATTAATCACTGATGCAAATCATGATTAATATCAGTCCTCAACCTGGTATAGTGCGTATGTTACTTTGCTGCATTAGTTTGCTGACCTGTATACCTCTATGCATTATATCTTGTACAATTACAGATGACGAAAGCATAATCACGCTTTACAATGAGTCTTTGTATATTTACTTCTTGATACGGGAGTATGTCGTGTGCGTGGGAACCACAGGCAATTACGTTTATACTATAAATATCAGTATCTGTTTAAAGCACTGCACAAAAGTCTGCATGTGAGTTTATGTGGATCACAATATCAGCAGTTGCCAGATCACACATTGTCTTTAATGATAATAATTCAAAAGATCAATGGTGTGATCAGATTTCTTCATAATTGATATGATCCCTTTACCGGAAATCCCAAAAACATTTACAGTTTTTCATTTACATTTCTGCATTTTATTTTCTCGTCAAAAATTACAAAACTCAAAAAGATTTTGGGTGTGTTGTAGCATAAACTTTAGAAAATCCAAAAAGATTTTTCTTTTTCATCTTATTTTTGATAACTGATGGTGGTTCATGTCGATTTTCTAAACCTTGTTACACCATTTGAGCTTTGTAACTTTTTAAATTTGAAAATATGAATGTTGGATGCTTAAAAGTTGGAAAATAATTGGACCGGGACTCGTTTTTGAGATTTGGAAAATTTATCAAAAATCCCATCTCTCATTCGCCCATTCGGTTGGTCGAATGTGGGATTTTTCATGTTCCTTCGTATGTTTTAAACGGGCGAAGGAGAGTGTTCTTGAACATATGTTTCATTCGAATCCTTTTGGCTCATTCGAACCTTTAACTAGGGTCGAAGGAGACAAAAGTTTCTCTTTCGTACGAATAGAATGGGCGAAGGAGGATGCCTATATATACCATTCCTGTCTCATTCGAACCTATTCAAAAATTTTTCAAAAATTTCACTCTAACCTCAGCTTGTTGCCCTGTTATTTTGAATCATATCATTGTGATCGTCATATTCTACTGATCCTTTTTCACTATCTTTTACAGGTTAACATCAAGGATTAATGGATTTATCCCCGTTTTTATGTTTCGAGCCCTAACTTTTAAAACTGATATTAATCTAGTTAATCGTTATAATTGATGATTTGGATTCATTATTTCTGTGTTTTAGGGGGAGAAAAATCATAAACCAAGGTTTCTAAAACAATAGATTGTTCAATTGATCAATTCTTTAGTTCGAAACCTAGGTTTGATATGAAAATACAGAGATAATGAGATTTTGATAAAACTGTTGGTTTTAATTGGTTAATCGGCATTGTTAGTTGTTGTTCCAATCAAAAGAACATGATCAGAATCCATTAATTTCAAAATTAAAAATTCAAAATAAGAACAGACTCCTTCGACCCTTTCGAATGGGCGAAGGAGATAACAAACTGGTCGAATGAAAAACTTATGGGCGAAACAGACTCCTTCGACCCTTTCGAATGGGCGAAGGAGATAACAAACTGGTCGAATGAAAAACTTATGGGCGAATGAAACTTTTAACCAAAATTCATACATTCGTACCATCAAAATTTCTCATTCGCACCTTGTTATTTCTCATTCGCACCCCCGTTTGGGCGAATGAGAATGTTAATTTCCAAAATTTTCAAAAGTTTGAATTTTTGTCGATTCTTAACATGTGTTTTTGTTTTGTTTTGCAGAATTAATCATGTCTGAGCAGGAGAAGACAACTGAGCAAGCTGGATCATCCTCACAACCTGCCAAGAATGTTCCTGAAGAGCTTTTAGCCTTTGAGAATGCACATAATTGCTGTGCATATCTCGGAGAGGTTAAAAAGCACACGGAGTTTATCGGAATCATTGAATTCTTGAAGAGATGCAGGGTGATAGATGCAATTGCTACACTGACGAATATTTACAGAGATATGATGCAAGAATTCTGGTCAGGAGCGAAGCTTGATTTCTGGAATTGCGAGTCGTGCTTGACTAGCAAGATCCAAGGGCAGAGAGTTATTGTTTGTGAGCAGGATCTAAGAGAAGCGTTGAACTTACAAGATGAGAAGACAGATCCTAAGGAGTTTAGTTTTATGGATCAGCGAAAGTGTTTCCTGAGAATGAAATACAATGGACCAATCACTGACGGTTCATTGCACAAGGGAAAACTGTGCCCTCAATTCAAATATTTGGCACACGTTTTGATACATGTCTTCGGATCTGCAGCTGGAGGATATGACTTAATGCGCAAAAGTATCAGCTCTGTGATGGTAGCCCTGGTGTTGAACAAACCGTTCAATGTTTCAGGCATGCTGATGGAACACTTATTAGAGCCTATGAACGGCACGAGGAATCTGAAGTTTCTACTATAACCTCGTTTCTCCAGATGGTGTTTGACAACAGGTATAAAGACTTGAAAAGGGATCCTAAGCACATAGTTGTTCAGGAACATATGTCGCTTAATACACTTGCTAGAATGAAGGCGTATAAAGGATTGTCAGTCACTGAACGTCGACTAGTAAGGCGTTTATTTGGACATCTAGCAAGAATAGATTATACAGATCCAGGTGAAGGGCTTGTGAGACATGCAAACAGTGATTCTGATCCTGATAACCCATTACAACCTGTTGATCCTGATGCGAAGCGCAAAAGACAGGTTGTTAATGTCGGTGCCAAGAGTGGAAAGGTTAAGAAGAAAGAGATAAGGTTAGAGGTTGTGACTGAACCTGGGAAGAAGAAAAGCACACCAAGACGAAACAAGAAGATGGTAAAGAAGGGTTTGCATATTGTAGATGAAGCGTCGATTGATTCAGAAGAGACGCAAGAAGATGAACATTGGGACTCGGAGACTGAAACATTAAAGACCACCACGCCCAAGGCCACTGAGGCTGGTGTGTCTGCTAGTCAGAATGTTGAAGATCAAGGGAATAAGAGTCCAATCCCAGTTGATGAAGATGAAGTGATTTTGAACATAGATGCAGATTTACCTGGTTCACCTGTACAAGCTGATAAGTCAAAGAAGAAGAAACCTGAGAAACCAAGTCTAAAGAGAAAGAAGGAGATTGAATCACTCATAGCTAGTAAGAAACTACCACCAGCTTCTAGTTCTAAGTCACCGGTTATTGCACCAGCACAAAAGAAACAAAAGACTGCGACTACTTCGAGCACACAACTGAGTGAAGATTTACCTGTTGATCAGTTTAACGAAGCATTAGATAATGTGCTCAAGAAGATTAGGAAAGGCGAACTGCCTGATGTTGCTGAACCACCTGTGAAGGAGAAGGTTTCAGTGGATAGTGATATCATGAATGCTGTGAATCAAAGATTATCGAAGATGATGAGTATTATCAACAAACAGCAAACTGAGATCGAGCAATTGAAGACAAATGATCAAAAGATGTTGGAAGTTGTAGTCACATCCCATGATAATAATGAAGTTTTGAAGAAAACTATCAAGAGATTGAAAAGAGAGAACAAGAAGTTGCTGAAGCATGAGCAACGAAACACCAGGAGAATTATTGTCTTGAAAGAGGAGAACAAACAGCTGCAGAAGAGTAACAAGCATATGGATGATTTGATCAAAGACTTGTACTCTCGAGCTCCTCAACTTCAAGCTGGTGAAGAAGATAAGGAAAGAGAAGAAGAACAGGTCGATTTTGAACCATCTGACGAAGAAGAGGATGAAGAACTTGATGAAGATGCTGGAAATGATTCTAAAAATAAGAAGAAGAAAGATGATGGAGATGATGGAGGTTCAGATGGTGGATCGAGTGATGGAAACAGCTCTGCTTTTGATAGTAGTGATGATGATGATGATAACGCTGAAAAGTACACATATGAAAAGCGTGATTCAAGTAAGGGTGGAGAGTCGAGCTCTAAGACTCCAGGAGAAAATGTGGATGACGATATATTCTGGAATGAGAAACTGCAGTCGTTATCTGAAGAAGACAAGAACATGTATCGCCAGATGCTCACAGATCGAGTCTGGACGATTGACATGACTAGCAGATTTCCAGAGATATTCGAATCGAGCAATAAACTGTTTGAATTGGAGTTTGATGACCCTGATCTTGAAGATGGAGAGGTTTCTGCGGCGATTTCTAAAGAGATACTTGAGGGTTTAGCCAAACAGGTGGGAAAGACTTTGGAAGAATTGCTTGCTGATAATTTCATTCCAAAGATACCTGAAAAGGAAGCCTGTAATCATTCTGATGACCGTGATGTTCCTGCTTTTGAAGATGTTGAAATGGAGGATATAACAAGTGAGGAATATCCACAATACTTCAAGAATAATCAAGATTGTGGATTTCCTGGATTCTCAGATGAAGTGCTAAACCAAGCCGAGAAACTGGCGAAAGAGAAGAGTAAAGTGTTTGAAGATGAAATTTTCAAAGGGCATGATAAACCACGGTTCGAGCAATCGGAGAGTTTGAAAGAGTTTTTGAGGAAATTGAAAGAAAATAATCGTCCGAAAGCTGAAATACAAGGTAGCTTTTACAAACTTCATAGTGGTATTTTCAAAGGTCGTGCATTGGCCTGGAAGTTTGTTAAAGAATTGAGATGCATAGCAGTGAAATGGGAGAAGGGGATCTTATATTTCGATAAGTTTCATCATTTGAAGACTCTTCCCTATTGGGCAATTCGTGATATTTGCCGTCACCGTTTAACGGGAGCGTCAAATAGTCAGATTACCTACTTTGCTGAGAAGATGACGAGAGAAAGCCGAACCAAGTGGGATTTGTTTGAACCACAATATCAGAAATGAATTGTTCATAAAAAGGATATTGATCAGATTACAGGTATGCCCAAGGTGACGTTAAAGTATAAACCACCGCGAGTGTTGAAAAAGATTCCTTTGTTGCCGATCCCACAACACTTCGCCAAAGATTTCATTTGGTGGTATTACGATTGGAAGATAGCAGAGGCCGTGATTGTACTGAAAGACGGAGAGAAGAACTACAAGAAAATACACATTTTTGATCCCATGTGGTTAATCAACTGTTCACATGAGGATATAATAATGTTGTTTTACAATCCTTTAGGCCGCCGGGATTTATTAATTTGCAAATTCTTCCTCAGATCTATTCTGAAGTGAAGGATGTTGAGCAAGTAGGAAAATACCAATGTGTGGTATTTCTGTGCTTTGCGTATGACATTAATGCTGGTTGTGACTATGACGAGAAGCTTGGGAAGTTTGTTGAGAAGCAAAAGGTGCCTGAATTGAAAAAGACGAAGCCAAAGCAATTTCAGGAACCGGTTTTGACTAAAGAACAGAAGATTAAGTGACATATCAAACTGATGAACATCAGAATGGATGAACAACGTCGACAGCAATCCAAGCAATAGTCGAGGGGGAGTTTGTAGATGCAATTGTGTGACTAGTGCTTGGGATTGAACAATAAACATGTTTTGATGAATGTCGAAGGTGCGAAGGAAGATTTTGATACGGTCGAAGGAAGATCAGAAGGTGCGAAAGAGGAAGTTTTGGTCGAATGAGATTAATGTTTATGTATAGCTTGGTTCGACCAGTTGGTTTGGTCGAACCTGCACATTCGCACGAACAAAGTGGGCGAATGTGCAGTCTATAAATAGTCAAGCTTGATTTTTGAATGTAACTTTTTGTCATATTATTCCCTCCACTTTCTGATATTCTCTCTAGAAGTTTATTTAGCTCTTTTCACGTCCTTACCCTGTTTGTATCAATCTTTAAACGTGTAATCGAGTTTATAATTAATGAAAAGCTTTTGAAATGATGATTTACTTGTTTTGATCTGTTTGACTATTATTTTGTGATTGTTTTAGGGATTCCGCACCTAAAACTAACTTGTTTGATCATTCTTTGTTGTTATACGATCCATACATACGCATACAGTTCCGTACACCAGTTCCGGACCAGTGAGCCGACTCTCACCCACCTCGGCCCAACAAAGAGGAGACCGACATTTTCGTCCGTAAAGAGCTTCGAACGGAGCTGGCTTGATAATAGAGTGGTAGCTGTTGTTGTAAGAGAACTCCCCCAAAGGTAGGTGACACTCCCAACCTTTGCCAAAATCGATAACACGTGCCCGAAGCATGTCCTTCAAGGTTTGAATCGTCTGCTCACTCTGACCGTCAGTTTGCGGATGATAAGTCATACTCATATCCAACTGAGTACCCAAAGCTTTGTGTAGAGCCTTCCAGAAACGCGAAGAAAAACGAGAATCACGATCAGAGATGATAGAAACAGGCACCCCGTGCCGAGAGACTACCTCCTTAAGGTAAATTCGAGCTAACCGCTCGAGTCCATCCGTTTCCTTAATAGGTAGAAAATGAACCGATTTTGTCAAGCTGTCGACAATCACCCAAATCATATCACAACCACTTGGTTACTTCGGAAGTTTGGTGACAAAATCCATCAACTAACCCAGTTAAGTCCGTTTATAAATGTTTTTCGCTAAGGTAGACTCAAGTTTTACCAGAATGATTAAGCCGAACATGTCGGGTGTCACATCATCCCTACGTTGAAAGAATATTCGTCCCGAAAATTGCACGAAGCCCAAAAATGAATGAGACGAAAAGAAGGAAACGAAAAGAAAATTTACCGGTCGTTACATCTCCCCCACGTTGAAAGGAATCTCGCCACGAGATTCATTCAGCTTCAGCGGCAACATGCCTAGACCTAGAATTCCATCTTTCTTGGCATATTGGTTTCTTTCATGACAATGGAGAAGTAGAAGATAGAGAGTAGTGAATATGACAGATAATAGTAGGGGATAGTAGGAGTTTTGGAAACATAAATTAATAAACTAAGTAATAAGTATATTTAAAATTTTAAACTTTAGGTCTCTCAAAGCTTATGACTTTTCACACTGACAAATTGAAAACAACGAAGGTTAAGCTTGCCACGCTTTCCAAAGCATATGACGCCCTTCCATGGTGAAACTTTCAGAAGTACCCTGGCCCCAACCTGGAACTCCAAAATTGGGCGACGGCGATCGGCATAACTTTTCTGACGATCCCGTGCGGTTGCCAAACGGTTACGAATTTGTACGATTTTCTCCGAAGTTCCGTACACCAGTTCCGGACGAGTGAGCTGACTCTCACCCACCTCAGCCCAACAAAGAGGAGACCGACATTTTCGTCCGTAAAGAGCTTCGAACGGAGCTTGCTTGATACTAGAGTGGTAGCTGTTGTTGTAAGAGAACTCCACCAACGGTACGTGACACTCCCAACCTTTGCCAAAATCGATAACACATGCCCGAAGCATTACCTCCAAGGTTTGAATCGTCTGCTCACTATGACCGTCAGTTTGCGGATGATAAGCCGTACTCATATCCAACTGAGTACCCAAAGCTTTGTGAAGAGCCTTCAAGAAATGCGAAGCAAAACGAGAATCACGATCAGAGATGATAGAAACAGGCACCCCGTGCCGAGAGACTACCTCCTTAAGGTAAATTCGAGCTAACTGCTAGAGTCCATCCGTTTTCTTAATAGGTAGAAAATGCACCGATTTTGTCAACCTGTCGACAATCACCCAAATCAGATCGCAACCGCTTGGTGACTTCGGTAGTTTGGTGACAAAATCCATCAACTAACCCAGTTAAGTCCGTTTATAAATATTTTTCGCTAAGGTAGACTTAAGTTTTACCAAAATGTCTAAGCCGAACAGGCCGGTTGTCACATCATCCCAACGTTGAAAGAATTTTCGTCCCGAAAATTACACGAAGCCCAAAAATGAAAGAGACGAAAAGAAGGAAACGAAAAGAAAATTTACTAGTCGTTACAACACCCCCACGTAGAAAGGAATCTCGCCTCGAGATTCATTCAGCTTCAGCGGTAACATGCCTAGAGCTAGAATTCCATCTTTCCTGGCATCTTGGTTTCTTTCGTGACAATGGAGAAGTAGAAGACAGAGAGTAGTAAATATGACAGATAATAGTAGGGGATAGTAGGTGTTTTGGAAACATAAATTAATAAATTAAGTAATAAGTATATTTAAAATTTTACACCTTAGGTCTCTCAAAGCCTATGACCTTTCACTTTGACAAATTGAAAACAACAAATTTGAAAGCTATATACTTTAAATATTGTCATGACACGTAACATAACAACTATCAAATTTAACGCACAATACGATCCATTAGCGCCCAAAAATAAAAGTTACTAATTAAAAGATGGTAAATTTTAGGTCTTTATGGTTTAGTAAAAAAAAAAAGAGTAAAATACTCATTCTATATAAAAACAAAAGCAGACCAACTTTTGAACGGCGGATTATTTTAAAAAAAAAATCCTTTTTGCACCTTTAAAAAAAATCCTTTTTGAACGGCGGACGCACGCTTCGGGAAAAGATGAGGATACTTAGATTTCATCTCATCCTCTCGTTCCCACGTGAACTCCGGTCCACGATTCGAGTTACAACGAACCATAACAATGTGGATTTTACTCCGGTGAAGGCTACGAATCTTATAGTCAAGAATCTCAACAGGTTCCTGCAAAATGCGAAGATGATCATCAACCTCGATCTCTTCTAGTGGTACAATAAGAGATTCGTCAGCCAAACACTTCTTCAAGTTAGACACATGGAAGACGTTGTGGACACTACCGAGCTCCGCCGGTAAGTCAAGTCTGTATGCCACCGGTCCAATCCGTTCCAGGATTGCGAATGGTCCGACATAACGAGGGTTAAGCTTGCCACGCTTTCCAAAGCGTATAACACCCTTCCATGGTGAAACTTTAAGAAGTCCCCTGTCCCCAACCTGGAACTCCAAAGGTTTGTGACGGCGATCGGCATAACTCTTCTGACGATCCCGTGCGGCTGCCAAACGGTTACGAATTTGTACGATTTTCTCCGAAGTTCCGTACACCAGTTCCGGACCAGTGAGCTAACTCTCACCCACCTCGGCCCAACAAAGAGGAGACCGACATTTTCGTCCGTAAAGAGCTTCGAACGGAGCTTGCTGGATACTAGAGTGGTAGCTGTTGTAGTAAGAGAACTCTACCAACGGTACGTGACACTCCCAACCTTTGCCAAAATCGATAACACATGCCCGAAGCATTATCTCCAAGGTTTGAATCCTCTGCTCACTATGACCGTCAGTTTGCGGATGATAAGCCGTACTCATATCCAACTGAGTACCCAAAGCTTTGTGAAGAGCCTTCCAGAAATGCGAAGCAAAACGAGAATCACGATCAGAGATGATAGAAACAGGCACCCCGTGCCGAGAGACTACCTCCTTAAGGTAAATTCGAGCTAACTGCTCGAGTCCATCCGTTTTCTTAATAGGTAGAAAATGCACCAATTTTGTCAACCTGTCGACAATCACCCAAATCAGATCGCAACCGCTTGGTGACTTCGGTAGTTTGGTGACAAAATCCATCAACTAACCCAGTTAAGTCCGTTTATAAATGCTTTTCGCTAAGGTAGACTTAAGTTCTACCAAAATGTTTAAGCCGAACATGCCGGTTGACACATCATCCCAACGTTGAAAGAATTTTCATCCCGAAAATTACACGAAGCCCAAAAATGAAAGAGACGAAAAGAAGGAAACGAAAAGAAAATTTACTAGTCGTTACAACACCCCCACGTAGAAAGGAATCTCGCCCCGAGATTCATTCAGCTTCAGCGGTAACATGCCTAGACCTAGAATTCCATCTTTCCAGGCATCTTGGTTTCTTTCGTGACAATGGAGAAGTAGAAGACAGAGAGTAGTAAATATGACGGATAATAGTAGGGGATAGTAGGTGTTTTGGAAACATAAATTTATAAATTAAGTAATAAGTATATTTAAAATTTTACACCTTAGGTCTCTCTAAGCCTATGACCTTTCACTTTGACAAATTGAAAACAACAAATTTGAAAGCTATATACTTTAAATATTGTCATGACACGTAACATAACAACTATCAAATTTAACGCTCAATATGATCCATTAGCGCCCAAAAATAAAAGTTACTAATTAAAAGATGGTAAATTTTAGGTTTTTATGGTTTAGTAAAAAAAAAGAGTAAAATACTCATTCTATATAAAAACAAAAGCAGACCAACTTTTGAACGGCGGATTATTTTAAAAAAAAAATCCTTTTTGCACATTTAAAAAAAATCCCTTTTGAACGGCGGACGCACACTTCGGGAAAAGATGAGGATACTTAGATTTCATCTCATCCTCTCGTTCCCACGTGAACTCCGGTCCACGATTCGAGTTACAACGAACCATAACAATGTGGATTTTACTCCGGTGAAGGCTACGAATCTTATAGTCAAGAATCTCAACAGGTTCCTGCAAAATGCGAAGATGATCATCAACCTCGATCTCTTCTAGTGGTACAATAAGAGATTCGTCAGCCAAACACTTCTTCAAGTTAGACACATGGAAGACGTTGTGGACACTACCGAGCTCTGCCGGTAAGTCAAGTCTGTATGCCACCGGTCCAATCCGTTCCAGGATTGCGAATGGTCCGACATAACGAGGGTTAAGCTTGCCACGCTTTCCAAAGCGTATAACACCCTTCCATGGTGAAACTTTAAGAAGTCCCCTGTCCCCAACCTGGAACTCCAAAGGTTTGTGACGGCGATCGGCATAACTCTTCTGACGATCCCGTGCGGCTGCCAAACGGTTACGAATTTGTACGATTTTCTCCGAAGTTCCGTACACCAGTTCCGGACCAGTGAGCTAACTCTCACCCACCTCGGCCCAACAAAGAGGAGACCGACATTTTCGTCCGTAAAGAGCTTCGAACGGAGCTTGCTGGATACTAGAGTGGTAGCTGTTGTAGTAAGAGAACTCTACCAACGGTACGTGACACTCCCAACCTTTGCCAAAATCGATAACACATGCCCGAAGCATTATCTCCAAGGTTTGAATCCTCTGCTCACTATGACCGTCAGTTTGCGGATGATAAGCCGTACTCATATCCAACTGAGTACCCAAAGCTTTGTGAAGAGCCTTCCAGAAATGCGAAGCAAAACGAGAATCACGATCAGAGATGATAGAAACAGGCACCCCGTGCCGAGAGACTACCTCCTTAAGGTAAATTCGAGCTAACTGCTCGAGTCCATCCGTTTTCTTAATAGGTAGAAAATGCACCAATTTTGTCAACCTGTCGACAATCACCCAAATCAGATCGCAACCGCTTGGTGACTTCGGTAGTTTGGTGACAAAATCCATCAACTAACCCAGTTAAGTCCGTTTATAAATGCTTTTCGCTAAGGTAGACTTAAGTTCTACCAAAATGTTTAAGCCGAACATGCCGGTTGACACATCATCCCAACGTTGAAAGAATTTTCATCCCGAAAATTACACGAAGCCCAAAAATGAAAGAGACGAAAAGAAGGAAACGAAAAGAAAATTTACTAGTCGTTACAACACCCCCACGTAGAAAGGAATCTCGCCCCGAGATTCATTCAGCTTCAGCGGTAACATGCCTAGACCTAGAATTCCATCTTTCCAGGCATCTTGGTTTCTTTCGTGACAATGGAGAAGTAGAAGACAGAGAGTAGTAAATATGACGGATAATAGTAGGGGATAGTAGGTGTTTTGGAAACATAAATTTATAAATTAAGTAATAAGTATATTTAAAATTTTACACCTTAGGTCTCTCTAAGCCTATGACCTTTCACTTTGACAAATTGAAAACAACAAATTTGAAAGCTATATACTTTAAATATTGTCATGACACGTAACATAACAACTATCAAATTTAACGCTCAATATGATCCATTAGCGCCCAAAAATAAAAGTTACTAATTAAAAGATGGTAAATTTTAGGTTTTTATGGTTTAGTAAAAAAAAAGAGTAAAATACTCATTCTATATAAAAACAAAAGCAGACCAACTTTTGAACGGCGGATTATTTTAAAAAAAAATCCTTTTTGCACATTTAAAAAAAAATCCTTTTTGAACGGCGGACGCACGCTTCGGGAAAAGATGAGGATACTTAGATTTCATCTCATCCTCTCGTTCCCACGTGAACTCCGGTCCACGATTCGAGTTACAACGAACCATAACAATGTGGATTTTACTCCGGTGAAGCCTACGAATCTTATAGTCAAGAATCTCAACAGGTTCCTGCAAAATGCGAAGACGATCATCAACCTCGACCTCTTCTAGTGGTACAATAAGAGATTCGTCAGCCAAACACTACTTCAAGTTAGACATATGGAAGACGTTGTGGACACTACCGAGCTCCGCCGGTAAGTCAAGTCTGTATGCCACCGGTCCAATCCGTTCCAGGATTGCGAATGGTCCGACATAACGAGGGTTAAGCTTGCCACGCTTTCCAAAGCGTATAACACCCTTCCATGGTGAAACTTTAAGAAGTCCCCTGTCCCCAACCTGGAACTCCAAAGGTTTGTGACGGCGATCGGCATAACTCTTCTGACGATCCCGTGCGGCTGCCAAACGGTTACGAATTTGTACAATTTTCTCCGAAGTTCCGTACACCAGTTCCGGACCAGTGAGCTGACTCTCACCCACCTCGGCCCAACAAAGAGGAGACCGACATTTTCGTCCGTAAAGAGCTTCGAACGGAGCTTGCTTGATACTAGAGTGGTAGCTGTTGTTGTAAGAGAACTCCACCAACGGTACGTGACACTCCCAACCTTTGCCAAAATCGATAACACATGCCCGAAGCATTACCTCCAAGGTTTGAATCGTCTACTAACTATGACCGTCAGTTTGCGGATGATAAGCCGTACTCATATCCAACTAAGTACCCAACGCTTTGTGAAGAGCCTTCCAGAAATGCGAAGCAAAACGAGAATCACGATCAGAGATGATAGAAACAGGCACCCCGTGCCGAGAGACTACCTCCATAAGGTAAATTCGAGCTAACTGCTCGAGTCCATCCGTTTTCTTAATAGGTAGAAAATGCACCAATTTTGTCAACCTGTCGACAATCACCCAAATTAGATCGCACCCGCTTGGTGACTTCGGTAGTTTGGTGACAAAATCCATTAACTAACCCAGTTAAGTTCGTTTATAAATGTTTTTCGCTAAGGTAGACTTAAGTTTTACCAAAATGTTTAAGCCGAACATGCCGGTTGTCACATCATCCCAACGTTGAAAGAATTTTCATCCCGAAAATTACACGAAGCCCAAAAATGAAAGAGACGAAAAGAGGGAAACGAAAAGAAAATTTACTAGTCGTTACAACACCCCCACGTTGAAAGGAATCTCGCCCCGAGATTCATTCGCTTCAGCGGTAACATGCCTAGACCTAGAATTCCATCTTTCCTGGCATCTTGGTTTCTTTCGTGACAATGGAGAAGTAGAAGACAGAGAGTAGTAAATATGACAGATAATAGTAGGGGATAGTAGGTGTTTTGGAAACATAAATTAATAAATTAAGTAATAAGTATATTTAAAATTTTACACCTTAGGTCTCTCAAAGTCTATGACCTTTCACTTTGACAAATTGAAAACAACAAATTTGAAAGCTATATACTTTAAATATTGTCATGACACGTAACATAACAACTATCAAATTTAACGCTCAATATGATCCATTAGCGCCCAAAAATAAAAGTTACTAATTAAAAGATGGTAAATTTTAGGTTTTTATGGTTTAGTAAAAAAAAGAGTAAAATACTCATTCTATATAAAAACAAAAGCAGACCAACTTTTGAACGGCGGATTATTTTAAAAAAAATCCTTTTTGCACATTTAAAAAATATCCTTTTTGAACGGCGGACGCACGCTTCGGGAAAAGATGGGGATACTTAGATTTCATTTCATCCTCTCGTTCCCACGTGAACTCCGGTCCACGATTCGAGTTCCAACGAACCTTAACAATGTGGATTTTACTCCGGTGAAGGCTACGAATCTTATAGTCAAGAATCTCAACAGGTTCCTGCAAAATGCGAAGACGATCATCAACCTCGATCTCTTCTAGTGGTACAATAAGAGATTCGTCAGCCAAACACTTCTTCAAGTTAGACACGTGGAAGACGTTGCGGACACTACCGAGCTCCGCCGGTAAGTCAAGTCTGTATGCCACCGGTCCAATCCGTTCCAGGATTGCGAATGGTCCGACATAACGAGGGTTAAGCTTGCCACGCTTTCCAAAGTGTATGACGCCCTTCCATGGTGAAACTTATAGAAGTACCCTGTCCCCAACCTGGAACTCCAAAGGTTTGTGACGGCGATCGGCATAACTCTTCTGACGATCCCGTGCGGCTGCCAAACGGTTACGAATTTGTACGATTTTCTCCGAAGTTACGTACACCAGTTCCGGACCAGTGAGCTGACTCTCACCTAGCTCGGCCCAACAAAGAGGAGACCGACATTTTCGTCCGTAAAGAGCTTCGATTGGAGCTGGCTTGATACTAGAGTGGTAGCTATTGTTGTAAGAGAACTCCACCAACGGTAGGTGACACTCCCAACCTTTGCCAAAATCGATAACACATGCCCGAAGCATGTCCTCCAAGGTTTGAATCGTCTGATCACTCTGACCGTCAGTTTGCGGATGATAAGCCGTACTCATATCCAACTGAGTACCCAAAGCTTTGTGCAGAGCCTTCCAAAAACGCGAAGCAAAACGAGAATCACGATCAGAGATGATAAAAACAGGCACCCCGTGCCGAGAGACTACCTCCTTAAGGTAAATTCGAGCTAACCGCTCGAGTCCATCCGTTTCCTTAATAGGTAGAAAATGCGCCGATTTTGTCAACCTGTCGACAATCACCAAAATCATATCGCAACCACTTGGTGACTTCGGTAGTTTGGTGAAAAAATCCATCAACTAACCCAGTTAAGTCCGTTTATAAATGTTTTTCGTTAAGGTTGACTTAAGATTTACCAAAATCTTTAAGCCGAACATGCCGGGTCTCACATCATCCCCACGTTGAAACAATTTTCGTTCTGAAAATTGCACGACGCCCAAAAATGAAAGAGACGAAAAGAAGGAAACGAAAAGAAAATTTACAGGTTGTCACATCATCACCACGTTGAAAGGAATCTCGCCCCGAGATTCATTCAGCTTCAGCGGTAACATGCCTAGACCTAGAATACCACCTTTCCTGGCGTCTTGGTTTCTTTCGTGACAATGGAGAAGTAGAAGACAAAGAGTAGTAAATATGACAGATAATAGTAGGGGATAGTAGGGGTTTTGGAAACATAAATTAATAAACTAAGTAGTAAGTATATTTAAAATTTTAGACCTTAGGTCTCTCAAAGCCTATGACCTTTCAAACTAACAAATTGAAAACAACAAATTTGAAAGCTATATACTTTAAATATTATCATTACATGTAACATAACAACTATCAAATTTAACGCCCAATATGGTCCATTTTCGCCCAAAAATAAAAGTTACTAATTAAAAGAGGGTAAATTTTAGGTTTTTATGGTTTAGTAAAAAAAAAGAGTAAAATACTCATTCTATATAAAAACAAAAGCAGACCAAGTTTTGAACGACGTATTATCTTAAAAAAAAATCCTTTTTGCACATTTAAAAAATATCCTTTTTGAACGGCGGACGCACGCTTCGGGAAAAGATGGGGATACTTAGATTTCATTTCATCCTCTCGTTCCCACGTGAACTCCGGTCCACGATTCGAGTTCCAACGAACCTTAACAATGTGGATTTTACTCCGGTGAAGGCTACGAATCTTATAGTCAAGAATCTCAACAGGTTCCTGCAAAATGCGAAGACGATCATCAACCTCGATCTCTTCTAGTGGTACAATAAGAGATTCGTCAGCCAAACACTTCTTCAAGTTAGACACGTGGAAGACGTTGCGGACACTACCGAGCTCCGCCGGTAAGTCAAGTCTGTATGCCACCGGTCCAATCCGTTCCAGGATTGCGAATGGTCCGACATAACGAGGGTTAAGCTTGCCACGCTTTCCAAAGTGTATGACGCCCTTCCATGGTGAAACTTTTAGAAGTACCCTGTCCCCAACCTGGAACTCCAAAGGTTTGTGACGGCGATCGGCATAACTCTTCTGACGATCCCGTGCGGCTGCCAAACGGTTACGAATTTGTACGATTTTCTCCGAAGTTACGTACACCAGTTCCGGACCAGTGAGCTGACTCTCACCTAGCTCGGCCCAACAAAGAGGAGACCGACATTTTCGTCCGTAAAGAGCTTCGATTGGAGCTGGCTTGATACTAGAGTGGTAGCTATTGTTGTAAGAGAACTCCACCAACGGTAGGTGACACTCCCAACCTTTGCCAAAATCGATAACACATGCCCGAAGCATGTCCTCCAAGGTTTGAATCGTCTGATCACTCTGACCGTCAGTTTGCGGATGATAAGCCGTACTCATATCCAACTGAGTACCCAAAGCTTTGTGCAGAGCCTTCCAAAAACGCGAAGCAAAACGAGAATCACGATCAGAGATGATAAAAACAGGCACCCCGTGCCGAGAGACTACCTCCTTAAGGTAAATTCGAGCTAACCGCTCGAGTCCATCCGTTTCCTTAATAGGTAGAAAATGCGCCGATTTTGTCAACCTGTCGACAATCACCAAAATCATATCGCAACCACTTGGTGACTTCGGTAGTTTGGTGAAAAAATCCATCAACTAACCCAGTTAAGTCCGTTTATAAATGTTTTTCGTTAAGGTTGACTTAAGATTTACCAAAATCTTTAAGCCGAACATGCCGGGTCTCACATCATCCCCACGTTGAAACAATTTTTGTTCTGAAAATTGCACGACGCCCAAAAATGAAAGAGGCGAAAAGAAGGAAACGAAAAGAAAATTTACAGGTTATCACATCATCACCACGTTGAAAGGAATCTCGCCCCGAGATTCATTCAGCTTCAGCGGTAACATGCCTAGACCTAGAATTCCACCTTTCCTGGCGTCTTGGTTTCTTTCGTGACAATGGAGAAGTAGAAGACAAAGAGTAGTAAATATGACAGATAATAGTAGGGGATAGTAGGGGTTTTGGAAACATAAATTAATAAACTAAGTAGTAAGTATATTTAAAATTTTAGACCTTAGGTCTCTCAAAGCCTATGACCTTTCAAACTAACAAATTGAAAACAACAAATTTGAAAGCTATATACTTTAAATATTATCATTACATGTAACATAACAACTATCAAATTTAACGCCCAATATGGTCCATTTGCGCCCAAAAATAAAAGTTACTAATTAAAAGAGGGTAAATTTTAGGTTTTTATGGTTTAGTAAAAAAAAAGAGTAAAATACTCATTCTATATAAAAACAAAAGCAGACCAAGTTTTGAACGGCGGATTATTTTAAAAAAAATCCTTTTTGCACATTTAAAAAAAATCCTTTTTGAACGGCGGACGCACGCTTCGGGAAAAGATGAGGATACTTAGATTTCATCTCATCCTCTCGTTCCCACGTGAACTCCGGTCCACGATTCGAGTTCCAACGAACCTTAACGATGTGGATTTTACTCTGGTGAAGGCTACGAATCTTATAGTCAAGAATCTCAACAGGTTCCTGCAAAATGCGAAGACGATCATCAACTTCGATCTCTTCTAGTGGTACAATAAGAGATTCGTCAGCCAAACACTTATTCAAGTTAGACAAATGGAAGACGTTGTGGACACTACCGAGCTCCGCCGGTAAGTCAAGTCTGTATTTCACCTGTCCAATCCGTTCCAGGATTGCGAATGGTCCGACATAACGAGGGTTAAGCTTGCCACGCTTTCCAAAGCGTATGACGCCCTTCCATGGTGAAACTTTCAGAAGGACCCTGTCCCCAACCTGGAACTCCAAAGGTTTGCGACGACGATCGGCATAACTCTTCTGACGATCCCGTGCGGCTGCCAAACGGTTATGAATTTGTACGACTTTTCCGAAGTTCCGTACACCAGTTCCGGACCAGTGAGCTGACTCTCACCCAGCTCGGCCCAACAAAGAGGAGACCGACATTTTCGTCCGTAAAGAGCTTCAAACGGAGCTGGCTTGATATTAGAGTGGTAACTGTTGTTGTAAGAGAACTCCACCAACGGTAGGTGACACTCCCAAGCTTTGCCAAAATCGATAACACATGCCCGAAGCATGTCCTCCAAGGTTTGAATCGTCTGATCACTGTGACCGTCTGTTTGCGGATGATAAGCCGTACTCATATCCAACTGAGTACCCAAAGCTTTGTGCAGAGCCTTCAAAAAACGCGAAGCAAAACGAGAATCACGATCAGAGATGATAAAAACAGGCACCCCGTGCCGAGAGACTACCTCCTTAAGGTAAATTCGAGCTAACCGCTCGAGTCCATCATCCCCACGTTGAAAGAATTTTCGTCCTGCAAATTGCACAAAGCCCAAAAATGAAAGAGACAAAAAGAAGGAAACGAAAAGAAAATTACCGGTCGTCACATCATCCCCACGTTGAAAGGAATCTCGCCCCGAGATTCATTCAGCTTCAGCGGTAACATGCCTAGACCTAGAATTCCATCTTTCCTGGCATCTTGGTTTCTTTCGTGACAATGGAGAAGTAGAAGACAGAGAGTAGTAAATATGACAGATAATAGTAGGGGATAGTAGGGGTTTTGGAAAGATAAGTTAATAAATTAAGTAATAAGTATATTTAAAATTTTAGACCTTAGGTCTCTCAAAGCCTATGACATTTCATACTGACAAATTGAAAACTACAAATTTGAAAGCTATATACTTTTAATATTATCATGACACGTAACATAACAACTATCAAATTTAACGCCCAATATGGTCCATTTTCGCCCAAAAATAAACGTTACTAATTAAAAGAGGGTAAATTTTAGGTTTTTATGGTTTAGTAAATAAAAAAGAGTAAAATACTCATTCTATATAAAAACAAAAGCAGACCAAGTTTTGAACGGCGTATTATTTTAAAAAAAAATCCTTTTTGCACATTTAAAAAATATCCTTTTTGAACGGCGGACGCACGCTTCGGGAAAAGATGGGGATACTTAGATTTCATTTCATCCTCTCGTTCCCACGTGAACTCCGGTCCACGATTCGAGTTCCAACGAACCTTAACAATGTGGATTTTACTCCGGTGAAGGCTACGAATCTTATAGTCAAGAATCTCAACAGGTTCCTGCAAAATGCGAAGACGATCATCAACCTCGATCTCTTCTAGTGGTACAATAAGAGATTCGTCAGCCAAACACTTCTTCAAGTTAGACACGTGGAAGACGTTGCGGACACTACCGAGCTCCGCCGGTAAGTCAAGTCTGTATGCCACCGGTCCAATCCGTTCCAGGATTGCGAATGGTCCGACATAACGAGGGTTAAGCTTGCCACGCTTTCCAAAGTGTATGACGCCCTTCCATGGTGAAACTTTTAGAAGTACCCTGTCCCCAACCTGGAACTCCAAAGGTTTGTGACGGCGATCGGCATAACTCTTCTGACGATCCCGTGCGGCTGCCAAACGGTTACGAATTTGTACGATTTTCTCCGAAGTTAAGTACACCAGTTCCGGACCAGTGAGCTGACTCTCACCTAGCTCGGCCCAACAAAGAGGAGACCGACATTTTCGTCCATAAAGAGCTTCGATTGGAGCTGGCTTGATACTAGAGTGGTAGCTATTGTTGTAAGAGAACTCCACCAACGGTAGGTGACACTCCCAACCTTTTCGAAAATCGATAACACATGCCCGAAGCATGTCCTCCAAGGTTTGAATCGTCTGATCACTCTGACCGTCAGTTTGCGGATGATAAGCCGTACTCATATCCAACTGAGTACCCAAAGCTTTGTGCAGAGCCTTCCAAAAACGCGAAGCAAAACGAGAATCACGATCAGAGATGATAAAAACAGGCACCCCGTGCCGAGAGACTACCTCCTTAAGGTAAATTCGAGCTAACCGCTCGAGTCCATCCGTTTCCTTAATAGGTAGAAAATGCGCCGATTTTGTCAACCTGTCGACAATCACCAAAATCATATCGCAACCACTTGGTGACTTCGGTAGTTTGGTGAAAAAATCCATCATCTAACCCAGTTAAGTCCGTTTATAAATGTTTTTCGTTAAGGTTGACTTAAGATTTACCAAAATCTTTAAGCCGAACATGCCGGGTCTCACATCATCCCCACGTTGAAACAATTTTCATTCTGAAAATTGCACGACGCCCAAAAATGAAAGAGACGAAAAGAAGGAAACGAAAAGAAAATTTACAGGTTGTCACATCATCACCACGTTGAAAGGAATCTCGCCCCGAGATTCATTCAGCTTCAGCGGTAACATGCCTAGACCTAGAATTCCACCTTTCCTGGCGTCTTGGTTTCTTTCGTGACAATGGAGAAGTAGAAGACAAAGAGTAGTAAATATGACAGATAATAGTAGGGGATAGTAGGGGTTTTGGAAACATAAATTAATAAACTAAGTAGTAAGTATATTTAAAATTTTAGACCTTAGGTCTCTCAAAGCCTATGACCTTTTAAACTAACAAATTGAAAACAACAAATTTGAAAGCTATATACTTTAAATATTATCATTACATGTAACATAACAACTATCAAATTTAACGCCCAATATGGTCCATTTGCGCCCAAAAATAAAAGTTACTAATTAAAAGAGGGTAAATTTTAGGTTTTTATGGTTTAGTAAAAAAAAAGAGTAAAATACTCATTCTATATAAAAACAAAAGCAGACCAAGTTTTGAACGGCGGATTATTTTAAAAAAAATCCTTTTGGCACATTTAAAAAAAATCCTTTTTGAACGGCGGACGCATGCTTCGGGAAAAGATGAGGATACTTAGATTTCATCTCATCCTCTCGTTCCCACGTGAACTCCGGTCCACGATTCGAGTTCCAACGAACCTTAACGATGTGGATTTTACTCTGGTGAAGGCTACGAATCTTATAGTCAAGAATCTCAACAGGTTCCTGCAAAATGCGAAGACGATCATCAACTTCGATCTCTTCTAGTGGTACAATAAGAGATTCGTCAGCCAAACACTTATTCAAGTTAGACAAATGGAAGACGTTGTGGACACTACCGAGCTCCGCCGGTAAGTCAAGTCTGTATTTCACCTGTCCAATCCGTTCCAGGATTGCGAATGGTCCGACATAACGAGGGTTAAGCTTGCCACGCTTTCCAAAGCGTATGACGCCCTTCCATGGTGAAACTTTCAGAAGGACCCTGTCCCCAACCTGGAACTCCAAAGGTTTGCGACGACGATCGGCATAACTCTTCTGACGATCCCGTGCGGCTGCCAAACGGTTACGAATTTGTACGACTTTTCCGAAGTTCCGTACACCAGTTCCGGACCAGTGAGCTGACTCTCACCCAGCTAGGCCCAACAAAGAGGAGACCGACATTTTCGTCCGTAAAGAGCTTCAAACGGAGCTGGCTTGATACTAGAGTGGTAACTGTTGTTGTAAGGGAACTCCACCAACGGTAGGTGACACTCCCAAGCTTTGCCAAAATCGATAACACATGCCCGAAGCATGTCCTCCAAGGTTTGAATCGTCTGATCACTGTGACCGTCTGTTTGCGGATGATAAGCCGTACTCATATCCAACTGAGTACCCAAAGCTTTGTGCAGAGCCTTCAAAAAACGCGAAGCAAAACGAGAATCACGATCAGAGATGATAAAAACAGGCACCCCGTGCCGAGAGACTACCTCCTTAAGGTAAATTCGAGCTAACCGCTCGAGTCCATCATCCCCACGTTGAAAGAATTTTCGTCCTGAAAATTGCACAAAGCCCAAAAATGAAAGAGACAAAAAGAAGGAAACGAAAAGAAAATTACCGGTCGTCACATCATCCCCACGTTGAAAGGAATCTCGCCCCGAGATTCATTCAGCTTCAGCGGTAACATGCCTAGACCTAGAATTCCATCTTTCCTGGCATCTTGGTTTCTTTCGTGACAATGGAGAAGTAGAAGACAGAGAGTAGTAAATATGACAGATAATAGTAGGGGATAGTAGGGGTTTTGGAAAGATAAGTTAATAAATTAAGTAATAAGTATATTTAAAATTTTAGACCTTAGGTCTCTCAAAGCCTATGACATTTCATACTGACAAATTGAAAACTACAAATTTGAAAGCTATATACTTTTAATATTATCATGACACGTAACATAACAACTATCAAATTTAACGCCCAATATGGTCCATTTGCGCTCCGAAATAAAAGTTACTAATTAAAAGAGTGTAAATTCTAGGTTTTTATGGTTTAGTAAAAAAAAAGAGTAAAATACTCATTCTATATAAAAACAAAAGTAGACCAACTTTTGAACGGCGGATTATTTAAAAAAAATCCTTTTTGCACATTTAAAAAATCCTTTTTGAACGGTGGACGCACGCTTCGCGAAAAGATGAGGATACTTAGATTTCATCTGATCCTCCCGTTCCCACGTGAACTCCGGTCCACGATTCAAGTTCCAACGAAACTTAAAGATGCAGATTTTACTCCAGTGAAGTCTACGAATCTTTTAGTCAAGAATCTCAACAGGTTCCTCAACAATGCGAAGATGATCATCAACCTCGATCACTTCCAGTGGTACAATAAGAGATTCGTTAGCCAAACACTTCTTCAAGTTAGACACATGGAAGACGTTGTGGACACAACCGAGCTCCGCCGGTAAGTTAAGTCTGTATGCCACCGGTCCATTCCGTTCCAGGATTGCGAACGGTCCGACATAACGATGGTTAAGCTTGCCACGCTTTCCAAAGCGTATGACGCCCTTCCATGGTGAATCTTTCAAAAGTACCATGTCCCTAACCTGGATCTCCAAAGGTTTGCGAAGGCGATCGGCATAACTCTTCCGACGATCCCGTGCGGCTGCCAAACGGTTACGAATTTGTACGATTTTCTCTGAAGTTCCGTACACCAGTTCAGGACCAGTGAGTTGACTCACACCCACCTCGGCCCAACAAAGAGGAGACCGACATTTTCGTCCGTTTAGAGCTTTGAACGGAGCAGGCTTGATACTAGAGTGGTAGATGTTGTTCTAAGAGAACTCCACCAACGGTAGGTGACACTCCCAACCTTTGCCAAAATCGATGACACATGCCCGAAGCATGTCCTCCAAGGTTTGAATCGTCTGATCACTCTGACCGTCATTTTCCGGATGATATGCCGTACTCATATCCAACTGAGTGCCCAAAGCTTTGGGCAGAGCCTTCCAGAAATGCGAAGCAAAACGAGAATCATGATCAGAGATGATACAAACAGGCACCCCGTGCCGAGAGACTACCTCCTTAAGGTAAATTCGAGCTAACAGCTCGAGTCCATCCGTTTCCTTAATAGGTAGAAAATGCGCCGATTTTGTCAACCTGTCGACAATCACCCATATTATATCGCAACCACTTGGTTACTTCGGTAGTTTGGGGACAAAATCCATCAACTAACCCAGTTAAGTCCGTTTATAAATGTTTTTCCCTAAGGTAGACTTATGTTTTACGAAAATGTTCAAGCTGAACATGTCGGGTGTCACATCGTCCCGAAAATTGCACGAGGCCCAAAAATGAAAGAGACGAAAAGAAGGAAATGAAAAGAAAATTTACCGGTCGTTACATCATCCCCACGTTGAAAGGAATCTCGCCCCGAGATTCATTCACCTTCAGCGGTAACATGCCTAGACCTAGAATTCCATCTTTCCTGGCATCTTGGTTTTTTCGTGACAATGGAGAAGTAGAAGACAGAGAGTAGTAAACATGACACAAAATAGTAGGGATAGTAGGGGTTTTGGAAACATAAATTAATAAATTAAGTAATAAGTATATTTAAAATTTTAGTCCTTAGGTCTCTCAAAGCCTATGACCTTTCACACTGACAAATTGAAAACAACAAATATGAAAGCTATATACTTTAAATATTATCATGACACGTAACATAACAACTATCAAATTTAACGCCCAATATGATCCATTAGGGCCCAAAAATAAAAGTTACTAATTAAAAGAGGGTAAATTTTAGGTTTTTATGGTTTAGCAAAAAAAGAGTAAAATACTCATTCTCTAAAAACACAAAAGCACACAAACTTTTGAATGGCGGATTATTTAAAAAAAATCCTTTTTGCACATTTAAAAAAATCCTTTTTGAACGGCGGACGCACGCTTCGGGAAAAGATGAGGATACTTAGATTTCATCTGATCCTCCAGTTCCCACGTGGACTCCAGTCCACGATTCGAGTTCCAACGAACCTTAACGATGCGGATTATACTCGATGAAGGCTACGAATCTTATAGTCAAGAATCTCAACAGGTTCCTCCACAATGCGAAGACGATCATTAACCTCAATCTCTTCCAGTGGTACAATAAGAGATTCGTCAGCCAAACATTTCATCAAGTTAGACACATGGAAGACGTTGTGGACACTACCGAGCTCCGCCAGTAAGTCAAGTTTGTATGCCACCGGTCCAATCCGTTCCAGGATTGCGAACGGTTCGACATAACGAGGGTTAAGCTTGCCACGCTTTCTAAAGCGTTT
The DNA here is from genome assembly GCA_028751855.1 of Ambrosia trifida. Lineage (NCBI taxonomy): Eukaryota > Viridiplantae > Streptophyta > Magnoliopsida > Asterales > Asteraceae > Ambrosia > Ambrosia trifida. The sequence continues at coordinate 73,012,741 of CM054129.1, read as the reverse complement.
GACGCCCTTCCATGGTGAAACTTTCAGAAATAACCTGTCCCCAACCTTTAACTCCAACGGTTTCCAACGGCGATTGGCATAACTCTTCTTACGATCCCGTGCGGCTGCCAAACGGTTACGAATTTGTACGATTTTCTCCGAAATTCCGTACACCAGTTCCGGACCAGTGAGTTGACTCACAACCACCTCGGCCCAACAAAGAGGAGACCGACATTTTCGTCCGTATAGAGCTTCGAACGGAGCAGGCTTGATACTAGAGTGGTAGATGTTGTTATAAGAGAACTCCACCAACGGTAGGTGACACTCCCAACCTTTGCCAAAATCGATAACACATGTCCGAAGCATGTCCTCCAAGGTTTGAATCGTCTGCTCACTCTGACCGTCAGTTTGCGGATGATAAGCCGTATTCGTATCCAACTGAGTACCCAAAGCTTTGTGCATAGCCTTCCAGAAACGCAAAGTAAAACGAGAATCACGATTAGAGATGATGACTAACTCCTTAAGGTATGTCGAGCTAACCGCTCGAGTCCATCCGTTTCCTTAATAGGTAGAAAATGCGCCGATTTTGTCAACCTGTCGACAATCACCCAAATCATATCGCAACCACTTGGTGACTTCGGTAGTTTGGTGACAAAATCCATCAACTAACCCAGTTAAGTCCGTTTATAAATGTTTTTCGCTATGGTAGACTTAAGTTTTACCAAAATGTTTAAGCCGAACATGCTGGGTGTCACATCATCCCCACGTTGAAAGAATTTTCGTCCCGAAAATTGCACGAAGCCCAAAAATGAAAGTGACGAAAAGAAGGAAACGAAAAGAAAATTTACCGGTCGTTACATCATCCCCACGTTGAAAGGAATCTCGCCCCGAGATTCATTCAGCTTCAGCGGTAACATGACTAGACCTAGAATTCCATCTTTCCTGGCATCTTGGTTTATTTCGTGACAATGGAGAAGTAGAAGACAGAGAGTAGTAAACATAACACATAATAGTAGGGATAGTAGGGGTTTTGGAAACATAAATTAATAAATTAAGTAATAAGTATATTTAAAATTTTAGACCTTAGGTCTCTCAAAGCCTATGACCTTTTACGCTGACAAATAGAAAACAATAAATTTGAAAGCTATATACTTTAAATATTATCTTGACACGTAACATAACAACTATCAAATTTAACGCCCAATATGATCCATTAGGGCCCAAAAATAAAAGTTACTAATTAAAAGAGGGTAAATTTTAGGTTTTTATGGTTTAGTAAAAAAAGAGTAAAATACTCATTCTCTGAAAAAACAAAAGCACACCAACTTTTGAACGGTGGATTATTTTTAAAAAAAATCCTTTTTACACATTTAAAAAAATCCTTTTTGAACGGCGGACGCACGCTTCGGGAAAAGATGAGGATACTTAGATTTCATCTAATCCTCCCGTTCCCACGTGAACTCCGGCCCACGATTCGAGTTCCAACGAACCTTAACGATGCGGATTTTACTCCGGTGAAGGCTACGAATCTAATAGTCAAGAATCTCAACAGGTTCCTCCACAATGCGAAGATGATCATCAACCTCGATCTCTTCTAGTGGTACAATTAGAGATTCGTCAGCCAAACACTTCTTCAAGTTAGACACATGGAAGACGTTGTGGACACTACCGAGCTCCGCCAGTAAGTCAAGTTTGTATGCCACCGGTCGAATCCGTTCCAGGATTGCGAACGGTCCGACATAACGAGGGTTAAGCTTGCCACGCTTTCCAAAGCGTATGATGCCCTTACATGGTAAAACTTACAGAAGTACCCTGTCCCCAACCTGGACCTCCAAAGGTTTGCGACGACGATCGACATAACTCTTCTGACGATCCCATGCGGCTGCCAAACGGTTACGAATTTGTATGATTTTCTCCGAAGTTCCGTACTCTAGTTCCGGACTAGTGAGATGACTCTCACCCAGCTCAGCCCAACAAAGAGGAGACCGACATTTTCGTCCGTAAAGAGCTTCGAACGGAGCTGGCTTGATACTAGAGTGGTAGCTGTTGTTGTAAGAGAAATCCACCAACGGTAGGTGACACTCCCAACCTTTGCCAATATCGATAACACATGCCCGAAGCATGTCATCCAAGGTTTGAATCGTCTGCTCACTCTAACCGTCAGTTTGCGGATGATAAGTCATATTCAAATCCAACTGAGTACCCAAAGCTTTGTGCAGAGCCTTCCAGAAACGCAAAGCAAAACGAGAATCACGATCAGAGATGATAGAAACAGGCACCCCGTGCCGAGAGACTAACTCCTTAAGGTAAGTTGAGCTAACCGCTCGAGTCCATCTGTTTCCTTATTATGTAGAAAATGCGCCGATTTTGTCAACCTGTCGACAATCACCCAAATCATATCGCAACCACTTGGTGACTTCGGTAGTTTGGTGACAAAATCAATCAACTAACCAAGTTAAGTTCATTTATAAATGTTTTTCGCTAAGGTAGATTTAAGTTTTACCAAAATGTTTAAGCCGAACATGCCGGGTGTCACATCATCCCGACGTTGAAAGAATTTTTGTCCCGAAAATTGCACGAAGCCCAAAAATGAAAGTGACGAAAAGAAGGAAACGAAAAGAAAATTTAGCAGTCGTTACATCATCCCCACGTTGAAAGGAATCTCGCCCCGAGATTCATTCAGCTTCAGCGGTAACATGCCTAGACCTAGAATTCCATCTTTCCTGGCATCTTGGTTTATTTCGTGACAATGGAGAAGTAGAAGACAGAGAGTAGTAAACATGACACATAATAGTAGGAATAGTAGGGGTTTTGGAAACATAAATTAATAAATTAAGTAATAAGTATATTTAAAATTTTAAACCTTAGGTCTTACAAATCCTATGACCTTTCACACTGACAAATTGAAAACAATAAATTTGAAAGCTATATACTTTATATATTATCATGACACGTAACATAACAACTATCAAATTTAACGTCCAATATGATCCATTAGGGCCCAAAAATAAAAGATAATGATTAAAAGAGGGTAAATTTTAGGTTTTTATGGTTTAGTAAAAAAAGAGTAAAATACTCATTCTCTAAAAAAACAAAAGCACACCAACTTTTGAACGGTGGATTATTTTTAAAAAAAATCCTTTTTGTAGATGCATTTTGTGCGACTAATGCTTTGGATTACATTTAACATATGTTTTTGTGTTCAGTCGTTTGGTCGAAGGAAGAATTATATGGTCGAAGGAGAGTTTTTGAACGGTCGAAGGAAGCTCAAGGTGCGAAGGAGAACTGGAGGTCGAAAGTAGAAATAGATTTTTATGTATTGCTTGGTTCGACCAGTGTGATTGGTCGAACCTGCACATTCGACCATACTATATGGGCGAATGAGCAGGCCTATATAAGGTCAAGTTCATTTTTGAAATGTAACTTTTGATATTTTGTTTCCCTCCAGTCTAGTGTTCTCCCTAGGGTTTTGAGTCAACTTTGTTCACGTCTGTAATTGATTATAAACATCATTTTAACGTGTAATTCAGTTTGATAATTAATGAAATGAATGATTTGAAGATGATTTTTGCGTTTTGTTGATATTATTATCATATTGTAACTGATTCAAGGATTCCGCACTTGAATTAGTAGACTTGTTTGATCAACTTAATTGTTTTTGTCAATTCGATCTTTCAACAAAGTGGTATCAGAGCCATATGGATCAAACAACTACAATTTGATAATAGTATCAGCTGATTTGGACCCTATTTTGATCAAAAACATTCTGTTTTCATTGATAAACTGATTTTGGTGATAAATTGATTGATTAGAGCTTGTTTTCATGGATAAAATGCATAATTCTCTTTGTTAAACTTGTTCCAAATCAAATCCGAGACAAAACCTGATTAGAATCCTCAAATTTCATCAACTTTTGAATAATTTGATCAAAATTAACTGATTTTCAAAGAATAACCGTTTTTGAATATGCAGGGTCGAACCTAGGGAGACTGGTCAAACGTGTGAGTTTATTTGGTCGAACGTGTGAATTTTTGGTCGAACGTGGTGTTTCAGTTGGTCGAACCTAGAGTTTGTCAGTGTTTAGTTGTTCATTCGACCATTTTAGTTTCATTCGACCAATCGGACGGTCGAAAGTGAGTTTTAAACGGTTGAACGAGGGAGTAAACGGTCGAAAGTGATTTGAGTTTGTTATTTTCTACATTCGTATCTTCTTAAACGGTTGAACGTGAACAATTGTGCACATTCGCCTACTCGATTCATACGAAGGTAGAATCTGTTAAAAAACTTTTCTAATCTTTTCATGTTTAATCATTTTCAGATCGACATGTGGAACTTCCCTACTACACCACGACCTAATCCGACACCACAACATCAAACAACCATGGATCCTTGGTCGGTAGCCGCTCAAAAGTCTAGTCAACCATCACAACCTATCAATTACATGGCGATGACTAGTACTATTCCCCAACATGTTGCACAACCACAACCACAACCAATAGTTGATTATTGGGGAGTGGCAGCAGCAGCGGTTCACTCTCAGACGACAAATGCCATTTCAACTCTTATCCAAGACTTGTCTTCGGGGAGTGGAAGCCGTCCACCTAAGCTTATGGAGATGCTCGATTACAACACGTGGAAGACCAAATTCAAGATCCATTTGGAGGGAATGGGTTTAGAGGGAACAGAAGCGTGGCAGATGATTGCGAAGGGCTATGTTGCTCCAATCTTGGATAACACAGGAGAGCCTATTCCGTTGTAGAATTTAGCAGATGATGAAAAGAAGAAATTTGCTATTGAGAAGAAGGCGTTTTCTCAATTGTCCCAAGCTATCAATACTGATTTGCTACATCAGTTTGGTTCTTGCACAACTTCTAAACAGCTGTGGGACATGTTGAAGAATAGGCATGATGGAAATGAGAAGACAAGAAAGTTGAGGATGGAGGAACATCGAAAAGAGTTTGAGAATTTCAGCTACATTGGGAACGAGACGCTGAAAGAGTTGGTTCTAAGGTATTGTCATTTACTCACTGAGCTTTCAAGTTACGAGATAAGCATACCTATGTCAGAATTGGTGGATAAGTTTGTCGATGCATTGCCACCATATTGGAATCAGCATATAAAGGTTTTGAAAGAAAAGGATGCGTACCAATATTGGACAATTAATGAGTTTATTCAGAAACTAGAAAATAAGGAGATGGAAGAAAAGAGGAAGGCAAAAAGAGCACAGATTCCTCAGAATCCTGATTTGTATCATGGTGGTACTTCTTCTACTTCTCTTTCTAGTTCTAGTTCGAGTTCAAATGTTGCTCCACACATCGCGTGCATCTCTAACCATGTTGAACCAACCAAAACACCAATCAATTTTCTTGCTCAAACATCATCATATACCCCACCATCATATCCTACTACATCTTATATTCCACTATTTTCACCTATGCAACAAGCAGCATGTTATTATGCTAATCAACCTCAACAACAAACATACATCCCTCAAATGAACCCGATGCAAGTCAACCAAAGTCAAACAAATCAGAGCCCGATTGTGTTGGAAACATCGATCCTTAACAATCTTACTGTTGAGATTGCTCAACAACACGTAGCATTGGTGTCAGCCATGGTAGCATCTTATAATGGGCTTGTTGCGAGTCAAACTGGTAATAACAACTTGACCAATGAGGACTACGCACAGATTGATAAAAAAGAAATGGAGCTCATGGATATTCAATAGGCGTTTGCAAGTATCATGAGGAGAGCTACTGATTTTATTCAGAAAACTGGGAGAACGGATCTTTCTACTTCTCCGAACACCACTTATGGCTTCAACAAAGCCAAAGTGACGTGTTTCAATTGTGGTGAAAAAGGCCATTTTAAGAGAGAATGCACACAACCAGCTCAACAGGGAAATAGAAATCCTTTCAACTCTAACTCCCAAAACCGACAAACCCATAATCAGGTATCTTACCAAAGTCCTAATATCTCAAGCTTTCAACCACAACAAAATTATCAAAACTGACAAAATTACCAACAAAATAACACTGTTAGACAAAACACAACACAAAACCAAAACCAAAACCAAAACCAAACACCACAAAATTCAAACCGAATAATCATTCCTATTTCGACACCAAACACCCAAACCCAAACAGATAATCAAAACCAAGCCTTGGTGATACAGAAAGACGAAGGGTTTGATTGGACAGGGATGCAGTTAGGTGTTGAGGAGATTACAACTGGGAATGTGGCTTGTGTTGCACAGCAGATGAATTTGGATGAGTCGGTAGATGTTGAAGAGAAGGTAGTGACTGAAAGATATCTGCGGTGAGGATCGAGGAGTTGAATGAGGAGAGTGATGTTTGTATTAAGAAGAAGTCTGGGATGATTCTTGATTTGGTTGCTGATATTCCAGAGCAGTTTGATTCAGCTTATTCTGATGAGGAGAGTGAGTCTGATTCTGAATCTAGTGTTAACTCACTGGATGATGACATTGATCAGTTGCTTGCTGAAGCTGACTTTTTGATGACCCGGAAATCATGCATAGTGGATGATTCTTGTACCAGGATTGATTATTCCAAGTTTTTCGCGGGAAAGGAAGCACACTTTGCATTGATGGCCATGACAGAACCTCCAAAACAGGTATGTACTGAATCTGCTTCTAATTCAAATTCAACTTGTGTTAAACATTGCAAAGCTTGTGATAAATTGACAGATGAGAAGAAGCAACTCAAGGTTTAGCTTGAGAGTGCTAAAATCAACTGTCAATCATATCAAAAAGAAGCAAAAGAGTTTAACAGAGTACTTGATGGTTATAAGAAAGATGTTTCAGAATTGAAAAAGACTTTGTCTTTGAAACAAATGGCCATAAATAATTATATAAATGATTTAGAAAACACAAAGCTTGAAATGGCCACCATCAAGTGCTTTGCAGAAAAAGTGAACAAGAAACTTGAGAGTTATAAGCATATCGCTTATGTTGTTGATCATATAATAGAAGAGCCTTCACAGTCGGGTAGTGCTAACTACAAAGCTGTCCCAGCTCCGGTGTTGTTTGAAAACCATAATTTGCACTCAATAGCACCAGAGAGCTCAGTTAAATCTGACTCTACATTGGATGACGAGTCAAACACCTCTAGTGTGGGAGACCCTTATTCTGATGTTAGACCTATACTGGGAAATGATGAAGGTGTAGTTGCTGCTGATGATTCTGATGAAGAGGATGAACAGTCTGAGAAGGTTTCTGAAAAGATGTGTGATATTTCTGATGAAAATTACATAATCACTAATGACCTGTTTCACCATCTCAGATTGTGCATCCCATGGCTAATGCACATAGAAAGAATCAATCAGTTAAGCCTGTTGAGAAGAATATTGAGAAGAACAGTGAAAAGAAAAATGAAAAGGAAAATGAATTTTGTGATAAACCTGTTAAAGTTTTCTATCGGATGCAAGGATCCGATAAGATAACTTCTGATGAAGAATATCCAATACAATTTGCCAATTATTCAAAAATTGAAAAGATTTGGCAGGAGAGTACCATTTGGTTCCCAAAAACATGAGCGAACAAATGATGTACCCCCATAAATCTTAAAGAAAATTTATTTGGATATTCCTAAAGAACCAAAGGTCCATGTCACACAATTTATTAAACCAAAAGAGAAGTCAAATGGTTTTCTTAAGCCGACTTACTCAAATGCCCCAGCTCCTAAGAGTTTAAGAAGAAGGTGTATGGATGATCAATATCCTATCACTAGTTATTCAAAGTCGAATGCCAAGAATAATTTTGAAGAGTACCGTGCGTGTTTTAAGTGCGGGGAGAGAGGGCATTTACTTGCCGACTGCTCGTACGTAAGACACAAGAGGCACGAGGTGGGAATGAAGCAGAAGTATGAATGTCTGGTCGATAATCATTGTTATCCACAGAGACGATTTGTCCCTCAACCAGCACCTTTTTATAACCAAAGCAATTATTTTAAAAGGAGGGAAAATCGTCCGATGACATACGATCGCCGTAACCGGATAGCTACTGAAAAACCGTTTAAGAAACCAATGGTGAACGCAACTGTTGACAACAAAAAGGTTCCTGTTAAACCTGCTGTCAAATCAACAGTTGGACCTGTCTCTGTTAAATCAGAGAAGGTAACCAAGAAAGTATTGTTCAAAGAAGAAGTAAAGAAACCGGTTGTGACCCCAAAATCTCAAATCCGGATCTTGAAACGATCTGAACAATCTTGGTCACCAAAGGGTTTTGAAGGTGCTTCAACTTCACAACAGAATGTGAAATCAGAGAATGAAAAAGATTTGAGTGATCAGAAAAAGATCGATTCAAATCAAAATGTTTGTGAAAAATCTGAATCTTTGAAACAAACTGTTCAAAGACCCAAGACCAAACTGGCTTGGGTCCCCCAAAAAATCTAATTCTTTACTTGATATGTGCAGGGAGTTTCAGCTGGCCCTGTGAGCAGTCTTTGGATTGTTGACAGTGGAGCTTCTGGTCATATGACAGGGGATCTTTTGCTACTATTCGATATCAGAAATATCAATGGAGGTTATGTAGCGTTTGCAGGAAACAAGGGAGGTTATATTACCATGGAGGGTAGTGTCAGCAATGGAATAGTGAGTTTCGAGAGAATATCTTATGTGAAGCAAATCGATTACAATCTGCTCAGTGTCAGTCAGATATGTGACAAACACTTTTCTGTATTCTTTGACGACAAATCTTGTTACATACTCAAGCTGGGATTTGAGTTACCAAAAGAGTGGGTGATGTTAAAGGCACCGAGAGTGAACAATTTGTACATTCTCGACATGTCAAAAGCAATGACCACCCAAGGCCAAGTCACGTGTTTTCTCTCCAAGGCTACAGAAAAGGAATCAATTATGTGGCATAGGAGAATGGGACACATTCACCTACAAAAGATGAATCAATTGGTGAAGAATGAACTTGTCACAAGCGTGAACGTTAAACATTTTCACTTAAATGACAAGTGTGTGAGTTGTAAGAAGGGTAAGCAGCACAAACAATCCCATAGGCTAAAGAAAGTCAATTCCGTTGAATTGCCACTTGAACATTTGCACATGGATCTGTTCGGACCTGTCAAGGGTAAAAGTCATGCTGGAGAATTGTACTGTCTTGTGGTGACTGATGATTTTTCAAGATTTTCATGGGTTATGTGCTTACACCGTAAGAGCGACACGTTTGATAATTTGAAAGTTCTGTTCACTCGACTGGAAAATATCTATGGTCTCAAGATCAAGAGGATTAGGAGTGATAATGGGACGGAATTTAAGAATGCACAGATGGACGATCTTTGTGAAAACAAAGGAATTCATCATGAATACAGTGCTCCGTATACCCCACAACAGAACGGTGTTGCTGAATGCAAAAACAGGACTCTAATAGAAACGGCGAGAACAATGCTTGCGGACTCAAATCTTCCAGTAATGTTCTGGAACGAAGCAATTTACGCAGCTTGTTATACACTTAATCGTGTTTTAACGGTGAAGAAGTTTGGCAAAATTTCTTATGAGCTGTTGAATCGTCGAAAGCCTAATTTAGAGTATCTAGAACCGTTTGGAGCTCCTTGTACTATGCTTAATCCATCTGAGAAGTTCGCACCAAAGGCTGAAGAAGGATACTTTGTTGGATATGCAACCCCGCTCAAACGGGTATTCAACAAAAGAACTCGTCAAGTCGAGGAGTGGGCTAACGTTGAAGTGTAACGGTATACTCAGAATTTACAGGGAAGCGGTCTAGACTGGATGTTTGATTAAAAAGATTTCTTTGAATCATTCAACCTAGATAGCTTGGTTGAAGAGGCTGTATTACGTTTATATTACGAGGTCGAAAACGCAGTGACTTCCCCGTTGGTGCGTCCGATTACCGTGAACTCCCAAGCAGCTTCTAATGATACCAATGTTCCTTTAGTTGAAGAAGAAGTATTCCAAGAAGCTTCCACAACTTTGAATTAATCAGAATCTGAAGATGACGACGATGATTTTACAAGTGAAGTCATTTTAGATCATGCTACAGTAACACCAGCAGTGAACCCAAATACAAATGGTGCTTCATCATCGAATGCGGGTAATGATCTGGTTTCTGTAGAGAATTTAACTACTCAGACGGGAGTCCAAGTACCAGATTATCCGGAATCTCGGATACATCGAATTCACCCGCTCGAGTAGGTTATAGGTGATCCTGGTAGAAGTGTGATGACGAGAGGTCAATTGAGGAATGCTAACTCACCAGAAAACCATGGCAATCTTGCTTTATATGCCAAAATTAAAAAATCTGGTTTTCAGAATGACTGGTCTTTTGCTTGTTATGTTTGGCAGGTTGAGCCGCGGACTTACAGATTTGCCCCCAAGACGAAAGAAGATTGTAACGAAATGGGTATTCAAATGTAAAAAGGATGATAGAGGAGTGATCGTAAGGAACAAAGCTCGTTTGGTTGTACAAGGATTTCATCAAGTTGAGGGAATCGATTACAACGAGATCTATGCACCTGTTGCATGTTTAGAGGCTATTCGAATGTTTCTGGCTTTTGCATCCTACACGAAATTTAAGGTGTATCAAATGGATGTCAAGAGCGCGTTTCTCTATGGTGTGGTCAAGGAGGAAATTTACGTAGGTCAACCACCAGGCTTTGAAGATCCTATTCACCAGGATAAGGTTTACGTTTTGAACAAAGCTCTCTATGGGTTGCACCAAGCTCCAAGGCAATGGTTTGAGGAGCTGAGCACGTATCTTCTGTCAAAAGGATTCAAGCGAGGTTTGGTAGATTGCACACTGTTCACTAAACGAACAGGCGATGACTTGCATCTAGTCCAGATTTATGTTGACGATATTATATTTGGTTCTACTAACGAACTTCTTTGCAGAGAATTTGAACGTGTTATGCAGGAAAAGTTCGAGATGAGCGCAATGGGAGAGATGCAGTTTTTCCTAGGCTTGCAGGTGGAACAAAGACCAACGGGGATCTTTATTCACCAGACTAAATACGTTTCTGAAGTCTTGAGCCGATTCCAGATGGATGATTCGAAGCCGATGGATACCCCAATACAACCTAATCACGGGATTGGAGTTGACGCTAAGGGGGAATCAACTGACCCATTTACATACAAAGCAATCGTCGGATCTCTGATGTATCCCACCGCCTCTAGACTAGATATAATGTTTGCCACATGTCTCTGTGCACGTTATCAGTCGAAGCCGAAACAGAGTCATCTTGCAGCTGTCAAACGTATCCTTAGATATCTGAAGGGTTGTCCGTCAAGAGGACTATGGTACCCTAATGATGATAATTTTGACCTAATCGATTTTAGTGATGCAGATTGGGGTGGCTGTGACAAGGACAGCAAATCCACAACGGCTGGATGCCAATTTATGGGGAGCAGGCTCGTGACCTGGCAGTGCAAGAAACAGACCGTAGTTGCATTATCCACATGTGAAGCAGAATACGTTTCAGCATCGAGCTGCTGCTCACAGGTTCTTTGGATACAACAACAGATGGTGGACTACGGTTTGCAATTTCTTAAAACCCCTATTTACTGTGATAATGAAGCCGCAATTGCATTAATAAAAGACTTAGTAAATCACTCAAAGGCTAAACATATCCGAATTAAATACCATTTTATCCGTGATTGTTATGCTAAAGAGTTGATCGATATGGTCAAAATCCACACTGATTATCAACGTGCAGACCTTTTTACCAAAGCTTTTGATAAATCAAGATTTGAATATCTTTTGAAAGCTAACGGTATTAAAGAAAAACAAGACTGATCACCACCTCAGTTTATCGCTTTTTACTTTAATTTTTAATTTTTTTTCAGAAAAATACAAAAATCCAAAAACATTGAAAAATTTCAAAACCCATAAAAATTAGAAAAACGTTGTTGACTGCTATATCTTCTTCCCTTAGATTAATGCTGTCAGATTTTTGTGAACAAACGATATCTTGGGCAGTCACATATTTGAAATGCTCCAGCTTATCCTTGGGAACACTAAACTCAAAAATTTATAAAAATTAGAAAACCCAAAAATGTTTCCTGGAGAAAAACGGGGAAATGATAGTACATCAGTGGGGATCTAACACATTCTAAAGAAATGTAATGCAATATAGGGCGTGTGTCTGAGTCTGTGTGATGTGCTGATAGGCTTCGTAGACCTATTACTGCGTGCCTGATACATACATATCAAACGAATTATTGTGTGGATGAACTCCTCATGGGCATATGGTCTTAGTACCGTAATTTCGTTTGATAGGGTATTTGTACAAAACTCGGAGGTTTTGGGTCGTTATGTTATTAGTTGTCTGGAGATAGCCTCTCTGATCTTTTGCTGTAAGTCATTACGGACCTAGATCAGATAGGGTGTCTTTATAAAAGAAGCTTTATGCCAAATCCCAAAGTTACCGAATTGAGGAACTTTCCATGTATTATGATAATCAAAGATTATCTATTACATCGTATCAATCACTGATGCAAATCATGATTGATATCAGCCCTCAACCTGGTAGAGTGCACATGTTACTTTGCTGCATTAATTTGCTGACCTGTATAGCTCTATGTCTCATACCTTGTAAATTACAGACAACGAAAGCATAATCACGCTTTACAATGAGTCTTTGTGCGTTTACTTCTTGATACGGGAGTATGTCGTGTGCATGGTGTAACACCCCAACCGATGGCGGAAACATCGAGGTGTCACGTAAGAATGAGTATACAGTAGCACATGGTAATCAAGTTTTAATTGAAATTTATTTAAAGTGCAAATATCCAAAATTGAAAATACATAATAAGTGTTGAATGGAATTCTAATACATCAAATAACCAAATAAAGCATAAACTTCAAATTGTCTCCTCATGCTAACTCTCTACACTTCAATCATCATTATTTCCTGTTGAGTTGTAAAAATGGGGGGGTCAACTAGAAGTTGGTGAGAATACATAAGCCATGTCAAGCAAATAGTTTTAGTATAAAAGTTTAGCAATTCATATGTCTATCGTAAGTTTAAGTCTACATGAATAAACATGATATGTTGAATCGACATAATCAAACCTTTGACTAGTTTAGGTCCATCCCGTCATCCACGGTTCACCTTAATAATATGTTGGAACGATAACAATCACCCACGCTACCTATGTAGGAGGTACACGTATCCGGGTGGGATTGTCAATCCAATAGATCTATTATTGAGTATCGCCGGCTTGGCCATAGCTAATGATTATGTAATGTTGAAACTCGTTGAAACTCGTTGAAACTGTTGTTGTCTAATTCATGAGGCATTAAAGTTTACAACTAGACATGTATGTAGAATTGCTTAAGTATAATGTTGCAAGTATGAAGAATTGCATAACACGTAAACTCACCTTAGTAAAGTATTAAGTCTCGAGAAATAGAATATGTGTAGCCCCAAAGTTGCCAATTACAAGAGCTTATAATCAAAGCTTCAATTGTAGAAGTAATAGACTATAGAAGAAAGGTATGAGGGAAAGTTTAATCGGATTGAAACAATCGATTTAGAGGTGCAAAGTATAATGGGTCATAGGTGGGTTTTTATACTAGTTTTGGATTCAATTAGCCATTAAAATTGGTCAACACCATAAAGTAAGGTTTTATGATGAATTGACTATTTGACTAAGACTTTGACTGTTTGACTAAGACTTTGACTAGGACTTTGACTAGTTGACTCAAGTCTTTATTTAAAAAAAAAATCTTGTATGTGAAAAAAAAAGAATCTAGAATCATATTATTATTATTATTATTATTTATATACATTTATGTATGTATATAAGTTGTGAGTAAGGATAAATAAAGACTTAGGCACATTTGTATAATATTAATGATAAAGGTGTAATAAAAAAAAATATATATATATATATATATATAACGGCTTTTTATGTATTAAAATTTTGGGGAAAATTTTGCGATGTTACAGTCTCTCCTACTTTTGGAAACTTCGTCCCGAAGTTTATTGAAAACACAGGGTTGAAGGTGATTGGGTAGAAATTAGGACAAGGGTGGTTTGGGAAGTTTCGAGTTAAGGCATGACATAAATTTATAGGTAACAGAATAAACTGTTTCGAATAATTCGGGTAAGAGTTTTGATATGTGTGAGTTTTAAGGGTAGGATTAGGGGTGTCTTGGAATCGCAAGGTGAATAAGAATCTTAAGTTTTAGGAGTCCTAAAAGGAATGAGTTGACGGACTATTGAAAGACTAAATGAACTACCAGATAACTAAGGTTTATAATTGGTCAACTACCGAAAACCTTGATAGAATTTCACACTACCTTAACGTACCTATAAATTCATGATTACGTTCCGGACCGCAATCACCAATTTACCTTACATTAGGGTTTTGTGTCCTTCTATAACTCTAGACACACATGTAAAATAATATGATTAACCATGTATCCAAAAATGAGTCCAACTGTTGAGCAGGAAAAAGACTTCTACCAGTCAGTGAGTAGGAACCTCTACCGATTGTTGAGCAGGTATGATAGCCTCTACCAGTCGTTGAGCAGGTTGTAGGGCCTTTACCGACTGTTGAGCAGGCATGATGACCTCTACCAATCGTTGAGTAGGTTATTTTGTACTCTACTAACTGTTGAGCAAGTACTTCATCCTCTATCCGTTGTTTGATTAAGTGTACCAATTATTACACACATGAATTGCAAATTGATAATATGTACATGTAAGCAATCAAGTATCAAGTATAGCATACGAGTTGTAATAGAGTTGCCCTAGATAAGGTTAATGACTCTAGGTGTGTCTATAGTAAATAGTTTATATTCCATGAATTGTAGTTTCAAATGTTCAAATAAGACAAATAGTCGAATCCTCATGTATAACTAAGGATTATGAATGATGCAACACACAATCAAGTTTCAATAGTTTGGTTATCATGGGTAACTAGCTCATGTGTGAGAAGGTGAAGGATATGAATTTAGTTCTTGAGAGGATGATGAAAAATTCTTGAAGCAGAATCAAAGTTGTGAGAGATAGTGAATGTGAAGATAGTTGATAAAGAGTTTATTTTATAGTATGGAGATTATATGATTTGGGTAGGGTGTTGAATATTTAAAAAGTGGCTAAGATGGTAAGGTGAAGTGTGATTGTGAAATCCATGGATGGTTATGAAATGAGATTGATTTAAGCTGTAAAATTTTGAGATTTTTGAGCTTAGTTTAAGGAAGGTGAGTGTAATCATTTATTCATTAATTAAAACGAATAAACGAAAACGTTGACTTATCAAAACTTCTAGATTCTAATAACATAGTGAAGACATGCTTTAGCCTATAAGTGAACACTCATCCCGAGAATTCCCAGGTAGGCATCCGGGTCCCTCGTCTGATTGGGATATATGCGCAATGCCAGTTCTAGACAGAAAACTCAGAATACAGGCGTTCACCCTTCCAGATTGCACGTGTTCGTTATTAAAATCTAGAACTTCGACGAGATCTCAAGGTGGTTCAGGCTAAACCTGAGGATTTGTCCTATTAGTCTAAGAGTAGATCTTGTGATGGAGAACAATCTTCTTGTAGGGACTAAAGTAGGGATAAGAAGTAGGATGGAGATAGAGAATAGAAACAAGTAGGGTTGCAAGTAAAAGGAGCAAGTACTGATTAAAATCCTATGGTTATAGACTAGATTATTTATTAATAACCTAATTCCCTATAACCAAGGCTTTGATACCAATCTGTAACACCCCAACCGATGGCGGAAACATCGAGGTGTCACGTAAGAATGAGTATACAGTAGCACATGGTAATCAAGTTTTAATTGAAATTTATTTAAAGTGCAAATATACAAAATTGAACATACATAATAAGTGTTGAATGGAATTCTAATACATCAAATAACCAAATAAAGCATAAACTTCAAAGTGTCTCCTCATGCTAACTCTCTAGACTTCAATCATCATTATTTCCTGTTGAGTTGTAAAAATAGGGGGGGGGGGGTCAACCAGAAGTTGGTGAGAATACATAAGCCATGTCATGCAAATAGTTTTAGTATAAAAGTTTAGCAATTCATATGTCTATCGTAAGTTTAAGTCTACATGAATAAACATGATATGTTGAATCGACATAATCAAACCTTTGACTAGTTTAGGTCCATCCGGTCATCCACGGTTCACCTTAATAATATGTTGGAACGATAACAATCACCCACGCTACCTATGTAGGAGGTACACGTATCCGGGTGGGATTGTCAATCCAATAGATCTATTATTGAGTATCGCCGGCTTGGCCATAGCTAATGATTATGTAATGTTGAAACTCGTTGAAACTCGTTGAAACTGTTGTTGTCTAATTCATGAGGCATTAAAGTTTACAACTAGACATGTATGTAGAATTGCTTAAGTATAATGTTGCAAGTATGAAGAATTGCATAAACATGGTTACGTAAACTCACCTTAGCAAAGTATTAAGTCTCGAGAAATAGAATATGTGTAGCCCCAAAGTTGCCAATTACAAGAGCTTATAATCAAAGCTTCAATTGTAGAAGTAATAGACTATAGAAGAAAGGTATGAGGGAAAGTTTAATCGGATTGAAACAATCGACTTAGAGGTGCAAAGTATAATGGGTCATAGGTGGGTTTTTATACTAGTTTTGGATTCAATTAACCATTAAAATTGGTCAACACCATAAAGTAAGGTTTTATGATGAATTGACTATTTGACTAAGACTTTGACTGTTTGACTAAGACTTTGACTAGGACTTTGACTAGTTGACTCAAGTCTTTATTTAAAAAAAAAAATCTTGTATGTGAAAAAAAAAAGAATCTAGAATCATATTATTATTATTATTATTATTTATATACATTTATGTATGTATATAAGTTGTGAGTAAGGATAAATAAAGACTTAGGCACATTTGTATAATATTAATGATAAAGGTGTAATAAAAAAATATATATATATATAAGGGCTTTTTATGTATTAAAATTTTGGGGAAAATTTTGCGATGTTACACATGGGAACCATAGATAATTACGTTTATACTATACATAATCGTATTAGTTTAAAGCACTGCACAAAAGTCTGCATATGAGTTTATGTGGATCACAATATCGGCAGTTGCCAGATCACACATTGTCTTTAATGATAATAAAACAAAAAGATCAACGGTGTGATCAGATTTCTCAATAATTGATATGATCCCTTTACCGGAAATCCCAAAACATTTACTGCTTTATCTTTACATTTCCGCATTTTATATTTCTCGTTAAAAATGCAAAACTCAAAAAGATTTTAGGTGTGTTTTAACATAAATTTTAGAAAATCCAAAAAGATTTTACATTTCTATCTTATTTTTGATAGCTGATGGTGGTTGAATATGATTTTCTAAAACTTGATGGACCATTTGAGCTTTGTAATCTTTAAATGAGAAATAATGACTGTCGGATGCTTAAAAGTTGAAAAATATTTTAAACGGGACTCGATTTTGAGATTTGGTAAAATTTTCAAAAATTCTATGTTTCATTCACTCCTTCGTTGGGTCGATGTATGCGCTTAGGATCGTCAAATCTACAAAGAGATTGATCAAACAAGTTTGATTCAGGTGCGGAATCCCTAAATCAATCACAATAATGATAATCAAACAATCAAAACACAGAAATCATCTTTCAAAGGTTTTTCTCATTCATAATCAACTCAAATTACACATTTTAATAAAGATTACAATTAAATATGACGTGAAAATAAGTTGACAAAACACTAGAGAGAGACACAAAACAGGAGGGAAAGAAAATGACCAACAACTAACATTCAAAAATTGCTTAACCTATTTATAGGCCTGCATATTCGCCCATATTGAATGGTCGAATGTGCAGGTTCGCCCAAACACTTCGTGCGAACCAAGCTTACATAACCATTAATTCTACATTCGCACTCCTTGTCTCTCCTTCGTATATTTTCTCTCCTTCGCACCTCTTAATTTCTTCCTTTGCCCACATATCTACTCCTTCGCCCGTTCGACAATCACCATTAACATATGTTTATTGTAATCCAAAGCATTTGTCGCACAATAATGCATCTACAGTCGAAGGTGGAATTTTATCTGCTCATTCGTATGTTTTAAAAGGTCGAATGTGAGTGTTCATGTGAAAATTTCACATTCGAACCCTTTTTCTACATTCGCACCTTTCAGTAGGGGCGAAGGTAGAAAAAGCATCACATTCGACCTAGTCAAACAGTCGAATGTGGAGCCTATATAACCCAAAGTCTGCTCATTCGACCCCATTCGAAATTTTTTTCAAATTTTCTGAGTTAGGGTCACCTTGTTGCTTTTGATTGTTAGATTGTGTCATTGTATTCGTCTGATCTCACTGATCATTTTCCAACAAACTTTGCAGGTTATTATCAAGAATTGAACGTTTAATCTTTGTTTTTCAGTTCAAGCCCTAACCAACTAAAAACTTGGATTAAAACGTGTTAATTGAACCTTATTTTGAGTGGGATTCATTGCTTATGTGTTTTAGGGGGAGAATATCCAAAAACTTAGTATTAAACATCATCAGATTGATTAATTGATAGTTTAAAAGTTTCGAACCCTAGTTTTTGTTTAAAAAACACATAATCAATAGTTGTTTATTGAAATTGATGTTTGGCAACACTTAATCGGTTAGGTTAGATGCTATCCAAATCAATATGGCATTTTAAAACAATCAAAATCAGATTTTGAATTTTGGAGAAGATGAACAGTCACCTTCGCCCATCACAAACGGTCGAATGTGACAGTTTGGGCGAAGGAGAATGTTTATCAGGTCGAAAGAAGATTAAGTGGTCGAATGAAGAAATTTTTCAAAATATTTTACATTCGAACCTTTAATTCTTCACCTTCGTGCCTAAAATACTTCATTCGCATCAACGAACTGGTCGAATGTAGGATTTGAAAACCAAAATTTTTCAAGTTTTTGTTTTGTCCGTATTAACATGTTTGTTTTGATTTGTTTTGCAGGTTTACAATGTCTGAACAGATAGGTGCGAGTGTTCCTGCTGGATCATCTTCTAAGGCAGCTGAGAAAGAAAAGAGTGTTGATTACCGTTTGAATCCGCACATAACTGCTGTGCGTATTTAGGCGATGTGAAGAAACACACTGAGTTTGCAGGAATTATAGAGTTCTTGAAGCGAAGTAGAGTGATTGACGCGATTGCTACACCAGCCATTATTTACCGTGATCACCAACAGGAGTTCTGGACCAATGCAAAGATGGACTTCTGGGAAAACAAATCGTCACTCGTTAGTAAGATTCAGGGGGAGCTAGTGATCGTCTCTGAGAACGATATCAGAGAGGCGTTGAAGCTAAAGGATGAGAAGACAGATCCTAGAGAGTTGGCATGGACTGAACAACGAAACTGCTTTCTTAGAATGAAGTACAACGGACCTATCACTGACGGTTAGTTACATAAAGGAAAACTGTTTCCCCAGTTCAAATATCTTGCATATGTGATGATTCATGTTTTTGGATCAGCAGCTGGTGAATACGATTTGATGAGAAAGAGTATCAGCTCATTGATGGTAGCTTTAATATTGAACAAACCGTTCAATGTGTCTGGAATGCTGATGGAACACATGTTAGAACCTGTGAGAGGGATAAGGAGCAGGAAATTCTTGTTATATCCTCGATTTCTTCAGATGATATTTGATTTGAAGTATAAGAATCTGAAGAGGGATCCTAAGCAGATTATTGTTTAGGAGCACATGAATTTGAATACTCTTGCTAGGATGAAGGCGTATAAGGGTGTGCCAGTGAACGAACGACCACCGTTGAAGAATCTATTTGGTCACCTGATCAAGATAGATTATACAGACCCAGGTAAGGATAAGGTGAGACATGCTGACAGTGGATCAGATGAAGACAATCCTTTACATACAGTAGACCCAAACACTTCGTGCGAACCAAGCTTACATAACCATTAATTCTACATTCGCACTCCTTGTCTCTCCTTCGTATATTTTCTCTCCTTCGCACCTCTTAATTTCTTCCTTCGCCCACATATCTACTCTTTCGCCCGTTCGACAATCACCATTAACATATGTTTATTGTAATCCAAAGCATTAGTCGCACAATAATGCATCTACAAACTCCCCCTCGACTATTGCTTGGATTGTTTAAGCCTTCGTTCTTCATCCATTCTTTTGTTCATCAGCTTGATGCGCAGTAGTTTCTTCTCTTCCAACGTCATCACCTTTTCAAATACTTGCTTCGGCTTTTTCTTCTTCGCTTCAGAAACCTCTTGAGCTTTAACAAACTTGCCAAGCTTCTTATCATAGTCGCATCCGGCATTGATATCAAGAGCAAAGCATAGAAATACCACACGCTGGTATTTACTTGCTTGTTCAGCATCCTTCACATCACTGAAAATGGGATTGTAATACAACATAATGATGTCCTCATGTGAACAATTCACTAACCACATGGGATCAAATATGTGTATCTTTTTGAAATTCTTGTCTCCGTCTTTCAACACTATCACAGCTTCTGCAATCTTCCAATCGTAGTACCACCAGATAAAGTCTTTTGCAAAATGTTGAGGAATCTGCAACAATGGAATATGTCTCAACACATTTGGTGGTTTGTACTTTAGAGTCACCTTTGGAAAACCAGTTATATCATCAATATTTTTCTTGTGAACAATCCGCTTTGGATACTGAGGTTCAAAGAGATTCCATCTTGTCCTGCTTTCTCTAGCCATCTTATCAGCAAAGTAGGCAATCTGATCATTTGTCATTCCAGTCAACTTGTGACGACAAATATCACGAATAGCCTAGTATGGGAGAGTCTTTAAATCATGAAATCTATCAAAGTAGAGTATCCCCTTCTCCCACTTCACTGCAACACACTTAAATTGTTTTATAAACTTCCAACCCAACGCTTTTCCTTTAAACATTTCGTTGTGGAATTTATAAAAGCTCCCTTGAATCTCTGCTTTCGGACGATTGGCCTCTTTCTCTTTTAATTGTCTCAGTAACTCTTTCAAGCTATCAGATTGTTTGATATGTGGTTTATCATGCCCTTTGAACACCTCATTAACAAACATATCGCTCTTCTCTTTTGCAAGTCTCTCGGCTTCATTCATTAGCTCATCAGTGAATGCAGTAAATCCAGAATCCTTATCTTTCTTAAAATATTCTGGATACTCTTCACTTGTGATATCTTCAACTTCAATATCCTCGAACACAGGTACGTCACGATCATCAGAATGATTTCCAGCTTCCTTTTCAGGTAGATTAGGAATATGGTTATCAGCTAACAGTTCTTCTAACGTTTTCCCAACCTGCTTCGCTAAACCTTCAAAAATCTCTTTTGTCATCGCCGCCGAAACTTCACCATCTTCCAAATCTAGATCATTATACTCTAATTCAAGCACCCTGTCACAAGATTCAAAGATCTCAGAGAATCTGCTGGTCATGTCGATCGTCCAGACTCGATCAGTAAGCATCTGGCGATACATCTGTTTATCATCTTCAGACATAGACTTCAGCTTATCGTTCCAGAAGATCGTATCATCATCCACTGATCCTCCAGGAGCTTTAGAACTAGATTCTCCTCCTTTTCCAGATTCCCGTTTCTCATACTTATATTTGTCTGTATCATCATCATCATTATCATCATCATCATCATCATCAAATGCAGAGCTGCTATCATCACTAGATCCATCATTCGAACCATCATCATCTCCATCATCCTTCTTCTTTTTAGGAGTCTTACCAGCATCTTCATCAAGATCTTCATCATCCTCCTCTTCATCAGACAGTTCGAAATCAACCTGCTCCTCGTCTCGATCTTTATCCTCTTCACCTTCTTTCAACTGAGGAGCCCGAGAGTATAAATCTTTAATCAGATTATCCATACTTTTATTACTCTCTTTTAGCTTGTTATTATCTTCTTTCAAAGCTATGATCCTTCTGGTATTCCTTTGCTCATGTTTTAACAATTTCTTATTATCCTTCTGCAACCGTTTGATCTTCTTTTTCAATTCCTCATTATTCTCATGTGATGTAACCACTACATCTAACATCTTTGAATCATTCTTTCTCAGTTGATCTATCTCTGTCTGCTGCTTGTTAATTATATTCATCATCTCAGCAAGTTTCCGGTTAACAGTGTTCATCACATCACTATCCACTATAACCTTTCGAGTAGAAACTTCAGCAACCTCAGGCAGTATACTCTTCTTCATCTTCTTCAGTACATTATCCAATGCTTCATTAAAAGCGTCAACAGGTATATCAGCTCCCTGTTCATTACTGGAAGTCGTTGTGGTTTTCTACTTCTTTGAGGCTGGAGCAGTAACTGGTGATTTCGAACTAGAAGCAGGTGGCAACTTCTTTCCTGCTATCAACGATTCAATCTCTCTAGCTCGTTTCTCTGCGGGCTTTATCACCTTTTCTTTCTTCTTGAATTGGGGCTTCTTTGGTTTCTCCCCCTGAACTGGTGAAGCAGGAAAGTCTCCTGCACCCAAACCTAAACCCTCATCTTCTTCATCTAAGTGAATAGGGCTATTCATTCTCTGTTCCTCCACAGATCTATTCAAACTGGCAGACTCACCAACCACAGTGGCCTTGGGCGTGGTAGTCTTTACCGTTTAGTATCAGAATCCCAATGTTCTTCTTCCTGCGTCTCTTCAGAATCGACTGACGTCTCATCAACAAGGTGTAACCCTTTCTTAGCCACAGTCTTATGTCTCCTCGACACTTTCTTCTTCTTCGCAGGCTCAGTTTCAGGAACAACTTCAATCCTGATTTCTTTCTCTTTCCCTTTCCCACTCTTAGCTCCTACATTCACAACCTGTCGCTTTCGCTTTGCCTCTGGATCAACAGGATGTAATGGATTGTCTTCGTCTGATGCACTATCAGCATGCCTTACCTTATCTTTACCTGGATCTTCATAATCAATCCTCGCCAAATGTCCAAATAAACGTCTAACAGGTGGACGTTCATTCATCGACAAACCTTTATATGCTTTCATTCTTGCCAATGTATTGATGGACATATGTTCTTGAACTAAAATCTGCTTTGGATCCCTCTTCAACTCTTTATACTTGTGATCAAATATCATTTGAAGAAATCGAGGATACAACAAAAACTTCAAATTCCTTGTGCCTCTGACAGGTTCCAACAGATGTTCCATAAGCATTCCTGATACATTGAACGGTTTGTTCAATATTAGTGCAACTAAGCTCTCTGGGATCAGTCTTTTCATCTTGCAGCTGAACCGAATACATGAATCATAACATGCGCCAAATACTTGAATTGCGGATAAAGCTTTCCCTTGTGTAACGAGCCATTAGTAATCGGCCCGTTATATTTCATCCTAAGAAAGCATTTCCTTTGTTCGGTAAAACTAAGCTATCTGGGATCAGTCTTTTCATCTTGAAGCTTCAAAGCTTCCCTAATATCATTCTTTGAAACAATAACTAGTTTTCATTGAATCTTGCTCACCAAAGATGATTCACACTCCCAGAAATCCATTTTCGCTTCCGTCCAAAACTCTTGTATGATGTCTCGGTAGATAATAGCAGGTGTAGCAATTGCATCTATCACCCGACTTCTCTTCAGAAACTCTATAATCTCTGTGAATTCAGTGTGCTTCTTCACATCCCCAAGATATGCACAACAATTATGCGCATTCTCGAACGGCAATAGTTCTTCATTTCCTTTCTTAGCAGCCTGTGAAGATGATCCAGCTTGTTCAGTAGGTTTTTCTTGTTCAGACATGGTTTATGCTGCAAAAACAAAACAATTAAACACGTTAAAAATCGACAAAATAATCAAAACTTGAAAAATTGGTTTTAGATCTCTACATTCGCCCAAACGGAGGTGCGAATGAGAGTTTCTGGGGGTACAAATGTGAATTTCATAGGTACGAATGTAAAATGTTTTTGAAAAATGTTTCATTCGCCCATTTTTGTTCATTCTCCCAGACAAAACTACTCCTTCGCCCAATTTTACACATTCGACCGTTCGAAAGGGGCGAAGGGCAGTTCTTCAATTCAAATTTTCAATTTTGAACATCAGTGGATTTCAACTTGTTATTTTGATTCATTAACCATCTAAGACTTCCGATTAACCTTTCCTAACAACCAATTTAATCAGTTAAACATTGATTAAGTGTTTTTAATCAAAAACTAGGATTCTATATGTTTAAACAATTGATTACCCTAACGGTTGATGTTTAAACCTATGTTTTTGGATAATCTCCCCCTAAAACACTTAAACAATGATTCCTTAACACATTCAAGTCCAATTATCATGTGTAAGACCCTGTTCTAAAACAGTTAGGGCTTGAACACAAAATCACAGATTAAAACCTTCAATAATGGATATTAACCTGTAAAATGAGTGGAAAATGATGAGAATCAACAGACGAACACAATGGAAAGGTTTAAAATGCACGAGCAATAAGTGGACTTAGGATCAAAGATTTTGAAAAAATTTTGTAAAGGGTTCGAATGAGCAGAGATGATATATATAGACTTCTCATTCGCCCG
Organism: Ambrosia trifida; assembly: GCA_028751855.1. Classification (NCBI taxonomy): domain Eukaryota; kingdom Viridiplantae; phylum Streptophyta; class Magnoliopsida; order Asterales; family Asteraceae; genus Ambrosia; species Ambrosia trifida. The sequence continues at coordinate 72,988,266 of CM054129.1, read as the reverse complement.
TTTACCTCGGTCGAATGTGAAGCTTAAGTCTCCTTCGCCCCTAATGAAAGGTACAAATGAGACATAAGGGTTCGAAAGAGAAAACAACTAAAGAACTTTCACATTCGCCCAAAATAAAACGTACGAATGAACAAGAAATTCCTCCTTCGACCCAATCGAATGGGCGAAAGTAAATCAGGAATTTTGAAAATTTTACCAAATCTCAAAATTGAGTCCCGTTCAAAATATTTTCCAACTTTTAAGCATCCGACAATCATATTTTCTCAATTAAAGATGACAAAGCTCAAATGGTTCATCAAGGTTTAGAAAATCGTCATCAACAACCATCAGCTTACAAAAATAAGATAGAAATGTAAAATCTTTTTGGATTTTCTAAAGATTATGTTAAAAACACACCTAAAATCTTTTTGAGTTTTGTAATTTTTGACGAGAAAATAAAATGCAGAAATGTAAAGAGAAAACAGTAAATGTTTTGTGATTTCCGGTAAAGGGATCATATCAGTTATTGAGAAATCTGATCACACCGTTGATCTTTTTGATTATTATCATTAAAGACAATGTGTGATCTGGCAACTACTGATATTGTGATCCACATAAACTCACATGCAGACTTTTGTGCAGTGCTTTAGACTGATACTATTATGTATAGTATAAACATAATTGCTTGTGGTTCCCACGCACACGACATACTCCCGTATCAAGAAGTAAATGCACAAAGACTCATTGTAAAGCGTGATTATGCTTTCCTCGTCTGTAATTTACAAGGTATAAAGCACAGAGGTATACAGGTCAGCAAATAAATGCAGCAAAGTAACATGTGCAATCTACCAGGTTGAGGATTGATATCAATCATGATTTGCATCAGTGATTAATACGATGTAATAGATAATCTTTGAACATCATAAAACATGGAAAGTTCCTCAATTCGGTAACTTTAGGATTTGGCATAAAGCTCTTTTATAAAGACACCCTATCTGATCTAGGTCCGTAATGACTTACAGCAGAAGATCAGAGAGGCTATCCCCAGACAATTAATAACATAACGACCCTAAACCTCCGATTTTTGTACAAATACCCTATCAAACGAAATTGCGGTACTAAGACCATATGCCAATGAGGAGTTCATCCACACATCAATTCGTTTGATATGTATGTATCAGGCACGCAGTAATAGGTCTACGAAGCCTATCAGCACATCGCACAGACTCAGACACACGCCCTATATAGCGTTACATTTCTTAGAATGTGTCAGATCCCCACTGATGTATTATCATTTCCCCTTTATCTCCACGAAATCATTTTTGGTTTTTCTGACTTTTATAAATTTTTGAATTTACTGTTCCCAAGGATATGCTGGAGCATTTCAAATATGTGAACGCCCAAATATCGTTTGTTCACAGAAATCTGACGGCGTTAATCTAAGGGAAGAAGATATAGCAGTCAGCAAAGAAATTTTTTAATTTTTATGGATTTTGAAAATTTTCAATGTTTTTGGATTTTCGAAATTTTTCTAAAAAGAAGTAAAAATTAAACTAAAAAGCGATACACTGAGGTGGTGATCAGTCTTGTTTTTCTTTAATACCATTAGCTTTCAAAAGATATTCAAATCTCGATTTATCAACAGCTTTGGTAAAAAGGTCTGTGCGTTGGTAATCAGTGCGGATTTTGACCATATCGATCAACTCTTTAGCATAACAATCGCGGATAAAATGATATTTAATCCGAATATGTTTAGCCTTTGAGTGATTTACTAAGTCTTTTGTTAATGCGATTGCGGCTTCATTATCACAGTAAATAGGGGTTTTAAGAAATTGCAAACCGTAGTCCACTATCTGTTGTTGAATCCAAAGAACCTGTGAGCAGCAGCTCGATGCTGAAACGTATTCTGCTTCACATGTGGATAATGCAACTGCGGTCTATTTCTTGCATTGCCAGGTCACGAGCCTGCTCCCCATAAACTGGCATCTAACCGTTGTGGATTTGCTGTCTTTGTCACAGCCGCCCCAATCTGCATCACTAAAAGCGATTAGGTCAAAATTATCATCATTAGGGTACTATAGTCCTCTCGACGGACAACCCTTCAGATATCTAAGGATACGTTTGACAGCTGCAAGATGACTCTGTTTCGGCTTCGATTGATAACGTGCAGAGAGACATGTGGCAAACATTATATCAGGTCTGGAGGCAGTGAGATACATCAGAGATCGGACGATTGCTCTGTATGTAAATGGATCAGTTAGCTCCCCCTTAGCGTCAACTCCAATCCCATGATTAGGTTGTATTGGGGTATCCATCGGCTTCGAATCATCCATCTGGAATCGGCTCAAGACTTCAGAAACGTATTTCGTCTGATGAATAAAGATCCCCGTTGGTCTTTGTTCCACCTGCAAGCCTATGAAAAACTGCATCTCTCCCATTGCACTCATTTCGAACTTTTCTTGCATAACACGTTCAAATTCTCTGCACAGAAGTTCGTTAGTAGACCCAAATATAATATCGTCAACATAAATCTGGACTAGAAGCAAGTCATCGCCTGTTCGTTTAGTGAACAGTGTGCAGTCTACCAATCCTCGCTTGAATCCTTTTGAGAGAAGATATGTGCTCAGCTCCTCATACCATTGCCTTGGAGCTTGGTGCAACCCGTAGAGAGCTTTGTTCAGTACATAGACCTTATCCCGGTGAATAGGGTCTTCAAAGCCTGGTGGTTGACCTACATATACTTCCTCCTTGACCACACCGTAAAGAAAAGCGCTCTTGACATCCATTGATACACCTTAAATTTCTTGTATGATGCAAACGCTAGAAACATTCGGATTGCCTCTAGACGTGCAACTGGTGCATAGATTTTGTTGTAATCGATTCCCTCAACCTGATGAAATCCTTGTACAACCAAACTAGCTTTGTTCCTTACGATCACTCCTCTATCATCCTTTTTGCATTTAAACACCCACTTCGTTCCAATCTTCTTTCTTCCTAGGTGTGGATCTGTCAGTGTCTAGTCGCCAAGTTTCTAAAACTGCAACAACTCCTCTTGCATTGCTTCCACCCAAGCGTCGTCCAAAAGAGCATCCTTGTAAGTTCGCGGCTCCACCTGCGAAACATAACAAGCAAATGACCAGTCATTTTGAAAACCAAATTTTTGTATTTTGGCATATAAAGCAAGATTGCCAAGGTTTTCTTGTGAGTTCGCATTCCTCAGTTGTCCTCTTGTCATCACACTGCTACCAGGATCACCAATAACTTGCTCAATCGGATGAACTCGATGTATCCGAGATTCCGGATAATCTGGTACTTGGACTCCCGTCCGAGTAGTTAAGTTCTCTACCGAAACCAAATCATTACCCACATTCGATGTTGAGGCACCATTTGTAGTTGGGTTCACTGGTGGTGTCACTGTAGCATGATCTAAGATAGTTTCACTTGTAACATCATCGTCGTCATCTTCTCATTCTGATGAATTCAACGTTGTGGAAGCTTCTTGAAATACTTCTTCTTCAACAACAGGAACATTGGTATCATTAGAAGCTGCTTGAGGATTCACGGTGATCGGACGCACTAACGGTGAAGTCACTGCGTTTTTGACCTCGTAATATAGACGTAGTACAGCCTCTTCAATAAAGCTATCTAGATTGAATGATTCAAAGAAATTTTTGTAATCAAACATCCAGTCTGGACCACTTCCCTGTAAGTTCTGAGTGTACCGTTGCACTTCAACGTTAGCCCACTCCTCGACCTGACGAGTTATTTTGTTGAATACCCGTTTGAGTGGGGTTGCATATCCAACAAAGTATCCTTCCTCAGCTTTCGGTGCGAACTTCTCAGATGGATTAAGCATAGTATAAGGAGCTCCAAACGGTTCTAGATACTCCAAATTCGGCTTGCGACGATTCAACAGCTCATAAGAAGTTTTGCCAAACTTCTTCACCGTTAAATCGCGATTGAGAGTATAACAAGCTGCATAAATTGCTTCGTTCCAGAACATTACTGGAAGATTTGAGTCCGCAAGCATTGTCCTCGCCGTTTCAATTAGAGTCATGTTTTTACGTTCTGCGACACCGTTCTGTTGTGGGGTATACGGAGCATTATATATTCATGATGAATTCCTTTGTTTTCACAAAGATCATACATCTGTGCATTTTTAAACTCTGTCCCATTGTCACTCCTAATCCTCTTGATCTTGAGACCATAGATATTTTCCAGACGAGTGAACAGAACTTTCAAGTTGTCAAATGTGTCGCTCTTCCTGTGTAAGCACATCACCCATGAAAATCTTGAATAATCATCAGTCACCACAAGACAGTATAACTCCCAAGCATGACTCTTACGCTTGACCGGTCCAAACAGATCCATGTGCAAACATTCAAGTGGCAGTTCAACGGAATTAACTTTCTTTGGTCTATGAGATTGTTTGTGTTGCTTACCCTTTTTACAACTCACACACTTGTCATTTAGGTGAAAATGTTTGACGTTCACGCCTGTGACAAGTTCGTTCTTCACCAATTGATTCATTTTTCTGAGGTGAATGTGTCCCATCCTCCTGTGCCACATAATGGATTCTTTTATAGTAGCCTTGGAGAGGAAACACGTGACTTGGCCTTGGGTGGTCATAGCCTTTGACATATCGAGAATGTACAAGTTGTTCACTCTCGGCGCCTTTAGCATCACCCACTCTTTCGGTAATTCAAACCCCGGCTTGAGTATGTAGCAAGATTTGTCGTCAAAGTACACAGAAAATTGCTTGTCGCATATCTGACTGACACTCAACAGATTGTAATCTATCTGCTTCACATAAGAAATTCTTTCGAAGCTCACAATCCCATTACTCACACTACCCTCTATGGTTATATAGCCTCCTTTGTTCTCGCCAAACGCTACATAGCCTCCATTGATATTTCGAATATTGAACAGTAGTGAAAGATCTCAAGTCATATAGCCAGAAGCTCCACTGTCAACAATCCAAAGACTGCTAACAGGGCCAGCTTAAGCTCCCTACACATATCAAGTAGAAAAGTTAGATTTTTCAGGGGACCCAAGCCTGTTTGGTCTTGGGTCTTTGAACTGATTGTTTCAAAGAGTCAGTTGTCTCACAAACATCTTGGGTTTTAACAACCTCTTTCTTTTCGCACAAATCTTTTTCTTTCTCAGATTTCACATTTTGTGAAGTTGAAGCACCCTCAGAACATTTTGATGAGCAAGATTGTTCAGTCCGTTTCAAGATCCGGATCTGAGATTTTGAGGTCTCAGCCGGTTTCTTTACTTCATCCTTGAACGATACCTTCTTGGTTACCTTCTCTGATTTAACAGAGACAGGTCCAACTGCTGGTTTGACATTAGGTTTAGCAGGTACCTTTTTGTTTTCAGCAGCTGTGTTCACCAATGGTTTCTTCAATAGTTTCTCAGTGGCTATCCGGTTACGTCTATCATAAGTCATCGGACGATTTTCCCTCCTTTTGAAATAGTTGTTTTGGTTATAAAAAGGTGCTTGTTGAGGGAAAAATCGTCTCTGTGGATATCTGTGATTATCAACCGGACAATCATATCTTTGCTTCATCTCCACCTCGTGCCTCTTGTGTCGTACATACGGGCAGTTGGCAAGTAAATGCCCCCTTTCCCTGCACTTAAAACACGCACGGTACTCTTCATAGTTTTCCTTGATGTTCGACTTAGAATAACTAGCAACGGGATATTGATCAACCATACACTGTCTTCTTAAACTCTCAGGAGCTGGGTCCTTTGAGTAAGCCGGCTCAATAAAACTATTTGACTTGTCTGTTGGTTTAACAAATTGTGTGACATTGACCTTTGGGTCTTTAGAATTATCCGAATGAATTTTCTTTAAAATAGCTGGAGGAATATCATTGGTTCGTTCATGTTTCGGAAACCAAATGGTACTCTCCTGCCAGATCTTTTCAATTTTAGAATAGTTTGCAAATTGAATCGGATATTCTTCATCAGACATAATCTTATCGGAACCTTGCATCCGATAGAAAACTTTCACAGGTTTATCACATGATTCGTTTTTCACTTCATTTGACTTTTCGGTTTTATTTTCAATTTTCTGTTCAACAGATTTAACAACATTCTTTTCAACATTCTTAACCATTTTCTTTTCAACATTCTTAACAACAGACTTCTCAACTTTCTTATCAACATTCTTTGCTGATTGATTCTTTCTGTGAGCGTTAGCCATGGGATGGACAATCTGAGATGGTGAAACCGGTTCAGTAGTGATGATGTGATTTTCATCAGGAATATCACTCACTTTTTCAACAACCGTCTCAGACTGTTCATCCTCTTCATCAGAATCATCAGCAGCAACCACACCTTCATTGTTTCCCAGAACAGGTCTAACATCAGAATACGGGTCTCCGACATTGGATGTGTTGGACTCATTATCTGATGTAGAGTCAGATTTGACTAAGCTCTCCGGTGCTATCGCATGCAAATTATGGTTTTCGAACAACACCGGAGCTGGGACAGCTTTGTAGTTTGCACTACTCGACTATGAAGGTTCTTCGATGATGTAGTCAACTACATAAGCAATATGCTTATAGCTTTCAAGCTTTTTGTTTACTTTTTCGGCAAAGCACTTGATGGTGGCCATTTCCAATTTTGTGTTTTCTAAATCATTAATATAGTTATTTATGGCCATTTGTTTTAACGACAAAGTCTTTTTCAATTCAGAAATATCTTTCTTATACCCATCAAGTACTCTGTTGAATTCTTTTGATTCCTTTTGATATAATTGACAGTTAATTTTTGCACTCTCAAGTTGAACTTTGAGTTGCTTATTTTCATCTGTCAATTTATCACAAGTTTTACAATTCTTAACACAATTGGAATTAGAATTAACAGTAGATTCGGTACTTACCAGCTTAGGAGGTTCTGTCATTGCCATTAGAGCAAAATGAGCTTCCTTCCCAGCGAAAAACTTGGAATAGTCAATTCTGGTGCAAGCATCATCCACCATGCATGACTTCCGAGTCATCAAGAAATCAGCTTCAGCAAGCAACTGGTCAATGTCGTCATCCAGTGAATTAACACTAGATTCAGAGTCAGAATCACTTTCCTCATCAGAATAAGTGGAATCAAACTGTTCTGGAATATCAGCAATAGTATCCATAACCATTCCAGTCTTCTTCTCAGCACAATCAACATCAACATTCATCTCATCATTCACCTCTTCAATCTTCAACTCACTCAACTTTTCAGACACAATCTCTTCTTCAACCTCCACCGGTTCATCCAAGTTCATCTTCTGTGCCACACAAGCCACATTTGCTGCTGTAATTTCTTCCACTCCCAACTACATATCGGTCCAATCAAAACCCTCATCCTTCTGTATCACCAAAGCTTGGTTTGGGTTTTCAGTTTGGGTTTGTGTGTTTGGTGTAGATATGGGAATGATTGTTCGGTTTGAGTTCTGTTATGTTTGGTTTTGGTTTTGTGATGTGGATTGTTTAGCATTGTTATTTTGTTGGTTGTTTTGGCGGTTTTGATAGTTCTTATGAGGTTGAAAGCTTGAGATGTTGTTGGAACTTTGGTATGATACTTGGTTTTGGTTTTGAGTTTGACGGTTTTGGTATGTAGAGTTGAATAGATTTCGATTACCTTGTTGTGCTGGCTGTGTGCACTCTCTTTTAAAATGACCTTTTTCACCACAGTTGAAACATGTTACTTTGGCTTTGTTGAAGCCATAAGTGGTGTTAGGAGAAGTTGAAAGATCCGTTCTCCCGGTCTTTTGAATAAAATCAGTGGCTCTCCTCATGATGCTTGCAAAAGCCCACTGTATATCCATCAATTCCATCTCTTCCTTGTCAATCTGTGCATATTCCTCATTGGTCAAATTGTTGTTCCCAATTTAACTAGCAACCAGACCATTGTATGATGCTACCATCGCTGAAACTAGTGCTACATGTTGTTGAGCAATCTCAACAGTAACATTATTCAGATTTGAGGTCTCCAACACAATCGGGCTTTGGTTTGATTGGTTTTGGTTAAGTTGAATTTGGTTCATTTGAGGGTTGTAAGGTTGTTGTTGTTGAGGTTGGCTAGCAGAGTAACACGCTGCTTGTTGCATGGGTGAAAATGGTGGAATATAGGTAGTTGTTGTAGGATATGATGGTGAGGTATATGCAGATGTTTGAGCAAGGTAGTTGATTGGTTGTTTGGGTGGTTCAACGATGTTGGATATGCACACGATGTGTGGAGCAACATTGGTAGTAGAACTGGAAGTAGTATGGGATGAAGATGTACCACCAAGATAAAGTTCCGAATTCTGAGGAATTTGAGCCCTCTTTGCTTTCCTCTTCTCCTCCGTCTCTTTGTTCTCTAGTTTCTGTATAAACTCATTGATCGTCCAATACTGGTACGCATCCTTCTCTTTCAACACTTCAATATGCTGGTTCCAATACGGTGGCAACGCATCGGCAAACTTGTCCCCCAGTTCGGACATAGGTATGCTAATCTCATAGCTTGACAGCTCTGTGAGTAAGTGGCAATACCTTGCAACCAACTCTTTCAAAGTTTCGTTACCCATGTAACTAAAATTCTCAAACTCTTTGCAAAGCTCCTCCATCCTTAGCTTCCTAGTCTTCTCATTCCCATCATTTCTGTTTCTCAACATGTCCCACAGCTGCTTAGAAGTTGTGCATGAACCAAACTGATGCAGCAAATCTGTATTGATAGCTTGGGATAATTGAGAAAACGTCTTTTTCTCAATAACAAACCTTTTCTTCTCATCGTCTGCTAGATTCTCCAAAGGAATAGGCTCTCCAGTATTCTCCAAGATCGGAGCAACATAGCCTTTCGCAATCATTTGCATGCCTCAGTTCCCTCTAAACCCATACCCTCCAAATGGATCTTGAATTTAGTCTTCCACGTGTTGTAGTCGACCATTTCCATCAGCTTAGGTGGTCGTTTTCCACTTCCAGATGACAAGTCTTGAATAAGCGTTAATATGTCATTGGTCGTCTATGTGTGAACCGCTGCTGCTGCTACTCCCCAATAGTCGCCAATTGGTTGCGGTTGTGGTTGCGCAACATGTTGAGGAATAGTGCTAGTCATCGCCATATAGTTGATAGGTTGTGATGGTTGACTAGACTTTTGGGCAGCAACCGACCAAGGATCCATGGTTGTCTGCTGTTGTGGTGTCGTGTTGGGTCGTGGTGTAGTTGGAAAGTTCCACATCTTGATCTGAAAATGTTTAAGCACAAAAAGATTAGAAAAGTTTAAAACAGTTTTCTCCTTCGTATGAATCGAGTGGTCGAATGAGAGAAAATCTTCTCCTTCGACCGTTTTCAAAGATACGAATGAAAGATATAACAAACACAAATCTCTTTCGACCGTTTGACTCTCTTTCGACCGTATGAATTTCTCCTTCGACCGTTCGAATGGTCGAATGAAACAAGTATGGTCGAATGAACACCAATACACTAACAAACTCTAGGTTCGACCACTTAAAACACCACCTTCGACCAAAAATCCTTTGGTTCGACCGTTTAACACACACGTTCGCCCATTTCTCCCTAGGTTTGACCCTGAACTTTTCAAAAACGGTTATTCTTTGAAAATCAGTTGATTTTGATCAAAATTTTCAAAAGTTGAAAGAATTTGATGATTTTAATCAGGTTTTGATTCGAATATGATTTGGAACAAGTTTATCAAAGAGAATTATGCATTTTATCCATGAAAACAAGCTCTAATCAATCAATTTATCACCAATTCAATGTTATCAATGAAAACAGAAAGTTTTTGATCAAAATAGGGTCCAAATCTGCTGTAAAATTATCAAATAGTGGTTGTTTGATCCATAATGGCTCTGATACCACTTTGTATGCGCTTAGGATCGTCAAATCTACAAAGAGATTGATCAAACAAGTTTGATTCAGGTGCGGAATCCCTGAATCAATCACAATAATGATAATCAAACAATCAAAACACAGAAATCATCATTCAAAGGTTTTTCTCATTCATAATCAACTCAAATTACACGTTTTAATAAAGATTACAATCAGATATGACGTGAAAATAAGTTGACAAAACACTAGGGAGAGACACAAAACAGGAGGGAAATAAAATGACCAACAACTAACATTCAAAAATTGCTTAACCTATTTATAGGCCTGCACATTCGCCCATATTGAATGGTCGAATGTGCAGGTTCGCCCAAACACTTCGTGCGAACCAAGCTTACATAACCATTAATTCTACATTCGCACTCCTTGTCTCTCCTTCGTATATTTTCTCTCCAAGGAACACCAGGAGATTTATTGCGTTAAAAGAGGAGAATAAGAAGCTGAGAGAGAGTAACAAGACAATGGATAATTTGATTAAAGACTTGTACTCTAGAGCTCCTCAACTGCAAGCTGGTGAAGAAGACAAAGAGCGTGATGAAGAAGAAGTTAATTTCGAACCATCTGATAATGAAGAGGAAGAAGATGAGGAGTAGATGATGATGCTGGTAAAACTTCTCAAAATAAAAAGAAAGATGATGATGACGGTGATGGTTCTGATGATAATCCTGGTGAAGGAAACAGCTCTGCAAGTTTAGATAGTGATGATGATGATGATGACACTGATACTGATAAGTACAAGTGTGAGAAAAGAGGATCTGGAAAAGGTGAATGAGGATCCAACTCAAAAGCTCCTGGAGGATCTGTTGATGATGATGCGATCTTTTGGAATGAAAAATTAAGATAATTATCAGAAGATGATAAGAAGATGTATCGCCAGATGTTAACAGATAGAGTCTGGACGATAGATATGACTAGCAGATTTTCAGAGATGTTTGAATCCAGTGACAGGGTACTTGAGTTGGAGTATAATGATCCAGATTTGGAGGATGGAAAAGTTTCTGCGGCGATGTCAAAGGAGATACTAGAAGGTTTGGCGAAACAGGTTGGGAAGACGTTGGAAGAATTATTGGTTGACAATCAGATTCCCAACTTACCTGAAAAAGAAGCAGGAAATCATTCAGATGATCGAGATGTGCCTGTATTCGAGGAGGTTGGGATTGAAGACATAACCAGTGAAGAATATCCAGAATATTTCAAGAAGGATAAGAATTCTGGATTTGCTGAGTTTACTGATGAGTTGCTGAAAGAAGCCGAGAAACTTGCTCGTGAAAAGAGTAAGAGATTCATGGAAGAAGTATTTCCAGGGCAGGATAAACCAAGTACAGAACAATCTTATAGTTTGAAGGAATTATTGAGGAAACTGAAGGAGAAAGAAGTAAATCGTCCTAAGACAGAGATACAGGGAAGTTTTTACAAACTACACAACGAGATGTTCAAAGGAAGAGCGTTGGGATGGAAGTTTGTGAAACAGTTGAAATTTGTAGCTGTTAAGTGGGAAAAAGGAATACTTTATTTTGAAAGATTCCATGATTTGAAAACACTTCCATACTGGACGATTCTAGATGTGTGTAGACATCAGTTGACTGGATCTGTGAACGATCATATTGCTTATTTTGCTGATCGCATGTCAAGGGAAAGTAGGACGAAATGGAATTTGTTTACTCCTCAGTATCCTAAAAGGATTGTTCATAAGAAAGAAATTGATGAGATAACCAGAATGCCCAAGGTGACGTTGAAGTACAAACCACTGAAAGTGTTGAAACACATTCCGTTGATGCAGATCCCACAACACTTTGCTAAAGATTTCATCTGGTGGTACTATGACTGGAAAACTGCGATGGCTGTGATTGTTTTGAAAGATGGTGCTAAAGATTACAAGAAGATACACATATTTGATCCTATGTGGTTGATTAACTGCTCACATGAGGATATCATTATGTTGTATTATAATCCGATTTACAGTGAGGTGAAGGATTGAGATCAAGCAAGCAAATACCAACGGGTGGTATTCCTGTGCTTTGCTCATGATATAAATGCTGGATGCGATTACGATAAGAAGCTTGGTAAGTTCGTGAAGGTTCAAGATGTTCCTGATGTCAAAAAGAAAAAGCCGAAACAAGTTTATGCACCGGTGATGACCTTAGAATAAAAGAAACAATTACACATAAAACTGATGAACAAAAGAATGGACCAAGAGCGTAAACAATCCAAGCAATAGTCGAGGGGGAGTTTGTAGATGCATTTTGTGCGACTAATGCTTTGGATTACATTTAACATATGTTTTTGTGTTTAGTCGTTTGGTCGAAGGAAAGTTTTTGAACGGTTGAAGGAAGCTCAAGGTGCGAAGGAGAACTGGAGGTCGAAGGTAGAAATAGATTTTTATGTATTGCTTGGTTTGACCAGTGTGATTGGTCGAACCTGCACATTCGACCATACTATATGGGCGAATGTGCAGGCCTATATAAGGTCAAGTTCATTTTTGAAATGTAACTTTTGATATTTTGTTTCCCTCCAGCCTAGTGTTCTCCCTAGGGTTTTGAGTCAACTTTGTCCACATCTATAATTGATTATAAACATCATTTTAACGTGTAATTGAGTTTGATAATTAATGAAATGAATGATTTGAAGATGATTTTTGCGTTTTGTTGATATTATTATCATATTGTAACTGATTCAAGGATTCCGCACTTGAATTAGTAGACTTGTTTGATCAACTTAATTGTTTTTGTCAATTCGATCCTTCAACACTTTTTTCACATTTAAAAAAATCCTTTTTGAACGGCGGACGCACGCTTCGGGAAAATATGAGGATACTTAGATTTCATCTGATCCTCTCGTTCCCACCTGAACTTCGGCCCACGATTCGAGTTCTAACGAACCTTAACGATGCGGATTTTACTCCGGTGAAGCCTACGAATCTTATAGTCAAGAATCTCAATAGGTTCCTCCACAATGCGAAGACAATCATCAACCTCGATCTCTTCCAGTGGTACAATAAGAGATTCGTCAGCCAAACACTTCTTCAAGTAAGACACATGGAAGACGTTGTGGACACTACCGAGCTCCGCCAGTAAGTCAAGTTTGTATGCCACCGGTCCAATCCGTTCCAGGATTGCGAACGGTCCGACATAACGAGGGTTAAGCTTGCCACGCTTTCCAAAGCGTATGACTCCCTTCCATAGTGAAACTTTCAGAAGTACCCTGTCCCCAACCTAGACCTCCAAAGGTTTGCGACGGCGATCGACATAACTCTTCTGACGATCCCGTGCGGCTGCCAAACGGTTACGAATTTGTATGATTTTCTCCGATGTTCCGGACCAATGAGCTGACTCTCACCCAGCTCGGCCCAACAAAGAGGAGACCGACATTTTCGTCCGTAAAGAGCTTCGAACGGAGCTGGCTTGATAGTAGAGTGGTAGCTGTTGTTGTAAGAGAAATCCACCAACGGTAGGTGACACTCCTAAGCTTTGCCAAAATCGATAACACATGCCCGAAGCATGTAATCCAAGGTTTGAATCGTCTGCTCACTCTGACCGTCAGTTTGCGGATGATAAGCCGTATTCATATCCAACTGAGTACCCAAAGCTTTGTCCAGAGCCTTCCAGAAACGCAAAGCAAAACGAGAATCACGATCAGAGATGATAGAAACAGGCACCCCGTGCCGAGAGACTAACTCCTTAAGGTAAGTTGAGCTAACCGCTCGAGTCCATCCGTTTCCTTATTAGGTAGAAAATGCGCCGATTTTGTCAACCTGTCGACAATCACCAAAATCACATCGCAACCACTTGGTGACTTCGGTAGTTTGGTGACAAAATCCATCAACTAACCCAGTTAAGTCCGTTCATAAATGTTTTTCGCTAAGGAAGACTTAAGTTTTACCAAAATGTTTAAGCCGAACATGCCGGGTGTCACATCATCCCCACGTTGATAGAATTTTCGTCCCGAAAATTGCACGAAGCCCAAAAATGAAAGAGACGAAAAGAAGGAAACGAAAAGGAAATTTACCGGTCGTTACATCATCCCCACGTTGAAAGGAATCTCGCCCCGAGATTCATTCAGCTTCAGCGGTAACATGCCTAGACCTAGAATTCCATCTTTCCTGGCATCTTGGTTTCTTTCGTGACAATGGAGATGTAGAAGACAGAGACTAGTAAACATGACACATAATAGTAGGGATAGTAGGGGTTTTGGAAACATAAATTAATAAATTAAGTAATAAGTATATTTAAAATTTTAGACCTTAGGTCTCTCAAATCCTATGACCTTTAACACTGACAAATTGAAAACAATAAATTTGAAAGCTATATACTTTAAATATTATCATGACACGTAACATAACAACTATCAAATTTAACGCCGAGTTAAATGCTAATTTCGTCCCAGAGGTTTGGGCCAGTTTGCCACTCCAGTACAAAAGTTATTTTTTTTTTGCAATTCCTTCCCTGAGGTTTGGATTTTTTTGCCAAATTCGTCCTTTTCACTAACCCAGTTAAAAAATCTTGTTAAGGTCAGGGGTAGGGTTGTATTTTTGCCACTTTAATGAAGGACAATTTTGTCATTTGATACCTTATGATTATTTTAATAAAAAAAACCATAGTCTTCCCCTACCCACCCCACCCCTCTCTCTTTCTCTCTACATATATCTATCTACCAATCTATTATTATCCTCTACAAAAATTCCAGAATGGGCTTCAAAGCTTGCATAACAACAAAGACTTCATCTCTTTTAATTATCTCACCATTCACGCAATGGTTCATCTCACCATTCACACAACAGAGACTTCGTCTCAACAACAACAACAACAACCTGAAACAGTGCCGAAGGTTTCAGCCGGTCAGGTTCAGCCTGAATCGAAGGTGGTGACTGTGACGTTGTGCTGGTGACTAAGGTTTCAGCCGGTCGGATTCAGACCATATCTAATCGAAGGCGGTCCTTCTTGCTACACAACCACCATCGTTCAAACCAGATCTAATCTCGGTATTCTTTCAGATCGATAATTTGCGGTTTGAGGTTTGAGGTTGGAACCCTCTGTTTCTGTGATGTTGGTGATCGGTGGTTCTGGGTCGGGTTGTGGGTAGTGGTCTGGATGGAGTTGAAGGTCTTTGGAGATGTAGCTATTATTATTATTATTATTATTATTATTATTATTATTATTATTATTATTATTATTATTATTATTATTATTATTAATTCTTATTATTATTATTATTATTAATCTGACTTAGAGAGAGAGAGAGAGAGTGTAAGAGTAAGAGGGAGAGAGTCAGAGAGTTATATAGGGGGTAGGGTAGGTGGGGTGGAGTGGGGGTGGGGTAAGATTTTTTTATTAAAATTTAAATTATAGGTAAAAAGACAAAAATACCCCTGAGTTAACGAGATTTTTTAATTGGGTTAGTGAAAAGGATGAATTTGGCAAAAAAATCCAAACCTCAGGGAAGGAATTGCAAAAAAAAAAAAAAAAAAAAAAAAAAAAAAAAAACTATTGTACTGGAATGGCAAACTGGACCAAACCTCAGGGACGAAATTTGCATTTAACTCTTTAACGCCCACTATGATCCATTAGGGCCCAAAAATAAAAGTTACTGATTAAAAGAGGGTAAATTTTTTTATGGTTTAGTAAAAAAAGAGTAAAATACTCATTCTCTAAAAAAACAAAAGCACACCAACTTTTGAATGGTGGATTATTTTAAAAAAAATCCTTTTTGCACATTTAAAAAAATCCTTTTTGAATGGCGGACCCACGCTTCGGGAAAAGATGAGGATACTTAGATTTCATCTGATCCTCCCGTTCCCACGTGAACTCCGGCCCACAATTCGAGTTCCAACGAACCTTAACGATGCGGATTTTACTCCTGTGAAGGCTACGAATCTTATAGTCAAGAATCTCAACAGGTTCCTCCACAATGCGAATACGATCATCAACCTCGATCTCTTCCAGTGGTACAATAAGAGATTCGTCAGCCAAACACTTCTTCAAGTTAGACACATGGAAGACGATGTGGACACTACCGAGCTCCGCCGGTAAGTGAAGTCGGTATGCCACCGGTCCAATCCGTTCCAGGATTGCGAACGGTCCGACATAACGAGGGTTAAGCTTGCCACGCTTTTCAAAGCGTATGACGCCCTTTCATGGTGAAACTTTCAGAAGTACCCTGTCCCCAACCTGGAACTCCAAAGGTTTGCGACGGCGATCGGCATAACTCTTCTGACGATCCCGTGCAGCTGCCAAACGGTTAAGAATTTGTACGATTTTCTCCGAAGTTCCGTACACCAGTTCCGGACCAGTGAGCTAACTCTCACCCACCTCGGCCCAACAAAGAGCAAACCAACATTTTCGTCCGTAAAAGACCTTCGAACGGAGCTAGCTTGATACACGAGTGGTAGCTGTTGTTGCAAGAGAACTCCAGCAACGGTAGGTGACACTCCTAACCTTTGCCAAAATCGATTACACATGATCCAAAGCATGTCCTCCAAGGTTTGAATCGTCTGCTCACTCTGACCGTCAGTTTACGGATGATAAGCCGTACTCATATCCAATTGAGTGCCCAAAGCTTTGTGCAGAGCCTTCCAGAATCGCGAAGCAAAACGAGAAACACGATCAGAGATGATAGAAACAGGCACCCCGTGCCGAGATACTACATCCTTAAGGTAAACTCGAGCTAACCAATCGAGTCCATCTGTTTCCTTAATAGGTAGAAAATTCATTTCCCTAAGGTAGACTTAAGTTTTACCAAAATGTTTAAGCCGAACATGCCGGTTGTCACATCATCCCTACGTTGAAAGAATTTTCGTCCCGAAAATTACAAGAAGCCCAAAAATGAAAGAGACGAAAAGAAGGAAACGGAAAGAAAATTTACCGGTCGTTACATCATCCCCACGTTGAAAGGAATCTTGCCCCGAGATTCATTCAGCTTCAGCGGTAACATGCCTAGACCTAGAATTCCATCTTTCCTGGCATCTTGGTTTCTTTCGTGACAATGGAGATGTAGAAGACAGAGACTAGTAAACATGACACATAATAGTAGGGATAGTAGGGGTTTTGGAAACATAAATTAATAAATTAAGTAATAAGTATATTTAAAATTTTAGACCTTAGGTCTCTCAAATCCTATGACCTTTAACACTGACAAATTGAAAACAATAAATTTGAAAGCTATATACTTTAAATATTATAATGACACGTAACATAACAACTATCAAATTTAACACCCAATATGATCCCCATTAGCGCCCGAAAATAAAAGTTACTAATTAAAAGAGGGTAAATTTTAAGTTTTTATGGTTTAGTAAAAAAAGAGTAAAATACTCTTTCTCTATAAAAACAAAAGCACACCAACTTTTGAACGGCGGATTATTTTAAAAAAAAAAAAATCATTTTTGCACATTAAAAAAAATCCTTTTTGAACGGCGGACGCACGCTTCGCGAAAAGATGAGGATACTTAGATTTCATCTGATCCTCCCGTTCCCACGTGAACTCCGGTCCACGATTCGAGTTCCAACGAAACTTAAAGATGCGGAGTTTACTCCGATGAAGGCTACGAATCTTATAGTCAAGAATCTCAACAGGTTCCTCAACAATGCGAAGACAATCATCAACCTCGATCTCTTCCTGTGGTACAATAAGAGATTCGTCAGCCAAACACTTCTTCCAGTTATGTCTGTATGCCACCGGTCCAATCCGTTCCAGGATTGCAACGGTCCGACATAACGAGGGTTAAGCTTGCCACGCTTTCCATAGCGTATGACGCCCTTCCATGGTGAATCTTTCAAAAGTACCATGTCCCCAACCTGGAACTCCAAAGGTTTGTGACGGCGATCGACATAACTCTTCCGACGATCCCGTACGGCTGCCAAACAGTTACGAATTTTACGATTTTCTCCGAAGTTCCGTACACCAGTTCCGGACCAGTGAGCAGACTCTCACCCACCTCAGCCCAACAAAGAGGTGACCGACATTTTCGTCCGTAAAGAGCTTCAAACAGAGCTGGCTTGATACTACAGTGGTAGCTGTTGTTGTAAGAGAACTCCACCAATGGTAGCTGACACTCCCAACCTTTGCCAAAATCGGTAACACATGCCCGAAGCATTTCCTCCAAGGTTTAAATCGTCTGCTCACTCTGACCGTCAGTTTGCGGATGATAAGCCGTACTCATATCCAACTGAGTACCCAAAGCTTTGTGCAGAGCCTTCCTGAAACGCGAAGCAAAACGAGAATCACGATCAGAGATGATAGAAACAGGCACCCCGTGCCGAGAGAATACATCCTTAAGGTAAATTCGAGCTAACCGCTCGAGTCTATCCGTTTCCTTAATAGGTAGAATATGCGCCGATTTTGTCAACCTATCGACAATAACCCAAATCATATCGCAACCACTTGGTGACTTCGGTAGTTTGATGACAAAATCCATCAACTAACCCAGTTAAGTCCGTTTATAAATGTTTTTCGCTAAGGGAGACTTAGGTTTTACCAAAATGTTTAAGCCGAACATGCCGGTTGTCACATCATCCCAACGTTGAAAGAATTTTCGTCCCGAAAATTACACGAAGCCCAAAAATGAAAGAGACGAAAAGAAGGAAAAGGAAAGAAAATTTACTGGTCGTTACATCATCCCCACGTTGAAAATAATCTCGCCCCGAGATTCACTCAGCTTCAACGGTAACATGCCTAGAACTAGAATTCCATCTTTCCTGGCATCTTGGTTTCTTTCGTGACAATGGAGAAGTAGAAGACAGAGAGTAGTAAATATGACAGATAATAATAGGGGATAGTAGCGGGTTTGGAAACATAAATTAATAAATTAAGTAATAAGTATATTTTTAATTTTACACCTTAAGTCTCTCAAAGCCTATAACCTTTCACACTGACAAATTGAAAACAACAAATTTGAAAGCTATATACTTTAAATATTGTCATGACACGTAACATAACAACTATCAAATTTAACGCTCAATATGATCCATTAGCGCCCAAAAATAAAAGTTACTAAATAAAAGAGGGTAAATTTTAGGTTTTTATGGTTTAGTAAAAAAAAGAGTAAAATACTCATTCTATATAAAAACAAAAGCAGACCAACTTTTGAACGGTGGATTATTTAAAAAAAAAAAAAAAAACCTTTAGGCACATTTAAAAAAATCCTTTTTGAACGGCGGACGCACGCTTCGGGAAAAGATGAGGATACTTAGATTTCATCTCATCCTCTCGTTCCCACGTGAACTCCGGTCCACGATTCGAGTTCCAACGAACCTTAACGATGCGGATTTTACTCCGGTGAAGGCTACGAATCTTATAGTCAAGAATCTCAACAGGTTCCTCCAAAATGCGAAGACGATCATCAACCTCGATCTCTTCTGTAGATGCATTTATGCGACTAATGCTTTGGATTTACAATAAACACATGTTAATATGTTTTGTCGAGTGGGCGAAGGAGATTTTGTGTGGGCGAAGGAAGGAAATCAAGGGTGCGAAGGAAGAATATCATACGAAGATTTTGTTAGTTATATATTGCTTCATTCGACCAGTCTGTTTGGTCGAATGTGCACGTTCGCACGAACACTGTGGGCGAACGTGCAGCCTATAAATAGGTCAAGCTGATTTTTGAATGTAGTTTTAGTCATTATTATTCCCTCCAAGTTCAGTGTGTCTCTCTAGTGTTTTTGTAAACTTAATTCACGTTGTGTCTTTCATGTTTTTTGATCATTTTAACGTGTAATTGTGTCTTGATTATTAATGAGAAAAGCTTTGAATGATGATTTACTTGTTTTGATCTGATTGATTATCATTTTGTGATTGGTTTAGGGTTTCCGCACCTAAATCAAACTTGTTTGATCATTTCTTTGTTGATTTGTCGATCCTTTTAGCACATACAAAGTGGTATCAGAGCCATTCTGGATCAAACAACCACAAATTGATAGTTTCTCAGTTGATTTGGACCCAATTTTGGTCAAAAAGTTTCTGTTTTCATAGAACAAACTGATTTGATGAGTTTTTGATTGATTACAACTTGTTTTCATGATTAAAATGGATAATTCTCTTTGATAAACTTGTTCCAAATCAATTCCAATTCAAAACTTGATTAAAATCATCAAAATCTATCAACATTTGATAAACATGATCAAAATTAACTGATTTTCAAAGAATAACCGTTTTTGAAATAGCAGGGGTTGAACCTAGAGAGACGGTCGAAGGTGTGAGTAAATTTGGTCGAACGAGTGATTTTCTGGTCGAAGGTGTTGTTTTTGTGGTCGAACGTAGAGTTTCATAGCATATTTGTGTACATTCGTCCATCAGAGTTTCATTTGACTGATCAAACGGTCGAAGGAGGGAGAAAACGGTCGAAAGAGAGAACAAACGGTCGAAAGAGTTTGTGTGTTGTCATAGTTCACATTCGTACCTTTCCAAACAGTCGAAGGAGAAGAAATTTCCTCATTCGACCATACGATAGTGCGAAGGAAAAACCTGTTTTAAAATTTTTCTAATCTTTTCATGTTTGAACATTTACAGGTTAAGATGTGGAACTTTCCAACTACGCCAAGACCTAATCAAGCACCACAGCAGCAGACAACCAGAGATCCCTGGACAGTTGCAGCCCAGAAGACTAGTTCACCATCTCAGCCAATCAATTATATGGCTATGACTAGTTCTACTCCTCAGCAAGTTGTGCAACCGTTACAGCAACCAATTGGCGATTATTGGGGAGTAGCAGCAGCTGCCGTTCACTCACAGACGACCAATGCCATATCTACACATATTCATGATCTATCATCAGGCAGTGGAAATCGTCCACCAAAGCTCATGGATATGATGGAATATAACACATGGAAGACAAAGTTCAAGATACATGTGGAGGGACAAGGCTTAGAGGGAGCTGAGGCATGGCAGATGATAGTGAAAGGTTATGTTGCTCCTATTCTGGAGAACACTGGTGAACCTATACCATTGGAGAACTTGGCTGATGATGAGAAGAAGAAGTTCGCAATCGAGAAAAAGGCGTTTTCTCAATTATCTCAGGCGATCAACACTGACTTGCTGCATCAGTTCGGATCGTGTACTACGTCAAAACAGTTGTGGGATATGCTGAGAAACAGACATGATGGTAATAAGAAGACTAGGAAGCTGAGAATGGAAGAGCTTCGTAAAGAGTTCGAGACCTTTAGTTACATGGGTAACGAGACTTTAAAAGAATTGGTTCCAAGGTATTGCCACTTGCGCACAGAGCTTTCGAGCTACGAGATTAGCATACCGATGTCTGAACTGGTGGATAAATTTGCTGATGCTTTACCACCATATTGGAACCAACACATTGAAGTGTTGAAAGAAAAAGATGCATACCAGTATTGGACTATCAATGAGTTCATACAAAAACTGGAGAACAAAGAAATGGAGGAGAAGAGGAAAGCAAAGAGAGCACAGATTCCACAGAACCCAGAGTTGTATGTGAGTGGTACATCTACTTCTTTTTCTACTTCTAGCTCTACTTCAAGTGTTGCACCTCATATTGCTTGTGTATCTAATGTTGTTGAACCCACCAAAGCACCAATCAACTATCTTGCCCAAACTTCATCATATACACCACAATCTTATCAAACACCTAATTTCATTCCACCTTTTTCACCTATGCAACAAGCTGCCTGTTACACTGCTAGTCAACCTCAACAACAACCATATAATCCTCACATGAACCAAATGCAGATCACTCAAACACAATCAAATCAAAGTCCAATTGTGTTAGAGACTTCTAACCTTAACAATGTTACTGTTGAGATTGCTCAACAGCATGTAGCATTAGTATCTGCTATGGTTGCATCCTACAACAGTTTAGTTGCTAGTCAGATTGGAAACAACAATCTAACCAATGAGGACTATGCACAAATCGATAAAGAGGAAATGGAGCTTGTGGATATACAGTGGGCGTTTGCTAGCATCATGAGAAGAGCCACTGATTTTATCCTGAAAACAGGGAGAATTGACCTTTCGACTTCTCCAAACACCACTTACGGCTTTAACAAAGCCAAGGTCACATGTTTTAATTGTGGTGAGAAGGGTCATTTCAAGAGAGAGTGTACACAGGCGGCTCAGCAAGGTAATCGAAACCCGTTCAACTCAAGCTACCAAAACAGACAAAACCAAAACCAGAATCAGGTATTATACAACAGTCCCAATATTTCTAGCTTTCAACCTCAAAACAACTACCAGAATCGTCAAAACACACAACAAAATACCAACACTAGACAATCCACATCTTAAAACCAGCCACCACAGAATCCAAACCGAACCATTGTTCCCATCTCTACACCTAACACTCAAACCCAAACCCAAACCCAAACTGAAAACCAAAACCAAGCACTTGTGATTCAAAAAGATGAAGGTTTTGATTGGACGGGTATGCAATTAGGAGTGGAAGAGATTACTGCAGGAAATGTGGCTTGTGTGGCACAAAAGATGAGTTTGGATGAACATGTGGAGATTGAAGAAGATGTTGTGACAGGAAAACTGACGGAGTTGAAAATAGAAGAGTTGAATGAGGATGTGAATGATGAGTGTGAAGACAAGAAGTCTGAAATGATTCTTGATTCTGTCACAGATGTTGGAGAGCAATATGATTCAGCTTACTCGGACATGGAAAGTGATTCTGACTCGGATGCTAGTGTGAACTCACTAGACGATGACATCGATCAGTTGCTAGCTGAAGCAGATTTCCTTATGACCCGCAAGTCGTGCATGGTGGATGATGCCTGCACAAAGATTGATTACTCAAAATTCTTTGCAGGGAAGGAAGCTCATTTCGCACTGATGGCAATGACAGAACCACCTAAACCGGTAAGTACTGAATCTCAATCTAAAGTTTGTGTTAAGTGTTCTGATTTTGATAGACTTACAGAAGAAAATAAGCAACTCAAGGTACAACTTGAGAGTGCTAAAATAAACTGTCAAAATTATCAAAAAGAATCAAAAGAATTCAACAAAGTACTTGATGGTTACAAAAAGGATGTTTCTGAACTGAAAAAGACTTTGTCTTTAAAGCAACTTGCCATTAACAACTATATAAATGAAATGGAAAACACAACGTTAGAAATGGCAACCATCAAGTGCTTTGCTGAAAAAGTGAATAAAAAATTAGAGAGCAATAAGCACATTGCTTATGTAGTTGACCACATCATCGAAGAACCTTCACAGTCAAGTAGTGCAAACTACAAAGCTGTCCCATCTCCGGTGTTGTTCGAAAATCATAATTTACATGCGATAGCACCGGAGACTCTAGTCAAATCTGACTCCACATCAGATAACGAGTCCAACACATCCAGTGTTGGAGACCCGTATTCTGATGTGAGACCTGTTTTGGGAAACAATGAAGGTGTGGTAGCTGCAGATGATTCTGATGAAGAAGATGAACAGTCTGAGAAAGCTGTTAAGAAAGTTGAGAAAAATGTGGTTAAATCTGTTGATTTGAAAATTGAAACTAAAACTGAGAAATCAAATGAAGAGAACAATGAATCATGTGATAAACCTGTGAAAGTTTTCAATCGGATGCAAGGCTCTGATAAGATTATGTCTGATGACGAATATCCGATTCAATTTGTGAACTATTCCAAAATTGAAAAGATCTGGCAGGAAAGTACAATTTGGTTCCCAAAACATGAACGAACCAATGATATTCCTCCAGCCATTTTAAAGAAAATTTATTCAGATAATTCTAAAGACGCAAAGGTCAATGTCACACAATTCGTTAAGCCAATAGACAAGTCAAATAGTTTTATTGAGCCGACTTACTCAAAGGAACCAGCTCCTGAGAGTTTAAGAAAACAGTGTATGGTTGATTAATATCCCATTGCGAGTTTTTCCAAGTCGAACATCAAGGAAAACTATGAAGAGTACCGTGCGTGTTTTAAGTGCGGGGAAAGGGGACATTTACTTGCCACCTGCCCATATGTACGACACAAAAGGCACGAGGTGGAGATGAAGCAAAGACATGATTATCTGGTTGATAATTACAGTTATCCTCAAAGACGGTTTTTCCCTCAGCCAGCACCTTATTATAACCAACACAATTTTTACAAAAATAGGGAAAATCGTCCTATAACTTATGACAAACGCAACCGGATAGCCACTGAGAAACCATTGAAGAAATCATTGATGAACACAACTGCTGAAATCAAAAAGGTTCCTGCTAAACCTAATGCCAAATCAGCAGTTGGACCTGTCTCTGTTAAATCAGAGAAGGTAACCAAGAAGGTAGCATTCAAAGACGAAGTAAAGAAACCGATTGAGACCTCAAAATCTCAGATCCGGATCTTGAAATGGTCTGAACAGTCTTGGTCATCAAAGGGGTCTAAAGGTGCTTCAACTTCATAGAATGTGAAAACTGATAAAGAAAAAGTTGAGTGTGAAAAGAAAGGGGTTGATAAAACCCAAGATGTTTGTGAATCTAATGAATCTTTGAAACAACCAGTTCAAAGACCCAAGACCAAACAGGCTTGGGTCCCCCAAAAGATCTAATTGCTTTACTTGATATGTGCAGGGAGCTCCAGCTGGCCCTGTTAGCAGCCTCTGGATTGTTGACAGTGGAGCTTCTGGCCACATGACAGGGGATCTTACACTACTTTTTGATATCAAGAACATAAATGGAGGATATGTAGCGTTTGCAGCACATAAAGGAGGCTACATTACGATGGAGGGTAGTGTTAGCAACGGGGTAGTGACATTTGAGCGGATATCGTATGTGAAACAGATAGATTACAATCTACTCAGTGTCAGCCAAATCTGTGATAAACAATTCTCTGTTTATTTTGACGACAAATCTTGCTACATCCTGAAACCGGGTTTTGAACTTCCAAAAGAGTAGGTGATGCTAAAGGCACCGAGAGTAAACAATTTGTATATTCTCGATATGTCCAAAGCTATGACCACCCATGGCCAAGTCACGTGTTTCCTCTCTAAGGCTACAAAAAAAGAATCTATCATGTGGCATAGGAGAATGGGACACATTCATTTGAGAAAAATGAACCAGTTGGTGAAGAATGAACTTGTCACTGGAGTTAATGTGAAACATTTTCATTTGAATGACAAGTGTATTAGTTGTAAAAAGGGTAAACAGCACAAACAGACCCATAGACCAAAGAAAGTCAATTCCGTTGAACTACCGCTTGAGCGTTTGCACATGGACTTATTTGGTCCAGTCAAGCGTAAAAGTCATGCTGGGGAATTGTACTGTCTTGTGGTGACTGATGATTACTCAAGATTCTCATGGGTTATGTGCTTACACCAGAAAAGCGACACGTTTGACAACCTGAAAGTTCTGTTCACTCGTCTGGAGAATATCCATGGTCTAAAGATCAAACGAATCGGGAGTGATAATGGGACGGAGTTCAAGAATGCTCAGATGGATGATCTTTGTGAAAACAAGGGAATTCATCACGAATACAGCGCTCCGTATACACCCCAGCAGAACGGTGTCGTAGAACGAAAAAACAGGACTCTAATCGAAACGGCAAGAACAATGCTTGCGGACTAAAATCTACCAATCATGTTCTGGAACGAAGCAATTTACGCAGCATGTTACACTCTAAACCGTGTTTTAATAGTGAAGAAGTTTGGCAAAACTTCTTATGAGCTGTTGAACAGACGAAAGCCGAATCTAGAGTATCTAGAACCGTTTGGAGCCCCATGTACAATGCTTAGTCCTTCGGAGAAGTTCGCACCAAAGGCTGAAGAAGGCTATTTTGTTGGATATGCAACCCCACTCAAACGGGTAGTCAACAAAAGAACTAGAAAAGTTGAGGAGTGGGCTAACGTCGAAGTACAAAGATACACTCACAATGTACAGGGAGGCGGTCCAGACTGGATGTTTGATTACAAAGAATTCTTTGAATCATTCAATCTAGATAGCATGGTTGAAGAAGCTGTACTCCGTTTATATTACGAGGTCGAAAACGCAGTGACTTCACCGTTAGTGCGTCCGATCACTGTAAATCCTCAAGCTGCTTCTAATGATACCACTGCAACTGTGATGGAAGAAGAAGTGTTCCAAGAAGCTTCAACAACGCTTAATTTTTCAGATTCAAAAGATGAAGACGATGATGCTACAAGTGAATCTATTCTGGATAATGCTACAGTGACACCACCAGTGAACCCAAATCAAAATGGTGCTTCATCATCAAATGTGGGTAATGATCTGGTTTCTACAGAGAATTTGACGAATCAAACGGGAGTGCAAGTACCTGATTATCCGGAATCTCGGATACATCGGATACACCCGCTTGAACAGGTTATTGGTGATCCTGGTAGCAGCGTTATGACAAGAGGGCAATTGAGGAATGCTCAAGCACCGGAGAATATTGGCAATCTTGCTTTATATGCCAAAATTCAAAAATCTGGTTTTCAAAATGACTGGTCTTTCGCTTGTTATGTTTCGCAGGTCGAGCCGCGGACGTACAAGGAAGCACTTTTGGATGATGCTTGGGTGGAAGCGATGCAAGAAGGGTTGTTACAATTTCAGAAACTTGGAGTTTGGACGCTGACAGATTTGCCCCCGGGAAGAAAGAAGATCGGAACCAAATGGGTTTTTAAGTGTAAAAAGGATGATAGAGGAGTTATAGTGAGAAACAAAGCTCGTTTGGTTGTGCAAGGTTTTCATCAAGTAGAGGGAATCGACTACAATGAAATCTATGCACCTGTTGCACGCTTGGAAGCTATACGAATGTTTCTGGCGTTTGCATCCTGGAAGAAATTCAAGGTGTATCGCATGGACGTAAAGAGCGCATTTCTTTACGGTGTGGTCAAAGAGGAAGTTTACGTATGTCAACCACCAGGCTTTGAGGACCCTATTCACCGGGATAAGGTCTATGTCTTAAACAAAGCTCTCTACGGGTTGCACCAAGCTCCGAGACAATGGTATGAGGAGCTGAGCACGTATCTTCTTTCGAAAGGATTCAAACGCGGATTGGTAGACTGCACACTGTTCACGAAACGAGCACGAGATGACTTGCTTCTTGTGCAAATTTATGTTGATAATATTATTTTCGGGTCTACTAACGAACTTCTGTGCAGGGAATTTGAAAAAGTTATGCAGGAAAAGTTCGAAATGAGCACAATGGGAGAAATGCAGTTTTTCCTAGGCTTGCAGGTGGAGCAAAGACCAACGGGGATCTTTATTCACCAGACCAAATACGTTTCTGAAGTCTTGAGCCGATTCCAGATGGACGATTCGAAGCCGATAGATACCCCGATACAACCTAATCACGGGATTGGAGTTGACGCTAAGTGGGAGCTAACTGATCCATTTACATACAGAGCAATCGTCGGATCTCTGATGTATCTCACCGCGTCTAGACCGGATATAATGTTTGCAACATGTCTTTGTGCACGATATCAGTCAAAGCCGAAACAAAGTCATCTTGCAGCTGTCAAGCGTATCCTTAGATATCTGAAGGGTTGTCCTTCAAAAGGACTTTGGTACCCTCATGATGATAATTTTGACCTAATCGCTTTTAGTGATGCAGATTGGGGCGGCTGTGACAAAGACAGCAAATCCACAACGGCTGGATGTCAGTTTATGGGGAGCAGGCTCGTGACCTGGCAATGCAAGAAACAGACCGCAGTTGCACTTTCCACATGTGAAGCAGAATACGTGTCAGCATCGAGCTGCTGCTCACAGGTTCTTTGGATCCAACAACAGATGGTGGACTACGGTTTGCAATTTCTTAAAACCCCTATGTGATAATGAAGCCGCAATCGCATTAACAAAAGACTTAGTAAATCACTCAAAGGCTAAACATATCAGGATTAAATATCATTTTATCCGTGATTGTTATGCTAAAGAGTTGATCGATATGGTCAAAATCCACATTGATTACCAACGCGCAGATCTTTTTACCAAAGCTTTTGACAAATCCAGATTTGATTATCTTTTAAAAGCTAATGGTATTAAAGAAAAACAAGACTGATCACCACCTCAGTCTATCGCTTTTTAGTTTAATTTTTATTGTTTTCAGAAAAAATTCGAAAATCCATAGAAATTAGAAAATTTCTTTGCTGACTGCTATATCTTCTTTCCTTAGATTAATGCCGTCAGATTTCTGTGAACAAACGATATCTGGGCAGTCACATATTTGAAATGCTCCAGCTTATCCTTGGGAACAGTAAATTCAAAAATTTATAAAAAAAATCAGAAAAACCAAAAATGCCTGGAATAAAAGGGGAAATGATAGTACATCAGTGGGGATCTGACACATTCTAAGAAATGCAATGCTTTATAGGGCGTGTGTCTGAGTCTGTGTGATGTGCTGATAGGCTTCGTAGATCTATTACTGCGTGCCTGATACATACATATCAAACGAATTGTTGTGTGGATGAACTCCTCATGGGCATATGGTCTTTGTACCGTAATCTCGTTTGATAGGGTATTTGTACAAAACTCGGAGGTTTAGGGTCGTTATGTTATTAGTTGTCTGGGGATAGCCTCTCTGATCTTCTGCTGTAAGTCATTACGGACCTAGATCAGACAGGGTGTCTTTATAAAAGAGCTTTATGCCAAATCCTAAAGTTACCGAATTGAGGAACTTTCTATGTTTTATGATGATCAAAGATTATCTATTACATCGTATTAATCACTGATGCACATCATGATTGATATCAGTACTCAACCTGGTAGAGTGCACATGTTACTTTGCTGCACTAATTTGCTGACCTGTATATCTCTGTGCATTATACCTTGTAAATTACAGACGACGAAACAATAATCACGCTTTACAATGAGTCTTTGTGCATTTACTTCTTGATACGGGAGTATGTCGTGTGCGTGGGAACCACAGACAATTATGTTTATACTATAAATAACAGTATCAGTTTAAAGCACTGCACAAAAGTATGCATGTGAGTTTATGTGGATCACAATATCAGCAGTTGCCAGATCACACATTGTCTTTAATGATAATAATTCAAAAAGATCAACGGTGTGATCAGATTTCTCAATAACTGATATGATCCCTTTACCGGAAATCCCAAAACATTTACTGTTTTTCATTACATTTTTTGCATTTTATTTTCTCGTCAAAAATTACAAAACTCAAAAAGATTTTAGGTGTGTTTTAGCATAAACTTTAGAAAATCCAAAAAGATTTTACATTTCTATCTTATTTTTGATAGCTGATGGTGGTTGATGCCGATTTTCTAACCCTTGATGAACAATTTGAGCTTTGTAATCTTTTAAATGTGAAAATATGAATGTTGGATGCTTAAAAGTTGAAAAATAATTGGAACGGGACTCGTTTTTGAGATTTGGAAAATTTGACAAAATTCCAGTTTTCGTTCGTCCATTCGTTTGGTCGAACGTGGAATTTTTGTTGTTCCTTCGTACAGTATAATTGGGCGAATGAGAGTGTTCTTGAATAATTTCTACATTCGAACCCTTTTGTCTCCTTCGAACCTTTAAATAGGATCGAAGGAACCAAAAGTTTCTCATTCGACCGATGCAAGTGGGCGAAGGAGCATGCCTATTTATGCTGTTTCAGTCTCATTCGAACCTTTACAAAAAAAATTTCAAAAATTCTGAACTGAAGTCCACTTTTTGCCCAGTTGTTTTGCCATATATCATTGTGTTCGTCTTGTTCTTTTGATCATTGTGCATTGAATTTTACTGGTTAATATCCAGTATTTACAGATTAATCATCGTTTTTTAGTTCGAGCCCTAACTTCGATTGAACAGGGTTTTGCACTTGATTATTGGACTTAAAAGTGTTAGGGGATCATTGTTTAAGTGTTTTAGGGGGAGATTATCCAAAAACTCAGGATTAAACATCAACTGATTGGATAATCGATTGATTTTTTAAATAAAACCCTAGTTTTTGATTGAAAACACTTAATCAATGATTATCTAGTTAAATTGTTGGTTTGGAAATGTTATTCGGAATTGTTAGATGCTGAATGAATCAATATAACAAGTTAAAAGCAACATATTCGCATAATTGAAAATTTGAATTATGAACAGTCTCTTTTGCCCATTACGAATGGTCGAAGGTGACTAATTTGGGCGAAGGAGATGGTTAACTGGGTGAATGAACAATTTTGGGCGAATGAAATGCTTTTGTCAAAAACCTTACATTCGTACCTTTATATTTTTACATTCGCACCAAGTTTTTCTCATTCGCACCCCCGTATGGGCGAATGAGAAGTTTAATGGCCAAATTTTCAAAGTTTGAATATTTTGTCGATTTTTAACATGTTTATTTGTTTTGTTTTGCAGTCTGAACCATGCCTGAACAGGAGAAGCCTACTGAACAAGCCGGATCATCCTCACAGCCGGCAAAGAAAGTGACTGAAGAGCTATTAACATTCGAGAATTCGCATAATTGTTGTGCGTATCTTGGAGAGGTTAAAAAGCATACTGAGTTCGTTGAGATAATAGAGTTCTTGAAAAGAAGTCGGGTGATAGACGCAATAGCTACACCTACCATTATCTACAGAGACATGATACAAGAATTCTAGACTGAAGCAAAGTTGGATTTCTGGAATTGCGAATCGTCTGTGATTAGCAAGATCCAAGGAAAGATGGTGATTGTATCTGAGCAGGATATTAGAGAAGCCTTGAATCTTCAAGATGAGAAGACGGATCCCAGAGAGCTTAGCTTTATGGAAAAACGAAAGTGCTTTCTGAGGATGAAGTATAATGGGCCGATTACTGATGGCTCATTACACAAGGGAAAGCTGTGTCCACAGTTCAAATACTTGGCACTTGTATTGATACACGTCTTTGGTTCAGCTGCTGGAGGATATGATTTGATGCGAAAGAGTATTAGCTCGATGATGGTAGCACTGATATTGAACAAACTGTTCAATGTATCAGGGATGTTGATGGAACATTTGTTAGAGCCTGTCAATGGTACGAGGGATTTGAAGTTTTTGTTGTATCCTCGATTTCTCCAGATGGTGTTTGATCATAAATACAAAGATTTGAAGAGGGATCCTAAGCACATTGTGGTTCAAGAACATATGTCAATTAATTCACTGGCTAGGATGAAAGCTCATAAAGGATTGTCAGTGAATGAACGTCCACCTGTTAGACGTTTATTTGGACATTTGGTGAGGATTGACTATGAGGATCCAGGTGAAGGTTTAGTGAGACATGCTAACAGTGATTCAGATCAAGATAATCCATTACATCCTGTTGATCCAGATGCAAAGCGTAAGCGACAGGTTGTTAATGTTGGAGCAAAGAGTAGAAAGGGAAAGGAGAAAGAGATCAGGTTAGAGGTTGTTTCTGAACCTGCTAAGAAGAAGAGTACACCAAGAAGAAATAAGACAATGGCTAAGAAGGGATTGCACATTGTTGATGAGGCGTCGATTGATTCTGAAGAGACGCAAAAAGATGAACACTGGGATTCTGAATTTGAAACGCTGAAGACTATCACGCCCAAGGCCACTGTGGCTGGTGAGTCTGTTAGTTTGAACAGATAGGTTGAAGAGCAGAGAATGAAGAGTCCTATTCGTTTGGACGAAGAGGAGGAAGATTTAGGTCTGGGAACAGGAGACTTTCCTGGTTCGCCAGTTCAGGGGGAGAAACCGAAGAAGCCTCAGTATAAGAAGAAAGAAAAGGTTGTGAGACCTGCAGAAAAGAGAGCTAGAGAGATAGAGACACTGATAGCAGGAAAGAAGTTACCACCTGCTACTAGCTCGAAATCTCCAGTCGCTGCTCCATCCTCAAAGAAGCAGAAAACCACATCTACTTCAGGTACAGAACAGGAAGCTGATTTACCTGTCGATGCATTCAATGAAGCATTAGATAACGTTCTGAAGAAGATTAAGAAGGGTAAACTGCCAGAGGTTGCTGAAGTCCCCAAGAAAAAGGTTACAGTTGATAGTGATGTGATGGATACTGTGAACCGGAGACTTACTGAAATGATGAATCTGGTAAACAAGCAGCAGACTGAGATTGCCCAACTTAGAAAAAACGACTAAAAAATGCTTGATGTAGTTGTTTCAACACATGAGAATAATGAAGAGTTGAAACAGAAGATCAAAAAGTTGCAGAAGGATAATAAAAAGTTATTGAAACATGAGCAGAGAAACACCAGACGAATTATCTCTTTGAAAGATGAAAACAAGAAGCTGAAAGAGAGTAACAAAAACATGGATAATCTGATCAAGGATTTATACTCTCGAGCTCCTCAGCTGAAAGAAGGTGAAGAAGATAAAGAGCTGGAAGAGGAGCAAGTTGATTTTGAACTATCTGATGAGGATGAGGAGGATGATGCAGATCTTGATGAAGATGCTGGCAAAGCCCCTAAGAAGAAGAAGGATGATGATGATGATGGTTCAAATGATGGTTCTGGTGAAGATAACAGTTCTGCATCTGATGATGATGATGATGACAATGATGAAGATGATACAGAGAGATACAAGTATGAGAAGAGAGAATCTGGAAAAGAAGGAGAATCTAGTTCTAAAGCACCTGGAGGATCAGTAGATGATGATATGATCTTTTGGAACGAAAAGCTGAAGTCAATGTCAGAAGAAGACAAACAGATGTATCGCCAGATGCTCACTGATCGAGTCTGGACGATTGACATGACTAGCCGATTTTTTGAGATCTTTGAATCTCGTGACAGGATGTTTGAACTAGAATACAATGATCCAGATTTGGAAGATGGTGAAGTCTCGGCGGCGATGGCAAAAGAGATATTTGAAGGTCTGGCGAAACAGGTTGGCAAAACTATTGAAGAATTGTTAGCTGATAACCACATTCCTGATCTAACTGAAAAGGAAGCTGGAGATCATTCTGATGATCGTGATATACCTGGTTTCGAAGATATAGAAGTTGAAGATGTGACGAGTGAAGAGTATCCAGAATATTTCAAAAGAGAAAAGAATTCTGGATTTACTGCTTTCACGGATGAATGGTCAGATTGCATACTTTGCTGAGAAGATGGCTAGGGAGAGCAGGACGAAATGCAACCTCTTTGAACCTCAATATCCCAAAAGGATTGTTCACAAGAAGACTATTGACGATATAACTGGTTTGCCCAAGGTGACCTTAATGTATAAACCACCGAAAGTGTTGAGGCACATTCCATTGCTGCAGATTCCTCAACATTTCGCCAAAGACTTTATTTGGTGGTATTACGACTGGAAGATTGCAGAAGCTGTTATAGTTCTGAAGGATGGAGATAAGAGTTTCAAGAAAATACACATTTTTGATCCCATGTGGTTAGTGAATTGCTCACATGAGGACATTATAATGTTGCATTACAATCCTATCTTCAGTGATGTTAAGGATGCTGAACAGGGTAGTAAATATCAGCGAGTGGTATTTTTGTGTTTTGCTCATGATATCAATGCCGGATGCGACTTTGACAAAAAGCTCGGCAAGTTTGTGAAAGTTCAACAGATTCCTGAAGAGAAAAAGAAAACGCCGAAGCAAGTGTTTGAGAAGGTGATGACATCGGAACAGAAGAAACTTTTGAGCATCAAGCTGATGAACAAAAGAATGGATGAGGAACGAAGAGTTAAACAATCCAAGCAATAGTCGAGGGAGAGTTTGTAGATGCATTTATGCGACTAATGCTTTGGATTTACAATAAACACATGTTAATATGTTTTGTCGAGTGGGCGAAGGAGATTTTATGTGGGCGAAGGAAGGAAATCAAGGGTGTGAAGGAAGAATTTCATACGAAGATTTTGTTAGTTATATATTGCTTCATTCGATCAGTTTGTTTGGTCGAATGTGCACGTTCGCACGAACACTGTGGGCGAACGTGCAGCATATAAATAGGTCAAGCTGATTTTTGAATGTAGTTTTAGTCATTATTATTCCCTCCAAGTTCAGTGTGTCTCTCTAGTGTTTTTATAAACTTAATTCACGTTGTGTCTTTCATGTTTTGATCATTTTAACGTGTAGTCTTGATTATTAATGAGAAAAGTTTTGAATGATGATTTACTTGTTTTGATCTGATTGATTATCATTTTGTGATTGGTTTAGGGTGTCCGCGCACCTAAATCAAACTTGTTGGATCATTTCTTTGTTGATTTGTCGATCCTTTTAGCACATACATCTTCTAGTGGCACAATAAGAGATTCGTCAGCCAAACACTTCTTCAAGTTAGACACATGGAAGACGTTGTGGACACTACCGAGCTCCGCTGGTAAGTCAAGTCTGTATGCCACCCGTCCAATCCGTTCCAGGATTGCGAATGGTCCGACATAACGAGGATTAGGCTTGCCACGCTTTCCAAAGCGTATGACGCACTTCCATGGTGAAACTTTCAGAAGTACCCTGTCCCCAACCTGGAACTCCAAAGGTTTGCGACGGCGATCGGCATAACTCTTCTGACGATCCCGTGCGGCTGCCAAACGGTTACGGATTTGTATGATTTTCTCCGAAGTTCCGTACACCAGTTCCGGACCAGTGAGCTAACTCTCACCCACCTCGGCCCAACAAAGAGGAGACCGACATTTTCATCCGTAAAGAGCTTCGAACGGAGCTAGCTTGATACAAGAATGGTAGCTGTTGTTGCAAGAGAACTCCACCAACGGTATGTGACACTCATAACCTTTGCCAAAATCGATAACACATGCCCGAAGCATGTCCTCAAAGGTTTGAATCGTCTGCTCACTCTGACCGTCAGTTTGCGGATGATAAGCCGTACTCATATCTGTAAGGATCTAAGTTTGATTGTTTTGATATATTTAGAATAAGATGAGAAATGAATGATGTAAGTATATATGGAAAGTGCAGCGGAATGATAAACTATAATCAAAACAAAGGAATAAATGTTTTCTTCAATCGAAAGCTTTCATTAATTGAAAGATTACAATCAAATACAAGTACTCCCCCTCAGCCTGATCACACAGTGATTGTTTGTCTAAGAGAATGTTTGTGTGCGATGTAATAGAACAGTACAAGCACTGTTCTATTTATAGACAAACCAAATCCACTGGTGACCTGTGCTGACGTCACCTAAGATAGTGACCTCTAACAGAATAACAACATAAAACATCTGCCCTATACAAACTACTGTTGTAGTATAAAACACTGTAAGTAAACTACTGTTGCGGGAAAACTCTGATGGTCTTGCAACATCTGTTGGAGTCTAAGTGCTGTTGACTCCAACAGACCTTTAGTCTTCAGTACTTGATCAGCAGTTGTTTCTTCATCAGACCTTTGGTCAGCAGTTGTTCTCTATCAGTTGTTATCTAGCAGTCCTTTGTATCAGCACTTGTCATAGCAGTTGTTTGGATGGAACAGTAGTTAGGGTGAGCAGTCTTTTGGGAAGAGTATGTTGTAAAGACTGTTTATTTGTGTGAATCAACTGTTAGCATATTTTGGCTTTTCAATCATCTGTTCTTCTCCAGGTCAGCAGACCCAACAATCTCCCGCTAGAACAGATGATGCCAAAACTAAGCTTTATTATTGATCTTTATTTCTC
Organism: Ambrosia trifida; assembly: GCA_028751855.1. Classification (NCBI taxonomy): domain Eukaryota; kingdom Viridiplantae; phylum Streptophyta; class Magnoliopsida; order Asterales; family Asteraceae; genus Ambrosia; species Ambrosia trifida. Next base: position 72,952,991 of record CM054129.1, on the reverse strand, counting down.
ATCAGACTTTCTCTAATTTGTCCTTTGAATTGAATTTCAAAGTCCAAGGCAAATAGGTCTTCTACATCTCTTTCAAGCTCAAGGTTCAGCAGTGTTTGGAGGTCATCTGCACACAGGCTATATGCATCATCCATGCTTAGCTTTTGAACTTTTCCATCTGACCTGAGCAAAGTCAATTCATGGTTGTCTTTATTGACCTTCCATTTTAGAATTTTTGAGTCAGAGGATTTGCTGAGATGCACTTTTATTCTTGATGAGTTTGGTGATGGAGGTCTCCCAATGAGTTCTCTGAGCTTATCAGTAGTGAGATCTGAGAAAAAGTGCACTTGATTGAAGAGGCCCTCTTTTATGTAAGTATCAGCAAACTTCTTCTGATCTTCTTCAGACATTTCTTTCTGTTTCTTGAATTGTCTTCTAGCAGCAGCTGATAGATCAGAAGTGTCCAGTAAGCTGTCTAATGTAAAAGCCTGTTGATGTCTCTTCATCAGTGGTTCATCAGAGTAGACAGGTTTTCTTGGTAGGCTAGGATCTTTCTTCATGTTTTCTTCCAGTCTCTTGTATGTTTCAACCAACCTCAGCTCAGACCATCTTGCAACTGACCTCATCTCCCCATAATCAGCAGCCACAATTTCTTGTCTCATTCTCTTAAACTTCAAGGCTCTGGCTGGATCTCTGCCTTTACTAAAATCAAGAGCAGAGACTTTAGCTGGGGGATTCTTGGCCAACTCTTCAATTCTTAAGAGTTCTTCTCTGAGTGCATGATTGGTCCAGCCTGCAAACTGTTTCTTGTTTGCTTTATAAGGCATGGTTGCCAAAACCAGTTCAAGAAGAGATTCCCTAACCTCCTTTTTCATGTTACTGCTGAGAGGCATGGCAGACATGGAGTTGCTCAGGGTCTTAGCAAAATCTTCAATCCTTCTCAATTTGCTAAGCTCTGCTGAATGGATGCCCTGAGCAGTCCTGTCATCTTTTCCTTTGCATTTCTCTTTAATGATGGCATCCTCCTATTCAGCCTTGTATTTTAGATATGTGTCAATGTTTAGGGGAACAGGGAAATGTGGAAGAGAAGGGAAAGATCTTTCAGATGGTTGTTCAGTATTATAGAAGGATTGCATTTCCCCCTTGAGTAGATCAAGTTCAAGGGGATACTGAACAGCCAATGGTGTAATGGTTGGTGGTGGTCTATGGGATTTGAATTGTGATGTGTGTGGTGAAAATGATGAGAGTGGAATGGCTGATATAGGTGTGGATTGTGTGGTTGAAGTGGTGAGTGGTGATGTATGTATGTTTTCATCCTGTACAACAAAGGTTGATTTCCTCTTCCTTTTGTACAAGATTTTTGGTGATGATGGTGTGGAAGCAGTGGTTGTGTTAACATCTGTTGGCACCTTAGTAGGGCCAGTAGATGTTTGGGATTTAGTTGGTGATGTGGTTGTAGGTTCAGATGTAGGTTTAGTGATAGTGATGACAGGTTCAGATGTTGTGGTGGTATTAGTGGTTTGGGTAGCAGCAGTGGTTTTGTCAGCAGTGGCTTTATCAGCAGTGGTTTTCAGTTTGGATGGTGGTTGTCTGACATGTTTGGCAGGCATTTTCTTCCTTTTAGAGGAACCCACATCTTCAACTTCCTGCTGTTGTTCTCTTTTCTGTTTTAGCAACAACTCTGCCTTGACTTCCAAAGTGTAAGCCCTCTTTTGCTTATCTTCAGCAGCTTTTTCAGCTTCTTCATTGGCAGAGTTGTCCATTTCTTTAGCTTTGCTGGTTTGTTGTTGTTGTTGTTGTGGAGCTGTTTGAGTAGATTGTTGTTGTGGTGCTATTTGAGTGGACCCTGGTTTGTTGGCAGACTTTGATTTACCTTTTTGTGAAGGTGGACAACCAAGGGGATCTAGCTTTGGCAATCTATCCCTGCCACTCTCCCCCTTTTTGGCATCATCAGTTGTGAATTCATCATCATCGTCATCTCTGAGAATGGTGGTAGGGGCAGAGCCAGTGGTCTTCAGCAGGTGATCTTTAATGGCCTGAATGTCTGCATGGGTATCTTTGTACCTATCATCTACCATGTTTCTGATTTCAGCCATGTATGTTTCATGAGTCTGATCTGCTAGTTTTCTGTGAGCTATGATGATGGGAGAAACAGATTTCCATAGCTCACTAGCAATATCAGCTGTGGATGGTTGACTCTTGGAGAGAGTAGCCAAGGATTCCAATATTAACTTGACATCTGATTTGATATCAGTAACAGAGGTTTCAATGGTTTGGACTCTAGCCGTCAATTCTTGGTATTTTAACTCATCACCGAAGTTACTAGGATCATCTGAATTCCTACCAGTGGTAGTTTTAACTGATTCAGTCATAGGAGGTGAATCCAAAGGATGAGAACCAGATGCCCCTTTTTCTTGGTTCTGGGGACTTCCAACTGATTTTGGGGACAATATAGTGGCCTCATCGGTTGTTGCCTTCAAGGGAGTCTTAGTTATGTAACCATTGTCCTGGTGTGAGACAATGGTCTCTACATCAGTAGTGGCTGCTCCACTTGAAAACTCACCTAGAGTTGCATTGAACTCTAGGGGTGTAACCTCCTCATCTGTTTGTGGGATGGCTGAGTGAATTTCCTCAGTCCCAGTCACTTGTGGAGGTATACTCTCATTTACAGGTGAAAGAGAGGAACTGGGATTTTCCTGAGTTTTGTCAATAGCCTCAAACAGAGGTTGCATGGTCTGTTGAACATGTGATGGTGAAGGTGGAGGAGTAAAAAGAGAATTAGCCCTGGGAGAGGGGCTTGTGAACATATGGCCAAGTGACTCAAATGTATCATGATGTGGTTCCCCTTGGCTTAGAACATGATCCTTTTGTGAGGATGCATGAGGAGTTTGGTCAGGTTGAGATATTTCCAACTGTTGCGAGGAAGTAACAACATTGGTTTCTAGTTGCTTTTGTGTTGCAACAGAGTTATCTTCTGGTATCTCATCTTCTAGAAGTCTCTTTTGTGGTTGAGTGGTTGTTCTTGTGGATGAATGTTTTCTTTTGGAAATGGCTGGTGTGGGTTTCACAGCAGTGGGCTCAACAACAGAGGTTTGGACAACAATTGTTGTCTTAGTCCTCTTTGTTTGTGTTGTGGAAACTTTGGACACTTTTGACACTTTTTCTTGGGTGTTTGAACCCAACATTCTTGTGAAAGTTTCATCAGTTAGACTCTTCATTTGCATAGACTCACCCTTTTTGAAAACTTTTTCAGGTAAAACCTTTTGAAGGATTACACTTAAAATTCTTGGGTAAATTAGAAAAGCATTATTAGACCCAGACTTTATGGCTTTCACATTTGACACTAAATCCATAAACAGTCCCTAGGATATATTGAAGTCAGAATCTGACAACATAGCATAGCCCAAGTACTGAATCCTCAATGGGATTTCATTAAAGGAAGTGGACTTAGCGGAGACACGGAGAAGGAGGGTATGGAAGAAAAATTTCATGACTGGTGGGAAAAACTTTTTGAAAAGTGTTGACCCAGTCATCTGAGCATCATACCCCCTTTCCTAAAACTCTGTGTGAAGCTCTGCCTTAGGGAAAGAGTCTTTACCTGACAGGTCATTAAGTGAGAAGGTTGTGGATATCAGTTGAGGGGTAATGACAACACTTGTCTCACCAATTTTTGAGATAATGGAAGTAGGCTTTTTGTCTTGAAGTAAAAACTCAGCATTCAACCAGAATTCTTAGAGAGTATCAAGATAGATGGGGGCGTCAGCGGTTAGGATTGTCAGGTATTTGGATTTTAAGATGATGTCGATGGTGGAATGGAATGGAGTATTTTCATCTGTTTTTATCAGATATGGGAGATAATTGTGGGTGGCTTTAGCTTGAAGATCCATTGTGATGGATTCTGAACGTGAGAGTGAGTGGAATTTGATTAAGGGTTTGAGAATGAAGAAGGCGGTTTCAGTATTTTGAATACAATGAGACAGTGTAACGACTGTTGTGATAAAACAGGGTTTTTATAGGCTCTGGTGAAACTGCTGATGTGGCCAAAACTCTGCTTGTAGGAGCAGACGTGGCAAACATCTGATGGTTAAACATCTGGTGGGGGATAGCTGTTTTGGCAAACAGCTGATGCAAACGACTGATGCAAACAGCTGTTTTTATTATTATTATTATTATAGATATCTGTAAATATATATATATATATATATATGGATAATAAAACAGCTGTTTTATCTGATCAGAGGTTTGAAACAGATTTTTCAACCTTAAGTGGATAAAATGAATGAAACAGTGGTTGTTTTATCTTTAACAGATTTTTCAGCCAAAAAGCTATTTTTAAGGATGAATTTTGATTTTCTGAAACATTTTAATGCTTTTATTAAAAACATTTGTGTTGTTTAATCCATGTTTAGCATACCAATTCTGGAAATCAGATTTGTAAAGGTAGATGTGTCTAAAGCTTTTGTCAACACATCTGCCAACTGATCCCCTGTTGGAACATGGTGCAAAGAAATCAAACCTTTTTCATAGCTATCTCTGACAAAAAGATGTCTGATGTCAATGTGTTTGGTAGTGGAGTGAGAGACTGGATTTTTGATGATATTTTCAGCAGCTTGACTATCCAACATGAGTGGAGTCTGTAATGCAGTTATCCCAAAATCCAACAATTGATTTTGAAGCCACATGAGTTGGGCTGTACAGCTTGCAGCAGCAATGTATTCAGCCTCAGTTGTTGAGGTGGAAACAGCTGCCTGCTTTTTGCTTTGCCATGAGACTAAGGCATTCCCAAGAAACTGGCACCCTCCTGATGTAGACTTTCTTGTGGTGTGACAGCCAGCAAAATCACTATCTGAATAACCTAAAAGCTCAATGTTTCCATTAGCAGGATACCAGATACCAAGTATGGGAGCACCTTTTAGGTATCTGAATATCCTTTTCACAGCAATAAGGTTTGACATTCTAGGTGAAACCTGGGATCTTGCACAGACACAAGTGGCAAACATAATGTCTGGCCTAGATGCAGTTAAGTACAATAAAGACCCAATCATTCATCTATAATGTGTTTGATCAACAAGTTCATCCTTGTCATCAATAGTGAGTAGCTTGACTGTACTCATGGGTGTACTACATGGCTTACAGTCATTCATCTCAAATCTAGTTAACAAATTCTTTACATATTTATTTTGGTGAATGAATGTGCCATTTTGCAGTTGTTTCACTTGGAGACCAAGGAAACACTGAAGTTCACCCATAGCACTTATTTTAAACTCTGCTGTCATGAGTTCCCTAAACTCTTCACACATTTTGTTACATGTGGATCCAAAAACGATGTCATCCACATATATTTGAGCAATCATTAAGTCTTTCCCTCTCCATTTCAAAAATAAGATTTTATCAATTTTACCTCTTGTGAAACCAATGGATAAGAGAAAAGTGGAAAGAGTTTCATACCAGGCCCTTGGTGCTTGTTTGAGTCCATACAAAGCTTTATTAAGCTTGTAGACATGATCAGGATGGAATGTGTCTTCAAAACCAGGTGGTTGACATACATAGACTTCCTCCTGAATTTTGCCATATGGGAAGGCACATTTGATATCCATCTGATACACCTTGATGTTGTGGTTGACAGCAAAGGCTAGAAAGAGTCTGATGGCTTCTAACCTTGCTACAGGAGCAAAGGTTTCATCATAGTCTATTCCTTCTTCTTGTCTAAAACCTTGAACCATAAGCCTGGCTTTATTCTTGACAACAATACCCCTTTCATCAGTTTTGTTTTTGAAGACCCACTTTGTACCTATTGGACAAACATCCTTAGGTAGTGGTACAAGTTCCCATACTTGTTGTCTTTTGAACTGAAGGAGCTCTTCTTGCATAGCTTCTACCCAGCTGTTGTCTTTCAGTGCCTCTTGGTACATGACAGGTTGTG
>CM054129.1:70984395-71146989 GCA_028751855.1 Ambrosia trifida | reverse complement strand
TTTTGTGAGAAGTGTGAGAAGTATAAAAATTGATACTTAGGCATCATTTTTTGAACTTAGTCGTAATGTTTTGGATTGTTTTGCCTATAAAAACACCAAACATAGCAATTAAAAACCGAAAACAATGTATTTTAGGCTTAAAACTTAAACACCATGCTAAGAACAATAGCAGTGTGTTTTAAGCGTTAATTAGTGTGTTTTAGCTGTTTTTTTAAATTTAATGACTATAATACATTGTATTGTGTTTTAGATTGTTGTGTTGGGTGTTTTTCAAGTTAAAACAACCTAAAACATCATTCCTAAATCCAAAAAATGATGTCTACATGTCAATTTTTAGTCCTTCTCACACTTCTCACGAAAAATGTACTTTGTACAGGATCCTAAACCTATATATATTATATATATATATATATATATATATATATATATATATATATAGGGTAAGGATAATGTGGAAACCTACTCTTATAGTGAAAACTCTGAAAACTCTGACTTCCCAATTTTTTTAATTTTTGAAAAAATTAGGGCATGTAATATACATGATTTTAAGCATTTTGGGCCAAAAAAATCAAAAAAGCGCCGAACACTTTTTTTTAAAAAAAATAAACAAATTTTTCGACTAACACATGTTAAGCCAAACTAACACGTGTTACCCATTTTTTACCCGAAGACGGTTTTTTATTTTTTTTAAAAAAAACGGCTCGGCGCTTTTTCGATTTTTTTGGCCCAAAATGCTTAAAATCATGTATGTTACATACCCTAAAATTTTCATAGAAAAAAAAGTCGGGAAGTTAGAGTTTGATAGAGTTTCCAAGGTTTTCACTATAACTAGGGTTTCCAATATAACCTTATACTATATATATATATATATATATATATATATATATATATATATATATATATAACTAGCTTTTATCCTGAGAGTGTCCCGGGGTTGAAATATCTAATACTAGCTTATACCCCGGGAGTGTCTCGGGTTGAAAAATCTAAGTAAAGTGAATAAAATTAGAAGTATCTAAACTATAAAAATGACATCTATGTATCAAGTTACATTAGATACTTTTTAAAAAAATATACCAAAAGATTCATTTCACCTTACAACATCAACACCTAAATTAGAATATTAAGTCCCAAGCATTTCAAGGGGGACAAAGATTGTTTAGTACCAATACATTCAGTCAAAAGTCTTTAACTGCATACAATAAGATATGAGTTATTTCAGAATATGGTAGAAAAAGAAAACATAGCAATTACCTGTTAGAGAGCGTCTCGGGTTGAAATATCTAATATGACATAATAAAATATCTAAAATGACAACATAATTAATGACTTGCCAATATATAATTAATGAATATTATTATTATTATTATTATTATTATAAACAAATCTCTGTCATAAGTTATCATATTCTAATATAAAAAAGGGTAATTGGGTCGAGTATCACCTAATCCCAGGCCCGACCCAAACCCACAATTTTTTTTAAACAAATATATCCCGGAAGCGTCCCGGGTTGAGAAATCTAATTTGAAATATCAATTTTACACCTGAAATAGACTGATGCGTTTTACAGTTACATGCAGGAAAGCTTCAGGTAGCACTTAACCTAAAACAATTAACAATGTATCTTCCTTCAATGTTAGTGCATAACCTTAAACACTGTATAACTCTAATATTAAAACCTAACCTAAACAATGTACAACTCCAATGCTAACACATGTTGTAAATAAAAATCATATTTACTGGTTTGAACATAACTAATGACTTGCCTATACATGATTAATGAATAACCTGAACACTTTGTGTTTTTTTCCTGTATGAACAAAACCACACAAAAAAAATAGTCGTTTTTTTCTCCGTTTTTATATAGCACTATGGAACCCGTTGGAAAGATAATAAAACGCTCGTTAATTTGGTGTAATTTTTTTCTTTAAAAAATCTCGTATATAAAAGATATTAACGTTTAAAAGTTATGGGAGAAAACATTAGAGATAAAAATCTAATTTTGTATTTAAATTTCAAATTATTATTTTCCTAAAATAAAGCCTTTGCCACATGGGATGACACATGTCACACTCAATGAAGAGGATACCCTCTTTGAGTGTCATGTCATTAAAATGACTTTGGTTTATTATATGTATAGACTAGCTGATTACCCCGGGAGGGTCCCGGGGTTAAAAAATCTAATTTTAACGTAATAACCTATTGTAAATGACTCAAGTTAACTAACCACAAAATCTCTCAATCATTGCATGTTTATAGTATTCTAATCAGTAATAACTCATATTCCCTAATCTAAAACCTAATCAGTAATCATCTAAAGAATCATTTATGTAAACTGCAAATATTCAAAAACTCACCGCATCTCTCTAATTTCTCACATTCTAATGGCTCTTATAATTCTTAACCTAATCAACTAAACAAACACTTAAGTTGGAAGTTGTAACCATTGTATCTCATTATGCCATGTGGCATAGTCAAGAGATGGTTGAGGCCACCGTTGAACGCCACGTCAGCAACTATCAATTCTTCCCGAGAGCGTCCCGCGGTCGAAAAATATGAACAATTCTGATAATACAAATACTAATAGTAATAATTATTACTCTTGTAATTAAATAAATAAAAAAATAATCTTGCTATAAGGTAACACCAGTGTTGCAGTGTTGCGCGATTATTTCTCCTAGCTTCGCTTGATGAAGTATACCTAGTAAAATTCCAATGATAACATGGCGATTGGGCTGATTTTCAACATGGTAGATAAGAACCTGGTTTAAAAGAAAAAAACATGATTAATGAATAATATGAACACATTGTGTATTTTTTTTCCTGTATGAACGAAACCCCACAAAAAATAGTCGATTTTTTCTCCGTTTTTATATAGCACTATGGTACTCGTTAGAAAGATAATAAAACGCTCGTTAATTTGGTGTAATTTTTTTCTTCAAAAAATCCCGTATATTAAAAGATATAAACGTTTAAAAATTATGGGAGGAAACATGAGAGAGAAATTTTAAATTTATTTTTAAATTTTTTTTCCTAAAATAACTCAATTTAAATTTAGTAATTGAGAATTGAGATATAGATGACGGGATAAATTTAGGGTTTTATGTTTATCTTTTTTTTAATTAAAAAGAAAATAATTTAAAAACACTAAAATCTTACAATTATGATGCCACATGGCAGTTTCATGGAGAGGTTGAATGCACCATTGCACGCCACATCAGCAATGTTTAATTTTTATATATATATTAATAGATAACATAATAAAATATCTAATATGACAACATAATTAATGATTTGTTAATACGTGATTAATGAATATAATAATAATAATAATAATAATGATTATTATTATTATTTATTTTAAACAAATCTCTGCCATAAGGTATTATATTTAAATATAAAAAAAGGAATCTCTGCCTATGAAGTTATGTTTATCGTTTGTGATTTATTAGTAGAGTAAAATATATTTGAATACAAAACCCTACAAAAATAGTCGTTTTTTTTTTCTCCGTTTTTTATATAACACTATGGTACTCGTTGGAAAGATAATAAAACACTCGTTAATTTGGTATAATTTTTTTCTTTAAAAAATCTCGTATATAAAAGATATTAACGTTTAAAAGTTATGTGAGGAAACATTAGAAAGAAAATTAATTTTGGTTTTAAATTCTTATCTTTTCCTAAAATCTATAAATATAATAAACTAAAGCCATTTTAATGACATGACATTTAAATGGGGTATTTTCTTTATTGAGTGTGCCATGTGTCATCCCATGTGGCAAGGGCTTTATTTTAGGAAATGATAATTTAAATTTAAAAACAAAATTAGATTTTTATCTCTAATGTTTCCTCCCATAACTTTTAAACGTTAATATCTTTTATATACAAGATTTTTAAAGAGAAAAATTTCACCAAATTAATGAGCGTTTTATTATCTTTTCAACGGGTACCATAGTGCTATATAAAAAACGTAGAAAAAAACGACTATTTTTTGTGTGGTTTTGTTCGTACAGAAAAAAAAACACAAAGTGTTCAGGTTATTCATTAATCATGTATAGGCAAGTCATTAGTTATGTTCAATCCAGTAAATATGAATTTTATTTACAACATGTGTGTTAGCATTGGAGTTGTACATTGTTTTAGATTAGGTTTTAATATTAGAGTTATACATTGTTTAAGGTTATGCACTAACATTGGAGATACATTGTTAATTGTTTTAGGTTAAGTGCTACCCGAAGCTTTCCTGCATGTAACTGTAAAACGCATCAGTCTATTTCAGATGTAAAATTGATATTTCAAATTAGATTTCTTAACCCGGGACGCTCCCGGGATATAATCTAGTAATCTATAATCTATCTATAACTATTAATAAAGTATTGGGTACAAAATCCCTTAACCTACAAAGTGTAGGAAGCCACAAAAATCTGCCACGTGTAATATGTTGGTTTAACATAACAACTGAATGTCAATAATGAAAGGGGTATTATAGACTTTTACATCAATCAATTAATCACGTTCATAATTATGATTTCACAATCCCTGTTTTATAGTTAAATCAGAATTCAAATTTTTATAATTGATTGCACAATCATCGATCATCAATTCTTACCTTATTCAAAAACTCTAATCAGTTTGCATTTGTCGATCAAAATTTTACCAGAATCATACTCAATTGCAGAGTTCATCATCATGTTTGGTAGGTTACTTTGTTTTTTGATTTCACTTAATCGTAATCTTATTTTGATTTTTAATTGTTTATCAGACCTAAACAACGAACCTGAAATCTTAATCGGAGAAGAAGATGATGTTGTCGATGCTCATAATCTGAATTTTAAAGGTTAGTTTTTACTGTTTTGATGTATATTAGAAGATCACAAAAATCAGAGATGAAACAGAGGTTGATCGATAAGTGTTTAATTTTGGATGTAAATATTATACAGGAAGATGTTAACAACACTGATGAACAAGGTGGTGAAAGGTTTGATTTCATGTTTGAACACAGAAGGATGCAGGTAATTATTGTTTTCTGTATATGATAAAAAGCAAGTGCGTTTTAGGATTTTTAACATGCGTTTTGATGTAACTCGTGGTTTTATGTAATTGATAATGGTCAAATACGTTTTATTATGTTTAACATGCGTTTTGAGGTAACTGGTGGTTTTTATGTAATTGATAATGGTCAAATGCGTTTTATTATTTTTAACATGCGTTTTGATGAAACTCGTGGTTTTATGTAATTGATAATGGACAAATGCGTTTTGAGGTAACTGGTGGTTTTTATGTAATTGATAATGGTCAAATGCGTTTTATTATGTTTAACATGCGTTTTGAGGTAACTGGTGGTTTTTATGTAATTGATAATGGTCAAATGCGTTTTATTATGTTTAACATGCGTTTTGAGGTAACTGGTTGTTTTATGTAATTGATTTTTAGTCAAATGGCGTTTTATGATGTTTTAACATGCGTTTTGAGATTTGTTTGATAAATCATTTTTCATGTGCATGTGAATGCTTACTATTAGGTGCGTTTTTATAGTATGGCCATGTCAATTTGTCATTTAAAATTAGATTTTATAGTTGTATGTTATGTGTTTTATGACAGATCTATCTAACAAAGATGTTCCCATTGATGATCAAACTCCAATATACAAACCTGCTGTTGCATCTTCAATGAAACCAAAAGTTGGAATGGTTTTTCCAAGTATAGATCATGCTTTTGAGTTTTATCAGCGATATATGAAGGCTTTTGGATTTACAGCTAGGAAGAGTATTCAATATGTTCAAACTTATCTGACATTTTTCTAATCGACTTCAATGCGTTTTTGTATTAAGATTTTGCTTTTTATGTAGAGATTAAAAATAATCAATCATGGAGAGATTTGGTAGTTGAATATTATAACAAGTATTTAATTTTCACTCAATGTCAGTCAAATCACAACAATTTGTAAAATACAATATTTTTTTTTTCATTTATTGTGATTAAAGTTATACAGAGTTCTGACATAATTGCACCCTATTTGATAATTTTCTACTTTTTACATTGTGTTCATACTTTTTTTTTTATTTCTTTGCCCAACATTTAATTTTTTATTATTAAAAATGCTAAAAACAGTTAAAACATGTGAATCTATAATGTCATTTAGTGTTTGCCCCAACCAATGATTATTTGATATTAACACATGCGTTTTATCCTATTATATGATGCATTTTACTGCTTTCTTTTAAAAAATAAAACAACTGCTTGTATAGTAAACACATGTGATTCTATTTTGTCATGTGGTATATTATTTTTCCTATATTATCATCAATATGTACATTCTTATTTTACACCATAAACGTAATTTACACTAACAATGTCTTCTCCATCATCATCATCTGCAAGATCTCTTTTTATTAAGAGGATTGAGGAAACAAATCATCAAGGATCATTCTTAGGAAAGTGTTTTGATGAATGATTTGAACAATGCCCACGAAGGCATATCTATAAAAGATGAAGTTTGTAACATTCTCAAGACGATGCCAGATTCTAGTCTTCATGAATTGGCATTGATGTTCATGATTGACTCAAAACAAAGAGATATGAATCCTGTTGAAGAGCTTACTAAATCCATAGCTCTTTTAAGGTGCTCAATGGAAATAAAGATTAAGTTTCTCAAATCACTTTAAACCTTCTAGCCTTCTTAATGTCTTTGGTGTCTATGTTATCTGCTACTTTATTATCATTTGTTTTAAGTACTGTTTTGTGTTGTTTTACTTTTCATAATGTAAACGTGTCAGAATAATAATAATGTACCTGCGTTTTAAGTGCTATTTAAATGCGGTTTTATGTATTGGTTTTATATCACCAGTTAAATAGATTTCCATATATTAAATGCGTTTTAGTATTTATTTGAATGTGTTTTAATATGCTTCATACAAATCATAAAATGAAACATTCATTTATAATACCAAAAGAGAAATTAAGGTGTAACAATTGTAACATTCAACAATGTAAAGTGGCAAAATTAACAAACTTATGAATTTTAAAACATTTAGCTCATATTATCTACTCGCTTTAGCACCATTTTGTAAGCATTTTGCAGCATCTTGTCCTTGTAAGGTCTTTTGCTAAACTTATGAGTCTCTTCGATAGCGACTTCCCTTGCCCTGTTGTGGTCGCTAAGGATTAACTTTGCAACTTTTGCAACAACATCAACCCTTTCAACATTCTCGTCAACCAACCTTGAAGTATCCCCCGGAACATTCACTTCAAACCTATTTGATGAATTGTCTACAACATTTTCATCAATATCATTAACCCCTGCAACATTCTTATCAATTCTGCATGATGTAGCATCTTCAACATTTACACACTGTAAAAAAAATCATTATAAATTAACAAATGCGTTTTAAGTATAAACAAATGCGTTTTAAGGATATGTAGTACTTACATGTTTTTCATTTCCTATAATCAAGTCGATGTAATGTAACTAATTGCAGAAGTCTTCACAATTTAGGGTTGTGCCTTTTGTTGTACTCATGGGTGTAAATAACCTGCAAATAAGAACAACTAGATTTAAAAAAAAAAACTTAAAAAATGTGCATGCGTTTTATGATATATCACATGTGTTTTATTGAATCAGAAACTTACAGTTAGCATGGCAATGAGCCCATTATACTGATCTTTATAAATATACAAAACGCGTTTATAATCACATTCGACCAATTTTTCCATGCAACAAACCAATAAATCATCTCATTCATCATTAACATCATAAAACGCCTTTACTATTTACCAAACGCACTTACAAATATCATTGTTCATACATTCATTAAAACGCCTTTATTACTTTCATTAAAACATATAAAACACCTTTACTAAGTTCATAAAAAATATTAATTAAATCGTGATGTTCATCATTCAAATCATAAAAAACACACTACTAATTTCATAAATCTGATCTAAAACATACCTGTATTAGTCCCCTTCGAAGGTCTGTCATGATTCAGTTTGCTTCTTCGTTCTCTTCCTTCATCATTTGTCATGTTTTTTAGGGTTTATCAGTTGATTTTCATTATATGATCAAAATGAAAATCATAATATGAACATTCACTTACTTGATTTGCGTTTTGGAGCCATAATCCTTCCTTGATCGGCTGTTATTTGTCGTCGTTCTAGAACTGCTCTGTGTTTTTGGTTTTCAGGGATTTGATTTTGGATGATTTTTGTTTGTGAATTCGACGAGTATAGGTTTTGATTAAGTAACTGTCATTAAATGAGATGAATTGGGCGCTATTATTAAAAAATTCAAATTATTTTTTTGCAATTTGTCTAATTTACCCTTCCCCTTGTTAACTGCTCCTTGAAACACTCGTGGGTTTTTAATTGATGATGATCTTGATCAAAACGGAATGGAGGGTCAGGATGAGTTCTTACACTTTGTATTTTAAGGAGGCTTTGTACAATAGCCTCTCTCTTGACTTATAATGATGTGACATTCAATGGAGGCCTCAACCCCTCCTTGAATGTGCCACGTGTCATCATGTGGGATTTTTTAATTTTTGAGTTTTTTTAATAAATCTATATATATTATAATTATTTTAGGAAAAGATAAGAATTTAAAAACAAAATTAAATTTTCTCTCTAATGTTTCCTCCCATAACTTTTAAACGTTAATATCTTTTATATACGATATTTTTTAAAGAAAAAAATTACACCAAATTAACGAACGTTTTATTATCTTACCAACGAGTATCATAGTGCTATATAAAAAACGGAGAAAAAAACGACTATTTTTTGGGGTTTTGTTTTCAAATATATTTTACTATACTAATAAATCACAAATGATAAACGTAACTTCACAGGCAAAGTTTTTTTTTTTTTTTTTTTTTTTTTATATATTTGAATATGAAGCAGAGATTTGTTCAAAATAAATATTATTATTATTACTATTACTATTATTATTATTATTATTATTATTATTTATTAATCATGTATTGGCAAATCATTAATTATGTTGTCATATTAGATATTTTGTTATGTCATATTAGATATTTCAACACCGGGACACTCCCGAGATAAAAGCTATTTATAATATATATAGATTTATTAAAAAAACTCAAAATTAAAAAATTTCACATGATGTCACGTGGCATATTCAATGACGGGTTGAGGCCTCCATTGAATGCCAAATCATCAAAGTTCAATTCTTTTATTATAAGTTATCGAAGTGAAAGTTAAGTCCTCAAAGTTTCCTATCCCGCTGCTAAAAAGAAGATAACAACAATCTAGGTCCTTGTACCACTTCTCTCATATGTTTTGATGTATTTTTCTTGGTCTTACACTATCTCTCTCCTTTGATATATCGAGTACAGGTACCGTATTAATCAAATTGCTATTTTCAATGGTTTTACACTATCTCTTTCTTTTATTTTTCAAGTTTAATAATATAATCACATAACACATTTAACCTTTTTATTAATTTAATTTTCCTCCACTAACTTGCGTTCATTTACTTTTAAAAAAACTTAATACAACGTCTTTTTTTTTTTTTTTTTTATCTTGACATTGAAACTGGGGTTTTATCCAAAATGGAGCATTTTTTGGCATCGTAAGCTATACCGAGCTAGTGTCGTGACGAATCGAACTAAGACTAACAATTGATACTGGTATTAGTTATATTAGACCCAGTACAAGTATTTGTTTTTATACTTTTCGATCGATGTAAAACACGTATCATGACTTGATTTCTGGGTTCCTTTTCTGTTGTTAAACCGAGTACTAGGGCTGTAAACGAACCAAACAAACACGAACATGACTTTGTTCGTGTTTGTTTGTTAAGGTTTCTTGGACAAATGAGCCGTTCCATGAACACATTTACGAACGAAAATTCTATGTTTGCGTCTGTTTAATAAGGAATTTTACTTGTTTGAGAACTGTTCGTGAACACAGGTTATGAACCAAACAAACAGTTAATATGCATCTAAATAAAAAAAAACATTGTTAACATTGACAGTTAGAGTAACTATATCCACTAAATGATAAGTCAAATCATACCGACTTAGACATAATTATCCAAAGTTATTTAGCATAATTACATGATAATCCTAACTCATTATAAGCTCATAATTATCCCAAAAAATGTCTTGATTCTTGAATGTCCGACTTCCCTAAATTATTCATATGTAGTAGCATCTTCAATTGCTTAGTAAGGAATCAAAACAAAATATTAAGGTTTTCCATTAGTTTAATATGACCAGCAACAAAAAACGATTCATGTTTCATGAATGCAAGAATGACCAAAACATAACTTAAATAATTAACGTGTATGGGGGAAAACGTTAAGGAAAATGTTTAGGAGAGAAATAAAAGTTAAGAGGGAAAATGATTAATCTTCAGTTGAAAATAAAAGTTACAAGGGAAATTGTAAAACTAAAAACTTTTTAAGTTTTTACCCATGAATATAAACAGACAAAATACGAACGGATATAAATGAGCAAACCTAAACAAACACATTATCGAACGTTCACAAACGCAATCGAATGAACGAGACCTTTGTGTTTGTTTGTTTAGTTACTCAAACGAAATTTCTTGTTTGTATTCGTTTATTTATTAGACAAACGAACTTCTTGTCAAACAGTTTCCAAACTGTTTGCTGAACGTTTGGTTTGTTTACAGCCCTACCAAGTACCGGTATCCATCCATCCCTCAATCAGCTCACAATTAACTTAGGTCATGTGGCCCCTTATATGAGGGGCAAATAAGTATTTTTACCATCTTCTTCTGACTCAAATTGAAATGAGGTCAAGAGTTGTCGGAAATCACCTATGAAAATGAGACATGCAAGGTGACATCTACTAGCTGATCGTTGATATATCAAGACACACCATGCTCGATTCTACGTTTGTGGTTCACCATAGCCGCTACCGGATACCCGCCAGAAGTTTAACTACCACTCATTGTCACATCTGTTGGATACCAGGGCATGCAAAGCCCGATCTGACTCCCACAAACTGTAACGATAGGGTTCCTTTGATACAATATCATTATTAGTTGTTATGCCATCAGATGTGACGCGCTAGGAGAAGCGCTCAACCCCGGTAGCAGTAGTTCTAGCTCTGCATTAGCAGGTCAGGCATACGGGGACGTCGAATAAGTGCCTCAACGTGCTTAGCACAGGAGTTTTTGTCTTCGTTAGGGTATGCCATAGACCCTCCCTTTCTAGACGAGATGATGTGACCAAGTACAATCCAATCCTGATTTCTCGTATTCTATGTTTAAGGATTATAGATGAAGACTCGGTATTATTGGACGAAATGGCATAGAAAATGTCAGGTGTGGGGATCACTTAACATGTTAGGCAATCACCACGCCTAGACGGATCTACCCTTGAAGCAGAGGGCAGGCCCTGAAGGTCTAGTAAAAAGGTTGAACAAAATATATAAACCTACAGAAAACATGTAAATTAATAATTCTTGACAATCAACACAGTAACATATTAAGATTTGGCTGTAACACATAATGGTGCAAGGAGTAACTTAAACCTAACACGGTTGGGTTTTGATATTCCAACAGTATGCTCATAAGTTTACTCAAAACCATTGATTCATAATCCTCCTAAACATCAAATGTAACAAAAGAGTTTATTCACTTTTTTGTAACATGTCAATGCAGATATGATTAAGTCGAGTACGCACACATAAGGAACTAGTCCAAGATAATTATACTAAAACCTACAAATGAGAAACATCACACAACACCTTTGAACTTGGCTTCATACTCGTATGGTTGCTGCAATTCCAAAACAAGAAACACTCTATTAGGCATGGAAAACATCATGTCATATCGATAATCATCAATGGTGCTAATAAGATATCAATGTTCACTTATTACGTGATAGTAAGACAGACGGGTTAACATAGGTCCAAACAAGTCAAGTCGGCCGAATATTTTTTCATTTTGTCTCAAAACAATTGACATGTAAAAGTAAGGGCAAACTGGATTCTAGCAATTCAAACACTCCAATTAGGGTATGTTTGGCAAGGAGCTTTTAAGAGCTTTTAGGAGCTTCAAGCTTTTAAGAAAAAACTCATACTTAATAAAAAGCCTTGTTTGGTTGAAGGAGCTGGAAGCTTTTAGGTTAGAGAAAAAGCTCTATAGTGAAAAGCTACTAGTAGTAGCTTTTAAGAAAAAGCTCTACTAGCTACAAGCTTTTAATTAGTAAATGACACAAATACCCATTCTATTTTAAAGATAAAATAAAAACCTTCTTTACAAGCTTTTAATTATGTCCATTTTAGTCATTTTATACATTTTATTAAAAGCTCCAACTACTCTGCCAAACACCAAAATATATTTAAAAAGCTTCAAGCTACCAGCCTCCAGCTAGTTTTGCCAAACATACCCTTAATGATCCATTGGTCAATAATAATTAGTGTTAAAGTGATTATCGAATTTTTAACAAAGGCATTTCAAAATAAACTTTGGAAGACTTCTTTGTTGACCTTCCAGCTAAATTTTGAAATTCTTCCAGGTTGACCTTTTGTAAATTAATATGAACCATTATTAGGCTAATTACCCGCAATTGTTACCTCTACATGGGTCGCAATAGCCTAAACTAATAATTGAGGTTTAAAAATAATTAATTTCAGTTAATATGTTTCCAATTCATATGTAACAGTTAATATGTTTCCAACCAACCCATATACCCACAACAAAAAATATTAACGAAACTCACCAAAAAAATGGCTGAAATCAATCTACGAGCAAACCATCTCTTATGCATCGCCTGTTGAGCTCGTGCAGCTCCCTCCACACTATCAAATCGTAGATACACATAACCAGCACTGTTCCTGTTATCAAGATAATTAATTAGACACAATATATGCAGAGATCCATCTAGACCAACAATTCACAATTTTGGTATACATACAGATTAAGCACTTGTCATTTAATAAAAACATATATCCAAGAGTATGCATATCTTATTTGTGTAAGTATACAAATTTATTTTCATGTTTTCTCTACTTTAAGCTTTTGTGAAAATGGATATGTTCATAACATCATCCAGCAAAAACTTTTCCACACTTCATATGCATTTTAACGTATTATTAATAGATGCCTTCTATTTATCAGACATATAATTATAAACACGATGTATATTTTGCACATTCAACTGAACTTGTATCCGAATCAAACAGATACTAATGCAAACCATTTTAAACACACATACTTGTCAACATAAATGTGCTTCACGCGTCCATAGTTGGAACACTCTTCTTCCACGTCATCTTTGATATCCAAATCAAATTCTGGGTCAGCCTGCAAGACATACTTACATATAAATTCCTTACACAAAAAAATATTCAACTTTTATTTATAAACATGTATCAACAGTTGATCATAGCAGTCAAAGGCGAGCAAGGTGCGTGCCCAGGCGCAGCCCATACAGCAAAAGCACATTGCGTCCATCAAGGCTCACAGGCACACATTCCGGCTAAATTCTGCAAAAAGTTGGTATAAAACAGCTACAACTGGTCTGAAACATCACAAAATGGTCTGAAACCAGACTAAATAATTCTAAATCTTTTAAAACTGGTTTGCTTATACTGTGCGCCTTGCTTAAAAAAGCCCTAGCTTTTTAAGCACTTTGGTCCAAGGATTACTCTTTAAGCCTTAAGTGAGCCTAGCGGCTACCGCCTTCAGCTACCTACCAGTTGATTAAGAAATGAACAAACCTCTGTAGCAGGGTCAAACATATTCTTTAGCAGCAGGCACTCGCTAGGGTTTCCAATAGGTTCTGCAACAACGGGAGAAACAATTTGGGTTGGCAGAACTGGAACAGGAAGTGTAGCTGGCACATTGATGGGCAAAACACCAGGTAGGGCCGTTGGAGCAGATCCATTAACTATAGGTGCTCCAAGAGATCCAGAAAGACTGAAACAATGAACATAATAATATGAAATTAGCTCAACTTAGAACAAAAATGTAAGGAAACTGGAGATAACGGTCCCCGAAACATACCCTGAGGTAATCCCACTACGATCAAGCTTTGCCATTAGCATCACTCTTGACTGAGCATTTAGTGCCTGTAGAGAGAAAAATAGGTGGCTATTAAAGAACATATCATTTTTTGGGGGTAAATGAAGACAATTCAGAATAATGTATTTTGATTTTGGTCCAGTGATCGTCACTGATTTCACCATGAGAAACAGTTATAAGTTCTTGAGGTGAAAACAAGTAAAAACAGAAGATAACTATCCATAACTATTCGCCGAGCGCAAGGAGTTTTAGAAGGTTGAGTTGAAAATAAGTTAGCTTGGTTTGATCATGTGTGTGCTTATCCATAGAGAACCCATATTGTAGATCAAATAATCAAGCTCCAGCAAGTAAAATATATAACCTTTAATATAAAAATAAATATAGATAACGTGGATAATTATAATAAGTAAGAAATCAAGAGGATACACTCATGCGGACTCACCAAGCCTCCACCATCATCATCATCAAAGTCCGCTGCTTTTGCTCCAGTGTCTTGTGCAGCAACGTGCTCTGTAACTAAAGATACCTACGAGGATAAAGCAACAAACTGTCAGAAACCCTTGATATAATATATAAGCTACAAAAAACACCAAATTATAATATGACAAATGAATAAAATGTCAATAGACAAAGTATCACCTTAATTGTCCGACCGGCAATCTCAAGCTTCCCATTCAAACTTTGTGCTGCCTTTGCATGCTCAAGCTGAGCAAACTTTAAGAAGAAACAAGAGCAAGGGTTATATATTAACATCAACAGAAGCTTAATAATTAGTTAAAAAAAAATACACAAATACAAACAAAGTTAATACCGACTTGAACAAAGCCAAAACCTTTACAGTGCCCTGTCTCGGGATCAGTGGGGAGTTGAACAAGCTCCACAGGTCCAAAAGCTTCAAAAATCTGGGATTCCAGCAAGCATAGACGTCAATCTCAAATATAAGAAGATTAAGAAATAACCAAAGAACAATGATAAGCATCTTTAAGCTCCAAATATCAGTGCATATTTTGACATAAACTAAATTGTATTTTAAATGTCTCAAAGGCAGGAGAAACATGCATGCAACAGATTCAATAAAGGATGAATGCTACTTGACTTATGTTTCTACGACTTCAAATCAGGTAGTTGATGATTCCGCTAATTAAACACAAAAAAAAGTATGTTATGAACAACTATTTCAATAAATCTGCCTTGACATAGTTTCCTGAAAACTTAACCAACTCAAAAATGCCTGACTTCTGTTTACGCTGACCCCCCAATTCAATCTGCTTGTTTGATGATTCGTTTTAATCCAAGATAAAAAAGATGGACCCACATGCACTGATGCACACAAAAAAGACTAAAGGTAAAGCAGTGCAGTTCCTTAACTTCTATCAATGGTATTAGCCGATTAGAATTGTAGTATTATTATGTTTATTATTATTGATAGGGATATCTCTTATATAGAGAAGATTGTGTTTCCATATTTATAGCTAGGGTTTGTTATGCTTGTAATCCCTATATAAAGGGCACCTCTTTATGTTAATAACATCATCAGAGAATTATCCCTCATTCATAAACTTTCATGGTATCAGAGCTACGGTTCTGATTACCCTAGCTCTTTCCCTCTTCTTCTTTTCGCAGCCCTTTACCTTCTTTCTTCTGCTGACTTCGGTCACTTTATCACAGCAGCCTCACCATGACTAAACCCGATGAGCCCCAACCATCAGCCCCGAAACAGCCCACCCTTCATCCTGCCTATTCAGTTACCAACATCAATGCCAAAATCCGAACCCTAGATGGTACAAATATCACCTACTCGAATTGGGTGAAGTTGTTCCATCTCCATGTTCAGGCCTACAAAGTAGCGAATCACATTGATGGCAGCCCTGCACCGGCTCCAACTGATCCGGAATACGAGCTATGGAAGGAACTCGATGCTCTTGTGATGCAGTGGATTTTCAGCACTGTGTCAGCATTCTGAAACGGGTAATTGTCAACACCACTACGGCACGTGAGGCATGGATAAAACTTGAAAAACAATATCTCAGCAACAAAAAGGCGAGAGCAGCAGCCCTAGAAACCCTCTTCTGCAACCTCACCCTCAACGCCTGCTCTTCATTGGATGATTATTGTCAGCAGCTTCAAGGATTAGCCAGTCAGTTAGCAGACGTGGAACACCCGGTCAGCGATTCTCGCTTGGTTTTGCAGCTGGTTCGGGGACTCCCTCCGGAGTACAATACTACCGCGTCTTTTATCAACAATGGGGATGCAGATTGGGATCTCGCAGTCAGCTTGTTAAATGATGAACAGATTCGTCTGGAAGCTCAAAAAGGGTCCTCTTCGGTTCTATTAGCAGCCACGCCACCCGCCCCCGCTGCTCCTTCATCTAACCCCACGGATACTGCCACCACAGATTCACAACCTCCTCGTGATCGTGGTGGCTACCGGGGTAGGGGACGCGGCCGGTCTTCTCGTGGAGGCCGTGGACGTGGCAGCTCCAACCGCAATTATTATTATGGTCCAGCAAATTATTCTCCACAGCAGACCACATATCCGCCTTGGGCCTGGTGGACCTCCACCTTGCCCATATCCCACTCAATCTAATTGGAAGCCCACTTCGCAGCAGCAACAGCCCACAAATTCCGCTTCTCAGGCCCATTATATGGGCTATTCTGGACCAGCAGGCTACGGCCAGTACTCAGCCCCTCAATACGGCCCGCCACCCACAGGGTATGATGCACTCAGCCCTTCTGACTTAAGTGCTGCTTTTGCTAACATGCAGGTCAACCAACAAAACGCATCCTGGCAACAGGACATCATGGACACTGGAGCTGAGCAACATGTGACCCGTGAGCAAGGTAAAATCATTATCCCTAATTCGTCTACTGTACGTAGTTCAATTCTTGTCGGTAGTGGTCATTGTGTTCCAATTAAGGGGACTGGCACGGGTTTTCACACCTTACCAAACCGAACCTATATGCTTCCCAATATCCTTTACAGCCCCCACATCATTAGAAACTTAATTTCCGTACGCCGTTTTTCGCGTGATAATAATGTCCATAGAATTTGACCCTTTTGGTTTTTCTTTGAAGGATCTTGCCACTAGGAGGCTCCTTTCTCGACACAATAGCACCGGGGACTTGTATCCATTCACACCACCTCAACTGCCGCCTCAAGCCTGCTTCATCACCTCTACCTCATTACCATGGCATGATCGTCTGGGCCATCCAGGCGCTCAAGTCTTAGATATTTTAAGTCGTACTTTCAATTTTTCATGTAATAAGAACCATAATTCTAGTCTTTGCAATTCATGTCAATTATCAAACAGTAAAAGATTGCCTTTTTCTATTTCAAATTCATTTACTTTTGCACCGTTTGATATAATTCATTGTGATTTGTGGACTTCTCTTATAGACAATTTTTCACATTTTGTGTGGGTCTACCCCTTAAAATACAAATCAGAAACCTTTCCCACCTTTTCTAAATTTCACCAACTTATCCTCACACAATTTCACAGAAAAATTAAAACCTTTCAATGCGACCTTGGCGGGGAATTTGATAACCATGCCTTTAAAAGCTTTGCCAATCACCATGGTCTCTTGTTTCGGTTCTCTTGTCCACAAACCTCCCCTCAGAATGGCCGTGCTGAACGTATGATTCGTCGTCTCAACGACATCATCCGGGCACTTCTCATTCATGCCAACCTTCCCCCGTCTTTTTGGGTTGAAGCATTACACACCGCGGCGTACCTGCATAATATTCTTCCAACAAAATGGTTGAATTTTTACACCCCTTGCTTTGCCCTATACCTTCGCCACCCGGACTACGATCACTTACGCGTGTTCGGGTGCGCTTGTTACCCCAACACCTCCGCCACCCAACCTATTCCCCCGTGCTATTCGGTGCATCTTCCTCGGTTATCCCCCCGATTTCCGAGGCTATCGTTGTTTTGACCCTACTACTGGTAAAGTCCATATATCCCGCCATGTTACTTTTGATGAGCATGTATTTCCTTACACCATCCCTCACCCCACCGGTTCTTATA
Organism: Ambrosia trifida; assembly: GCA_028751855.1. NCBI lineage: Eukaryota > Viridiplantae > Streptophyta > Magnoliopsida > Asterales > Asteraceae > Ambrosia > Ambrosia trifida. The sequence continues at coordinate 71,128,943 of CM054129.1, read as the reverse complement.
CCTTTCTAGATGACACTTTACCAGTAGGGTTTACCTTTCAGCGACCACCCCCTAGACCGTCACCCATAGCTCCCTACCCTTTCCACTACACTCGCCGCCCTAAACCACCTACGAACCACCCACCCGGCCCATCTCAGACCAACCCACATGCCGGCCCACCTGAACCACCTACGGCCTCTACACAACACCAGCCCACAGCACCAGCCTACCCGCCTGTTCCGCAACCAACCCAGCCCAATCCAATTGGCCCATTACCAAATCAGCACCCAATGACTACCCGCTCCAAATCCCGGACACAACATAATCAGTCCACGACCCTTAACACCTCCACTATCTCACCTGTCCCTACCACCTATGCCAAAGCCCTTGCCGATCCCCATTGGTCACGTGCCATGCAGGCAGAATTTTCTGCGCTACAGGAAAACGAAACATGGGAACTTGTTCCCCGACCTACGAATCGACCAGTTATTCGTTGCATGTGGTTATTTCGTCATAAATTTCATTCTGACGGGTCCCTCGAGCGGTATAAAGCTCGTTTGGTAGTCAATGGCAATTCGCAAACAGTTGGTATAGACTGTGACGAGACCTTTAGCCCGGTTGTTAAACCGGCCACCATTCGGACTGTATTATCATTAGCAGTTTCTAGGTCATGGCCTATTCATCAATTGGATGTTAAGAATGCGTTTTTACACGGGGAACTTAAAGAAATTGTGTTCATGCATCAGCCCCCTGGCTTTGTGGATCGCCGATTTCTTAACTTTGTGTGTCGATTAAAGAAGTCTTTATATGGGCTTAAACAGGCTCCACGGGCGTGGTATACCAGGTTTGCTAATTATATTACCACTCATGGCTTTCGCAGCAGTGAGTGTGATCACTCACTATTTATTTTCAGACGTGATTCGGGTAACGTTGCTTATCTATTGCTGTATGTGGATGATATTGTCTTAACGGCCTCTAATGACCGTTTTTTACATGAGATTATTAACATGCTCTCTCGGGAGTTCGCCATGACTGATCTTGGCCGGCTGCACCATTTCCTTGGTATTCAGGTTGATCATCTTAAGAATGGTATTTTCCTCTCGCAGCAACAATATGCGAAGGACATTATTGCTCGGGCCTCTATGTCTGCGTGCAAACCTTGCACCACACCAGTTGATATCTCATCTAAGCTAAGTGCTAATGATGGCCCCAGGTTTTCTGACCCTACGTTGTACCGCAGTCTCGCAGGGGCACTACAATATTTGACGTTTACTCGTCCGGATATTACTTATGCGGTCCAGCAGGTTTGCTTGTTTATGCACGACCCACGGGACACTCACTTTGGATTTATGAAACGTATTATCAGGTACATACAGGGTACAACGGATTATGGGATCCGGATGGTAAAATCGAATACAAATTCATTAGTTGCGTATTCAGACGCTGACTGGGGTGGTTGTCCTGACTCGCGTCGCTCCACCAGTGGGTATTGTGTTTTCTTGGGTGATAATCTCTTGTCTTGGTCTTCAAAACGTCAACCCACGGTCTCTCGGTCTAGTGCCGAGGCAGAATATCGGGATGTCGCCAATGCTGTTGCCGAAGCTACCTGGATTCGCAACTTGTTACTAGAACTCCACAATCCATTAAGACAGGCGACCATCGTCTATTGTGACAACGTTTCTGCGGTGTATTTATCAGATAACCCTGTGCAGCATCAACGCACCAAACATATAGAAATTGATATTCACTTTGTGCGGGAAAAAGTTCGGGTCGGCGATATCCGCGTGCTCCACGTTCCATCAGCTCTTCAATATGCAGACATTTTTACCAAAGGGCTTTCCAAACAACTGTTTCAGTCCTTTAGGTCCAGTTTGAGCGTTTGTCCTACGCCCGCTCAAACTGCGGGGGAGTATTAGCCGATTAGAATTGTAGTATTATTATGTTTATTATTATTGATAGAGATATCTCTTGTATAGAGAAGATTGTGTTTCCATATTTATAGCTAGGGTTTGTTATGCTTGTAATCCCTATATAAAGGCACCTCTTTATGTTAATAACATCATCAGAGAATTATCCCTCATTCATAAACTTTCAAATGGTTGTATTTTAATGTCCTAAACATGCTCTCCCTCTTTAACTTCCTGCCAGTTCTCATCAAGTATCTCTGGCTCTTTAAGAGCGGAGTTGAATGACCATGTGACTAGGCTGATTTGGGATTTCAATGGGCAACTTGAAGCAATACCACCAAAATATATGTTACTTATGGCTTCTAAATCTTATGCTTTCAAAAGGAAACTCACCAATCTATTAATTGATATTAGACCTCCCACAGCCTACTCTTATGACTTATCAGTCGGATTTTACTGAGTACGTTTGTTTGTCAATTTGATATTAGACACCATCCTGCTCTTCATTGCTCCTTCCTGGCTCCCTACCTCATAGTGTAAATGTAAACACCTCAATACACTTCTTTAATATTGTGGTATCTAGAACCTTTGGCCCAACTAATCTAAAAGGACCATGTATAGGGCCCTCCATACACAAGGTCCAGGAACGATGTAGGCAATCCCACAAACGGGCATGGCCTTAAAGAACTTTATTTATTCGCATCTACATAAGACATGCTACCCTTTCTAAAAACACATTATCCAACATGTGCATATTGATTGGTTTAGACTTCAAAATATTTTTTTTCATACAAAATAGTACTGAATTATGCGTAATTTTCGCTTCTGAAAATTTTACCTCCTTTTTATTTAACATTTAATTTAAGTTGTCTAAATTCGGTCTAATTGTCCTAAATACCTGGAAAAACTAGACTGCACAAGGTCCTCAAGCAAGTAAAGGACCTCAAACATAAGGCGCACCTGCAGGCTCACTTAGGATACCATGAGTTTTGTTTTTCGTTTTAACCACTGGACCTTCAATTTTCCAACACTAGGCTGTGGCAGGGGAAAGAGGTGGTAGATAGAGGGAAAAGAGTGTAAGGAACCGGATGGTGGCTGAGAATGGAGCAGGCGGAGCGATGAGTAGAAGGTTTCCTTTTCTTTAACAACTATGCTTAAAGCTCAATAATACTTGCTAAGCGTCTAGTTATAACATAAGAAAATTAAGCTACAATTTACATTCAGGTGAAGGTAGCTAGCTATGTGCCTATGTGTATTGTCCACAATCCTTTGTTGAAGCATGAATTCATCAAACTTTGTTCCATTCTCCATTGATACAAAAAACAGAGCAAAATGCGAAGGTCTAAACCTTCTTTTACTAAATTTAGCATGCCACTTATGAACAGAAAAGTAAGGACCAATAACTTGAAAAAAATAACTTAATCCGCTGTTGATAAAAGTAAGAACCAATAACTGGAAAAAAATAACTTAATCCGCTGTTGATTACTATGTGAAGTGCAAAGCATTTTACCTGCTTGAGCTGCAGCTCAGTCATGTTGAAATGTAAATTTCCCACATAAAGCTTCCGATCAGCTGCACCATAGGGTCCGCCAGCACCTGCTGCTCCACTTGTAGCAGTTGATTGGACAAGGTTTTTCTCGGCCTCTGAAGGCTTAACCATAACGGGCTGCCCAAGAAGCAGATGGCCAGAGAGAGCAATTGCCATGGGAACAGACATTGCATCATAAAACTCAATGTACCTGAAGTACATAATTCAAGACACAAGTTAGATTGCTGCAACCAAAAGGCATGGTCATAAACAATGACTTGGTTCATAAAAAGATTATGAGATATGAGATAAGCCTTAGGATGCTATAAACAGAAATGAAAACAAGAGAGGAAAACATAGCATCTTTCAAATCAAGATAGCAACAATATCTTCTTAAGAAAATATATTTACGACTTTATTACATGCCTTGTTAGCAGACACTGTTGCAAAAATCGGCCTAGGCGCTAGGCGGTGAAGAGAATCGGAATTAGGCCCTAGTCGGAGATCTAGGCGTTTTGGCCATTAGGCGGGCCTAGGCGGTGATTTTTTTTTTTTAATTAAATTTCAAGTATTTTTAGTATTTTTTAGTATTATGAGTATATATCTAAGTATTTCTAAGTATTATGTGTATATATGTTAACATATTTTCAAAAAACACCTAAATTTGTGTGTGTATATATAAAATACGTATAAAATACCTAAACGCCTAATTCCGCCTAATTTTCGCCTAGTCCCTAGGCTGGACCTCACTGCCCGCCTAGCGCCTTTTGCAACCTTGCATGTAACCACCGCTGTTGTTGCTTGAATTCCCTCGCCGGAATCCTAGGAAGTTATCAGCGTCGCCATCACCGCCGTTTGTGGTCGCCTTTTCCGATTAGGTTTTGGGGTCGTGAATGGCGGCAACAAAATTCTTCATTCATATGGCATTTACCCCGAATCACTCTCACAGACAATCTTACAGGTCACAACCACTTATGGTTTTCGGGGTCCTCCAGCCCCGAATGCCGTTTGTGTGATATTGTTCGTTTTATTATTAATATTAAAAGGTTATAATTATATTTCTTTTGAAAATTATTAGAGTAGGTGAGAGAAATTTAATATAAAAATAGACATATAACAGGAACACACTAGTCATTTTATAAAAATTAACAAAGAACTTTTAACAGAGTTAGTTAATTGGATTCAAATCGGCAGGAATAGAAATCACAGGGACTCAATGGGTTACGAGTTTGGAAATTGGATTCAATTAGTTAAAATGCCCAAACCACAAGGACTCAAAAAATAGGACTTTAATCATTGGCTGCATATAAATTGAACATTAGAACCTCATATCCTTTCCAACCAGATGCACAACATGTTAGAACCAAAGGTCACATTACGATGAAAAAAGTACAATTTTTTAACTTGATAACAACCATACGTGAAATATTTACCTCCAAAGATCATCATTGTTTGTAATGACTTCTCGATCATAAGTCTGTTTTTTTTGTTGAATATGATATACGGTTTCATAATTCATTTATGGAAATACAAAAAAATTTAAACCGAAGTACATACCCAACTCCCTTTGATCGTCGTGAATTCCTATCCATGATCAATCGCACATCTCTCACCTGCAGAAGCAAAAGTAAGAGAAAAAGATTTAGTGCAGAACAGAATAATTGACACTGTGCCTTCTTGGATATCCCTAAAACATAATGCACAACAGCTAGGGGTGCTCAATTGACAACTCATTACAAAATAAAAATCTCTGCGGATACGAGAAAGTCGATATCCTAGTTGAAGTGTTAAACCAAAAAGAAAGTACCATTTACTGCAACAGGAAGAAATTAAATAGTTTGCCAATTACATTTTAACATCTAGAAGTTGACTTAAAATCTATAGGCATTAATTATCAGTATGCAACCTTGTGAATGCCATTGTCCTCTACATGCCAAAACAAATCTCAAAACAATATATAGCAAAAAGCAAATCAAAACATTCTATGACAAACAAACAGTCTAATCAAGTTGTTGCCCTTACCTTCCCTGCTTTTGAAAAGAACTCGTAAACATCCCATTCAGTTGCCTTCAGGGGCATCTACATAACAACATGTAGCACCAACATTAGTCATATTTACTAGAGTGCAAAAAGGGATAAGACAAACCTACACACATAGAGAAGGTTCAACGAGATTTGAGATGCATGAATCCTCAGAACTAAAGAATAAAAATAAACCATCTACCTGGTAAGCAAAAACAGTTCTTTGATCCCTTTCTGGGTCTGCTTCAGGCTCTAGCGCTTCTTTTTTATCTTTCAGTCTCCTGCCATTGAAACAACTTACAGCATAATAAGTAAAAAATCGAAGGCAGACGCTGTGGGATAATCTGTCATTACCTTTTGTGGAAACATGAAGTGCATAAGGTATCTGTGAACACATAACATTTGTTTGGTCATTTAAACAATAATAATTAACAGATTTATTCATTACCACAAATGAGAATGCAGATAAAGACCATCTATTATTCTTCCACAAACCTTTTTTATTACAATACTCATGACCTCATGGCACTAATGTTACATGCACACTAGCTTTAAGTCTTTAACAAGGTCATGATGGCTCAAAAGTTTTCAAACGAACTAGACAGATGATCAGTGCATTCACCAACAGCTTTCCTGGTGAAACCTCAACTAGTTTATGATTTAAGTATGATTTTGATGGGTATTCAATACGCATGCCTACCATAAAACTAACTAAAAACATAGTAAACCAACTACAACATCAACTTGTTAGAAACAAGATTCCAAATGAGAATCTAGCCAACAACAGATCCTTTGTGCAACCAAGTAACCATAGTCCCCATTCAATTTGACAAGAAAATAAGAGATAAAAAGGTCACCGTATGCTTTACAATGACTTCTCATAAACAAGATAACTAGCATATTGTTCATTGTTTTAACTTTCACCGGGAAAAAAAGCAATTTATAGGCTAACATGATAGAATCCGAAAAAACATGCCATGTTATGCACCCCTAAAGATGGCAAGAAAATGAGACATACCACAATAAAGTGTGCACCATACTTTATACAAGGGCGTCAAAACCTTTTATATTATACTGGGGTAAGATGATTCAAAAAATCTATGAGAACTGAGAGATATCACTGGACCAATTGTTTGTTTGCATTCTTCCTACCAATGGATTTATAAACTTGTCACAATTTGATGCATCACGAATCAAATAGTCAAACATGATGCAGTATTCAAGCAGTAGTATTTCAAAAAGATGGCCACCTGGGTGAACAAACTTTCTAAGGAAGGTATTCACAATCTTAAATCAGAAACTACAATGAGAATTAACGCTTAGTTCAGCTAACTAAACAATTTTAGAACTAAAATTCTCTCTTTTCTGGGACAAAACCATATGCTAATTCTAAACATCGCAAAATAGCATGATACTACAATCTGGTACTGAAACACTCCAAGGGGTTGATATTCCACATTTCTATCCATGCTTCACAGCAGGGAACATAAATATGGAGTTAAAGCAATAATGTCTTCCCAGTGAGCAAAAAAACTTCACTGACTGAGAGCACCATATGTGTTGCCAACCTAAAAGTAAATACACCATTCATTAACATCTCCAATCACAAGAAACTTTAAATCCATTTTTGACAAAAAACTAGAATAATTGACGTGAGCCACGCTTTAAAGGCAACACAAGTTTAAAAACAAAAAAACCGACCTTATGAAGCTATAGTGGAAACCTCACTTTATGCAGTGAAGCCTTGAAAAAGAATCCTCATTTTAGTATGTGCAAACAATCCATCTACGATTTCAACTCAAGTTAGAAACTAATACATGACTAGTTAAGCAGCTACAGCCTAAAGCTACAATTTTTTTCTTCCATACCGGTCTTGTTTCTTTAAAGGGATGCATTCACACATGAAGTATAGAATGAGTATGCAACTAAAAACAATAGCATTTAAACAGAAAAGAATCAACAAACCACATCCTATTCTGTTCATCCAGTTGGCTTTCAAATGCACTCATCAGTCACCACATATTATATAAAACAAGTTTTTGGCTAACATAAACAGCACCTAATTGAACAACCTATAGCTACAAAACTCACAATCATCATATTTAAAAGTACTAAAATGCATTGACATAATAATCAGATAAAAGAAATTAGTAATTTATTTACCTGCTTTCTCTTGCTTCCAATTCTCTTTCTCTCTCCCTTAACAATTCCTTCTCTCGTTCGCGTTCGTGCCTCGAGTGACTTCTACTCCTCCTTTCCCTATCCCTATCCCTGTCCCTATCCTTGTCTCTATCCTTATCCCTATCTCTTCTCTCCCTACTGCTTCTCCGGCGATCCCTATCTCTTTCTCTCTCATCATCATCATCATCATCCCTACCACGGCTTCGGTGTCGATCGGAGCGAGACGAAGACCTCTCCTCACGCCGACGTTCACGTTTCCTATCCTTTCCGTCGTCCTCCTCATCGGTGGCTTTGCTTCTCCTGCTTCTCTTCCGTTGAGCATCATCATGTCCGTCGTCGTGTTCTCTTTCCTTCCGCCTATCGTCGTGTTTGGTCTTGGAAGATGAACCACCGTTACGGTTGTCTGGTTCGTCCACTGTCTTCTCTAAGTAGTCGTACTCGTCGAACTCCATAATAATTGTTCCAGTTGATGTTAAAACACGAACCCTAGCTTCTGCTGTCGACTGCAATTTGGTTGGGGTTTTCTGTTAGATTCACCTTTAAATCAACTTCACCTTTATCTAGTAAAGTAACTTATGAAGGGGTTTTATGCTTTGAAAAGGAGATTTTGGGGGAAAAGTTGTGACTTATGAGAATAAGTAACTTTTGAAGGAGGAAAAGTCATAAGTGCAACCTAGTCGAGCAACTTGCGAGCTACTCATTTTGACTCTTATCGAGCTTTAGCTGAACTTGAACTTAAAACAAAAGTACAAAACTCATTTATTGATGAGAAAGTATATGGTACAAAGTTTCTTAACGTAAAAAATGTAAGATGTAACCAAATCATGCTACCTATCAACTGTGGTCAAGTTACTTAACCTAAATCTGGTTTGATTAAAAGGTTAAATTAGTCCATTTGTTAATTTTCTTCAATCATGTTTCAATTAATGTTTCCATTAAAACGAATGATTTTGTATTCAGAATTAAATTCATTATCGATTTTGTATTTTATATTGACTATCTAATCAACTGACGATTCAATCAAACCCAATTTTAATTTCGATTATAAGGATGCTCTGTTTTTTGATCGATCAACGTTTTTTTATACGATTTTGTTTTTCGACTTAGTTAGACTGATTATCCTATCGTTTTTTTTTTTACTTTTAGATCTTTGATTGTATGATTGTATGATTGTTAATTGAAATCAAAGATTTGTGGATGTATTTACAGACATAAAGATTTATAGGGTTGAGGCAGGGTTAATATGTGATGATGAAGATGATGATGGTAACGTGTGTTTATAGGATTAAACAATTATTAAACGTGCGTTTATGTAGTTTGTTATGTATTTTTCTTATTGATTTTAATTAAGTGCGTTTAAATATATTATAAGTGCGTTTAAATGAAACCTCTGATTGAAACATCTGATTAAAACATCTGAAAGCATATATTGGTGCGTCTGCATTATTATGCACGTGCGTTTGCAAATTAGTTATTGGTAACCAATAATAACAGTAATTCTCATGACTGATTTTTTTGTCACGTTTGTTATTATTGTGTTATTTATATATTGATATATACAGAATCAATTTTACACCACACAATTCAATCACATCTTATCCTTTTTTTTATTGTTTGCCAGTAACGGCTTCATCTTCATCATCAAAATCTCAAATGATCAAAAGGATTCAAGAGTAAATTACAAAAGATTATGTTGTTGAGGGTTGTCTGGCCAATAATCTAAGCAGAATAAATGATGGCATGAGTAAGAGAGACGAGATTTCGAAGCTTCTTATGCATATGCCTGACTCAAGTCTTCATGAACTTGCGGTTATGTTTATGATTGATGCAAAAAAAGGCGACGTTAATCTTGTCGAACAACTTACAAAATGCATAGCCCTTTTGAGGTGTTCTATTGAATTTAAAATCCAGTTCCTAAAATCTATGTAATCTCCATAGGGAACTGATTATGTACTTTTTGTTTCTGTAGTTGTTATTATCTTTTTTATGATGTTTTTTCTGTAATGTAACATGCGTTTGAAATAATAAAACACATCTACGAGTGCGTTTAAATAAAATCACAATCTGTTATATTTTTATAAAGTGCGTCCAAAAATGTATACTCAATTGCAAATAAGTGCGTCTAAACCAAAAATGTCGTGTGGATTATGTCTTTTAAACGTCCATTTTTCAAAACTAACACCTTCCCGAATGAAGTGTCAAGACTCGATGAAAAATGGTGATTAAGTTGAGACCTTTAAATTAAGACACTTATCGAAGTTTTAAATTTATAAAAATAAAACGATATCTGCTGATTATTCTAAACCCACACGATACGCAAGTGGACCTATCGAGCGTAGTATAGACTTTAGCAAGTACCGAGTATCGAACCCTAAGATACGACTTCCCCTACTCAGCCCTAAGTTGCTTTAATAAAAAGAAAGATAAAATAAAATAAAGAAAGAGAATGAGAGCGACCAGAGTAAAAATCAATACCAAAAGAAGTGATGCTTCGGGATCCAACTTAATCTTGGGACGGATTAATAGTAGTTACTTAGTTAAGTGGTGTGAACAAGTGCGCACTTATGCTTAACATGGAGTTGCTACAACATTCTCTAGAGGTGACTGTTTTCGCACGACGAGGCGTGTTCTTGTTATAATGTGAGGGTCTCCCGAACCGGTAAGCTCACCTCTCAACAATGAGTGACGAACTACTCAAGACCGTGTATACCCAACCCCGAAGAATCCACCTCCTAGTGCTGCAATAAAGACATCTAATCACTTAAAACTTTCGTGGACAACTTGCCGGTAGCCGGAGCATGACCTAACAAGAAGCCACTTGATATCATAAGAGAGTCGTGACTAACCAGAACACGTGCATCCCTTACTTGAATCAATTAACCCTTTAAAAAGTGAGTGGTCTATGATTAACTATGCGACAGTATAATGATGAAAGAAAATAAAGACCGTTTTCTTTCAACACGGGTTCATCAAACCTTAACTTGCGCCAAAGCTTTCACATAGATAATGAAGCTAAGTCACATAATTAAGGCTTGACTTATCACCAGGACCGAGTATAAAGACCGTACCGACCCCTAAGTGAGATCTTTGATAGTAGAGGATTAAACCACTAAGTGTGTGTATTTCTACCCACAAATGGGCTAATCACTACTCGCGGGATTAGGTTAGCTTAAGAGTGTGTGGGTTGTTACACACCATGGGTACACTCTTAAGTCGTCCCACTTCCTATCAAGACACCCACAAGACCAAAGACTAAGTAATTAGTTATTTAATTCATCAAACAAAGTTTAAAGTGAAACGAATTAAACAAGAACCAACACCACTTAACAAATAAAAACTATATAATCCATACCAAGATAAGTCTTCACCCTAACAACACTCAACTATCCTAGCTAAACATTGGCTTTACAACTTGCACATTATATTTAGTAGTGAGTGTATTTGGGGATTGAAAAGGGTTTTTGGATGAGTTTTAGTGATCTCTCTCCCAACTCTCAATCAATAAGTGTTTACGGAGTGATCCCAAGCTCCAAAGGTCACTTACAAGACCCTCAAGATGGCTGAAGTGTGAGAGAAACTCGAGTGAAAAGAGATGCCCAACATGTGGAGTGGAGGCCTCTATTTATAGGCAAAACAACTTCGGCACGCCCATGCTTGAGTCTTGGCACACCCCTGCTCGACAGCAGGTACTGTTGCAAAGTCCTTTTGAGCAGAATTGTCTGCACCAGATCAAGCACGCCCGTGCTCTTTACCCTGGCACGCCCGTGCTTACTGTAACTTGTAACCGTCTTGTCAGTTTTGGTCGGTTTAAGCCTTGGAGAACACGCTAGAGTAAAGCATGCTCGTGCACATCAGAAAACCTCAATTTTGCCTCCTACTGACTGGTTGACCTAGGATAGGTGCACGGCTGTGCACAGTTGTTGGATCAGTATATTGCTCTTTTGTTGAACTTGCTAGTTGACACTTAAGTGTTTAGCAAGTTCTTGATGAGTGATAGCACAACGGAATATTTATAAGTTTAAAGCTACACTTATCAACAGGAGTTATTACTCCCCCTGGATTCAAGAACTAATAAATGATAAGTGTTTATTGAGAATCTAAGTATTGAATGAGAATGAAACACTTCAACAGATTCTCAATAAACACGAAATGGAAATAACAATAATAAGTGTTGAAGGATTTCTTGTATTAAAATCAATGTCTAAAACAGAGGGATGAACCCTTCTATTTATAGACGTTACAAATACATGAACCTTGCCAAAAGCAAGTTCAGAAACAAGTTGCAACAAGTTGCAGTCTTGGAACTTGTACATAAAGCAAAAAGAAATACTAAAGTAATAAACTACTGATATACAAAGGCGGTGGAAAAGATCTTCTGTAAGTACTGATGAATGACAAACTACTGATGAGTAGTTTGTCTTCAGTAGTTCTTCAGTAGAAGTGTCTGGTTTGAACTTCAGAACTTCTGATGAATTTTCTTCTTCAGCACTTCTGAATCTCTTCTTCAGAAGTTTGATCCTTCTTCTTCAGCAGTTCTATACTTAGAGTATTTTGACAGAAGTGAATTAGACTAAGGTTTGCAAAAGTGGTTTCACCAATCCTTTTTGTCCTAACAATCTCCCCCTGGATTGATGAAGCCAAAACCTTACTAATTCCTTATTGTTCTTTTCTGTCCTTCACAATTTTCCATATTCCTTTGAACATGGTATTCTTGAGCTGGTTCAGCTGTTCATCAGTAAGAGACCCTTTCTGTGGTTCTAAGTGTTGGATTGTAAGCAGGTCTTTGGTTGATAGTTTCTTCAGCTCATTCATCAACCTATATGCCCTGCTTGTTTGATCTCTTCTTGTCACAAGTACTGAGTTGTTATCAGTAAAGGACCATCTGATGATTGGTTCTTTAGACTTGTCAAAGCCTAAAGTGTAGGGAACCATTGTGGTACCCTGGGTTTCTCCTGAGTGTTGAATGTTTTCAATTTCAGTGACTCTCAGGTGGGATTCACTTCTCTGCTGTTGTTCCATCACATTAGGTATCTGAAATGTTGGAAAATGATGTTCAGTTACTACCTTAGTGTGCAGTTTGTCTGTGATGGTCTTCTGGATTTGATATGCAAAGGTGGAAGGATCCCTGAATTGTGTGATCAGAGGCTTTTCTTCTATGTCAAAATCAGAATGGACTACTGTACTACCTTCTAGTAGTACCATTCTGAAATCAGTCTTCACTTTCTCCTCTTATTTCTTTCTTTGTGTAGCTGGTCTTCTTTGAACACCAGAAGTTCTAACTACTGAAGTTGAAACTTCAGCAGTTTGAAACTTCTCTGGATTAGCAGCCCTTGCAGCCTTATATTTTCTATATGTGTCCACCAATCTTTCTTCTTTCCATTTGGACACTGGGGCTTTTGAACCATAACCATTAGCTACCAGTTCTTCTATCATCTGAGCTCTCTTGGCCTTTGTGTCTTTACTTGTTGCAAGTTTATCTGCAATAAGTTGAGCTCTTCTTGTCAGCTCTTCCACAGAGAGTCTCTTCAATGTGTGGGCTTTGATTTTGCTGTTCTTTGTAATGTAAGACATCAGTTGATGTCTTTTGTCTTCTTCAGCAATCTGGTCTAGGCTAGCCTGCCTTTGGAGTTCAGCTTCATAAGCCTGAAGTTTTTCTTCATGGCTTAGATCCAAGTCATCCCTTTCTTCCAGTGTTTTCCAGATCTGATCTTCTCTGGCCTTCTTTTGGGCTGCCACTAAACTCTTCTCAAGTAATTCTGCTGATTGAGAGATTGGAGAAGGGTTTAGCACAGTCATTGTGGTAACTGTTGTAATAGGCCTAGTAGGAACAGAAGTTGGTTGAATAGAAGCAGTTGTTCTGGAAGGGTCAGCAGTTTTAGTTTTGGAAGTGTTGACCTTTGATGGGTTGACAACAGCTGAAGGTTTGTCAACTACTGAAGTATTGTCTTCAGTACTTTCTGATTCTTCATCAGAAGTTTGGCCATCAAAGGTTTCTTCATTGTGCCCTTGGGATTCATCAGTCTTTTCAGCATCTTCTACTTCTTGAATAGAGATACCAAATTGTTGGGCCAGTTTCTCTTTTCTGGCTTGATCTTTTTGATCTCTTGCTAGGATAGCCACTCTTGCCTTTCTTCTGGCTTCAAGTGTATCCATAGGTACCTTGATTTTCTCCCCCTTTTTGGCTTCATCAGCCTTTGAAGTTAAAGCTTTGGAGAACTGACCTGTAAGATGAGCAATCTGTTTGCTGTTGTGGTCAATCTTGTTGGACAGATCATTCATCTTCGTCTGTATCACTCCAAATTGGTTCTTCATGGACAGCTCCAAGTTAGCTGTGTATGTTTGGAAGTGATTTTTGATGAGGGTGCTCATCATGTGGTATAAGGGACCATCTGGGCTGCATAGCTGGTTCATGTCTATGCTTGTTTGCCCAGTGAATTGGGTAGGCATTTGTAGTGAGGGGTGTGTTTTTAGGTGATCTTCTTGTTGTACAGAAGATGCCACTCTAGGGGAATCATGGATTGAGTGGGCTTTAACCTGAGATGGTGTGACTAGCTTCTTGAGCTTAGAGACACCAGGTGCAGGACCTTCACTTGTAGCCGTCAATTCAGTAGTTTGGTGTTTTGAAACATCATCCAAATCAATGGAATCATCTGAATCCCTGATTACATCCTCAATGAGGACTGGATCAGTTACATCATGAGCCGAGCCCAACTCAGTTGTCTCATGTACCTCTTTTTCTTGGTTCAGAGGATTTCCTACCTCAGGCATTAAGCCTTCATCAGTAGTTGCCACAGTTGAGGTCTTAGCTATGTTACTTCTGTCCTCAGGTCCACCACTGGGTGGTAAATGAGTAGTAGCAGCCTCAAAAGTACCAAAAGTTTCTAAGTTTGGGCTTAGAGACTCTGGTTCATCCTCATCTCTTTGGTTAGGGCTTTGAGTGTCCACATCCATGTCAATTTCTGAGGCTATGTCCCCTGTTTTATGTGGTTGATGGGGACTGACATGTGTAGATGGGACTTTCTCTTTTAGCCCAGAGAGAAGTTTGGCTATTTCAATGTCTAGTTCAGAAATTTGGGGTGCTGGTTCAGTAGTTTGGGCAGTGGGTTCAGCAGTTTCAAAAGAAGAGTCAATTGGAATAGTTTTCTTAAGTCTTTTTCTTTTGAAAAGGATTGTTATTGGTGCTCTTGGTGGGGTTTGAGATGGATGAGACTGAGAGGATGTTTCAGTCACATCTTTAAGAAGTGCAGATTGCACAATAGTTTGTTCAGGCATCTCAACCTCCTGAACAGCTTTTCTTTTAGGTTTGGTGGGTTTTTGTTTTTGTATCTTGGATTTCTTGGCCTTTGGTGGAGTAGGTTTGGAAGATGAGGGTTCCATGGGGACTGGTTCTGGTTCCCCTTGGTCATCTTTTGGCCAGGCAGCCTGTTTGTTGTGCCTTGAGTATGCTTGTGAGGTTAAGGGTTTTAAAATTTCAGTTTTACCCACAAGCACCTCATTACCCAGTTCTGATATTATGCATTGCATAATGAACCTTGGATATAACAAAAACTTTTTCTTAGTGTTATTGTGATGTAACACCAACTCATTAAAGAAAAGTTTTGATGCCCTGAAATTTGTTTCATTCACAATGGAATGAAAGATTGGTTGAAAGGTTGAGGGCATCTGGTCATAAGACCCTGTTTTAGGACTCAAGCACATAATTATATAATGAAACAAAAGTTTATATTTTGGTTCAAAATACTTCTTAAAGATAGTAGCTTGTGAGAGAGTACCTTGATAACCACACTCAGTCATGGTTAGGTGGATTGCAGAGTTGTCAAACTTTTCAGGGGCATTCACATCATTCAACCCCAGTGTGTTTGCAAGCATGGCCGGTGTAATGGCCATTTGTCTCCCTTTAATTGTTGAGTTGAGAGAGATAACTTCATCATCCACCATCACTGTCTCAGCATTAGCCCAGAACTCATTGAGAGTTTCAGGATGTATTGGTGGGTCTATTGTGAGAGCGGTGAAATATTGGGATTTGACGACGAGATCGATGATCTCATCGTATTGGGACCAGCCTTCTTGTTTTTCTAAGTAGGCTTTGAGATTGTGTCCCTGTTTAAGAACTAAAGCCATGTGGTGTTGTGTGTGTTGATGAATCGAACAGTGTTTATGTTGCAGGTTCAGGGGTTTGAGAGCTTTCTTGAGAGAGAAGGAGGGAATTGTTGTTTTTAAAAGGATAAGTGTTGAAAAAAAGATATTTATCAGAAGTTTTTAACCGCTTGGATCTTCTTTATTAGAAGTTTTAAACCGCCTAGGTAAAAAAAAAACCTCTTTATCAGAAGTTTTAAACCGACTAGGTCAAACTTCTGATGATGGGAAAAGTCTGATTTGCCCTTTTTGACTAAACTGCTGATGAAGAATTATCTTCATCAGTAGTTCCCATTTTCTCTTCAGCAGTTTTGAGCAGCTGATGAGAAATTCTTTATAAATACTTTATTCATAACTTCTGAAGGTTGTTTTATTAGAAGTTAATCACTTTTTAGAAAATATCCCCATACTGATGTTTTGTTTATCAGTAGTTTCTCTCTTTTCAGAAGTTTTTCAAGTTTTTGAAAATAGATGTAAGTGAAAAATAAAAAAAGTTGTGCAGAAAAATAAAGAGAAACACTTACAAATTTAGCATCCCTAGCATGGATACTAACTTCTGGAATGTTGATGTGTCAAGGGGTTTAGTGAAAATGTCAGCTATTTGATTAGCTGTTGCTACATGTTTCACTTCAATCTTGCCTTTTTCATAGCAATCTCTTATGAAATGATACCTGATTTCAATGTGTTTAGTCTTTGAAAACTGAACAGGATTTTGAATGATGCTAATGGCAGATTTGCTGTCTACAAGCAATGGTGTCTTGGTCTCTTTGATTCCATAATCAAGAAGTTGATATTGGAGCCATTGTATCTGTGATGTACAACTTGCAGCTGCAATGTATTCAGCTTCAGCAGTTGAAGTTGCAACAGATGTTTGTTTCTTTGATTGCCAGGACACTAGACAGTTTCCCAAGAATTGACAACCACCAGATGTTGATTTTCTTGACATTTTACACCCTGCATAGTCACTATCTGAAAAAGCTGATAACTTGGTATTGCTTGAAGCATGATACCAAATTCCAAGTGTGGGAGTTCCTTTCAGATATCTGAAAATTCTTTTGACTGCAATAAGGTGTGATTCCCTAGGAGCTGATTGATATCTAGCACAGACACATGTTGAAAACATAATATCTGGTCTAGAAGCAGTTAGATATAAAAGGGAACCTATCATACATCTATACATGGTTTGATCAACTTGTTTTCCTTGATCATCTGGTTCAACTTGTGTGGTTGGTGTCATGGGAGTGGAACATGATTTACAGTCTTGTAAAGAAAATTTGTTTAATAATTCTTTAACATATTTTGATTGATGTATAAAAGTTCCATTTGATTGTTGTTTAATCTGCAATCCCAGAAAGTACTGTAGTTCTCCCATTGTACTCATCTCAAATTTTGATTGCATGAGTTTCTTAAATTCATCACACAATTTTGTGTTAGTTGAACCAAAAATGATATCATCAACATATATTTGAACAAGTAAGACATGATTTCCAACATGTTTTATGAAAAGAGTTTTATCAATGGCACCTCTTGTGAAATTATTTTTGAGTAAAAAGGTTGAAAGTGTATCATACCAGGCTCTTGGAGCCTGTTTGAGCCCATAAAGAGCTTTGTCTAGTTTGTACACCCACTCAGGATGAGAAGGATCCTCAAACCCAGGTGGCTGACAAACATACACTTCCTCTTTTTTTTTTTTGATACAAAAATGCACTCTTGACATCCATTTGATAAACTTTTATTTTGTTGGAAATGGCATAGGCCAGAAATAACCTGATGGCTTCAAGCCTTGCAACTGGAGCAAAGGTTTCATCATAGTCAATTCCTTCTTCTTGAGAGTAACCTTGTACTACCAGTCTTTCCTTGTTCTTTATTATAATACCAGCTTCATCTTGTTTGTTCCTGAAAACCCATCTTGTGCCAATTGGTTGCTTGTTTGGTGGTAAGGGACAGATTTTCCATACTTGTTGCTTGTTGAATTGAAGCAATTCATCTTGCATTGCCTGCACCCAATTGTTGTCTTTGAGGGCTTCCTGGTACTTCTTTGGTTCCAACTATGAAATAAATGCTGAGAATAGACAAAAGTTGGAAAGCTGGTTTCTTGTAAGAACATCTGATGCAATATCACCCATGATTTGATCAAGTGGATGGTCTTTGTGTTCGATCAGTTGTTGTAAACCACTGACAGGTGTTGGTGGCTCATGTTCTTCAAACAAACTACTGAGGTCTATTATATCTGGTTCAGCAGTTTCAGTGTCTTCAGTAGTTGCAGGTGCTGAAGCAGATGTTTGAGTTTGTCCTTCAGTATTTGTTGAATCAGAAGTTTGTGAAACTTCTGATGGTTTTGAAGTTGACTTAATGACTGTTTGAGGAGACCATGGTGCTGGATCCTCATCGTCAAACCTTTGATCACCATAATAAGTAGGTTTGGATGAAGTGACAGTCTTTTCAGGTTCAAAATGGAAGTTGTCAAGGTCAAAGAGTTCAGCAGGATGTGCTGGAATGAGAGTGTGTTTTGACTCATTGAACTTGACATTCAGTGTTTCTTCTACTATCCTGGTCTTTGAGTTAAAAACCTTGTAGGCTTTTCTAGTTGAGGAATAACCAAGAAAGTAACCTGAGTCAACTTTGGCAGCAAACTTTGAAATAGATTCCTTGATGTTCAAGATGAAACATTGACACCCAAAAGCCCTGAAAAAGGAGATAAGGGGCTTCATGCCATGAAGAACTTCATAGGCAGTCTTTGAATGTCTCTTGACAACAAGAACTCTATTTTGAACATAACATGATGTGTTAACTGCTTCTGCCCAGAAGTATAAAGGTAGGCCAGAATCAGCTAACCTCCTTCTATTAAAGTTCTGTTCTTCCTTTCTACCACACCATTTTGTTCAGGAGTTCTGGCAACACTGAATTGTCTAATAATCCCTTTAGACAAACAGAATTCATCCAGAGTTTTGTTCCTGAACTCTGTCCCATTATCACTTCTAATGGTTTTGACAGGTAGAGAGTATTGCTTCTCTACTTGTAGAATGAAGAACTTGATGATTTCAGCAGCCTCATCCTTGGAAAATAAGAAGAATACCCATGTAAATCTTGAGTAGTCATCAATGATGACTAAGCAGTACTTCTTCTTACCAAGGCTCATGATTTTTACAGGACCAAATAAGTCCATATGGAGTAGTTGAAGACATGCAGTTGTTTTTGATTCTTCAATAGACTTATAGGAGGACTTATGCTGTTTACCCTTTAAACAGGATACACAGTGTTCTTGACACTGGTATACTTTTAAGGGTAGACCTCTGACCAAGCCCATTTTTGTGACTTTATTTATGGTTTTAAAGTTCACATGGCCAAGTCTCCTGTGCCAGAGATCAGTTTTCTGAAGTTGATGCCCTTGAGAAGAAACAAGTAGTGTTGTTCAGTACTTTATCTTTTTCAATGTCCACTGCATAGACATTGCCACATCTTTTGGCTATTAACAAAGTATGATCTTCAATGATCTTCTCTATCAACTTCTGGCCTTCTGGTGATATGATCTTGCATGCTGTCTTTGTGAAAAAGGAAGAATATCCTTTATCACACATTTGTGACACACTCAGCAAGTTGTACTCAAGGTTTTCAACCAGATTGACCTTGTCAAACTGTATTTTGCCAGAGGAGACATTGCCATGTCCTAGCACATATCCCTTAGCATTGTTCCCAAAGGATACAGATCCATCTCTTTGACTGATAAAATTGTTTATCAGGTATCTGCATCCTGTCATGTGCATTGAGCCTCTACTGTCTACATACCAAATGCTATTCAAGCCTCTGGAAACTCTCTGCACAAGATAGCAAATTAGTTAGATTTAGGAACCCAAGCCAGTTTGGCTTTGGGTTTGCTCTTGAGAACATTTACAGTTTGTTCTTGACCAAGTTTAGAAATCCATGTCTTTTTGGCAATGGATTTTGCATTAAGAACAATGGTGGTATCCTTTTGAGGACCACCATCAACTTTGGTCATCAGTAGTTGTACCAAGTTCATAAGATCTTTAATCTCAGCAGTTTGTGAAACTGCTGATGATTCGGGTCTAACTACTGATAGAGAATTTTGAGAAAAAGACTTTTGTTGAGATTTTGTCTTTTTCTGAGAAAAGGTTTTTGCTGGTTGTTGTTTCTTGGGAGAAAAAGTTTTTACATAATCATTTTTGATTTGTTTCCCCACAACCAGTTGTTGATTTTTCTTATTGAACTGAATACCCTTTCTATATCTGCAAAATTCTGTTTTGTGGTTGGTGCAAAATATCCATTTCTTCTAGGTCATCACTGCTGCAACTATTTAGGTCATCCATGATAAAACACATGTTATCAGCAGTTTGACCAAAGTCATTATTGCCATAACCTGGGAATGATCTTTCAGATGAGATCCCAGCAGTTATGTCAATGTGGTCAAAAGATCCAAAACTATTTGAACAAGTTGGTGAGTCTTGTCCCAATAGTGCTGTACTACCAGGTAGATAGTCATCAGCAGTTTTGCCAGAATTTTGTAACTTTTTCTTTTGATCAATTTCTCTCTCAAAAGTAAGTAATCTCTCATGAAGTTTTGTAAGAGTGAGGGAGCTAAAATCTGGTGAAGATCTTAAGACTATTGAGTATGTTTCCTATTTATCAGGTAAAGACCTTAAAAATCTATGAAGCATGGATACAGTTGTATAGGTCTGACCATTTAGTTTTAGCTCAGATATTAATGAGGAAAATCTTTCAAATTGCTGAGTTAAAGTTTCCCCATTAATGTGAGCAAAAGTTTCATATTGTTGAGCCAAGATTTCTCTGGTGTTGGCAATCACCTCTTCAGTTCCTCCAAACAGTTCTTTTAGGCAGTCCCAAAGCTCTTTGGCACTATCACAATGTAATAGGCCAGAGTAGATTTCATTTGGGAGTGCCATTGCCAACATAGAAAAAGCTTTTACATCAAGCTCAAGTTTTAGGAAATCATCATCAATATAGTCTTTTGGTTCTTTTGGAATATCTTCCTTAGTTTCAAGATTTATATTTACTGGTTTATGAGGACCATATATCACAGATCTCCAACAACCTGTGTTGGTCTGTGACAAGGTATGTGCCATTCTCTTTTGCCATATGTTATATTCATTTCATACAAGCATGGCAGGTTTAGTGGCAGAACCAGTATTATGAGGATCCATTTTAAAGAGTATTGATTTGTCAAATATCTCTTAAAGTGATGGATGTTGATAAAAGTGAGCTTATAATCCTTTATTGAATATCAATAAGAGCCTGTGTCTGATTCTCAATGTGTTAGATTGATATGTGATCAGATAAACCAGTGCTCTGATACCAATTGTTGGATCAGTATATTGCTCTTTTGTTGAACTTGCTAGTTGACACTTAAGTGTTTAGCAAGTTCTTGATGAGTGATAGCACAACGGAATGTTTATAAGTTTAAAGCTACACTTATCAACAGGAGTTATTACTCCCCCTGGATTCAAGAACTAATAAATGATAAGTGTTTATTAAGAATCTAAGTATTGAATGAGAATGAAACACTTCGACAGATTCTCAATAAACACGAAATGGAAATAACAATAATAAGTGTTGAAGGATTCTTGTATTAAAATCAATGTCTAAAACAGAGGGATGAACCCTTCTATTTATAGACGTTACAAATACATGAACCTTGCCAAAAGCAAGTTCAGAAACAAGTTGCAACAAGTTGCAGTCTTGGAACTTGTACATAAAGCAAAAAGAAATACTAAAGTAATAAACTACTGATATACAAAGGCGGTGGAAAAGATCTTCTGTAAGTACTGATGAATGACAAACTACTGATGAGTAGTTTGTCTTCAGTAGTTCTTCAGTAGAAGTGTCTGGTTTGAACTTCAGAACTTCTGATGACTTTTCTTCTTCAGCACTTCTGAATCTCTTCTTCAGCAGTTTGATCCTTCTTCTTCAGCAGTTCTATACTTAGAGTATTTTGACAGAAGTGAATTAGACTAAGGTTTGCAAAAATGGTTTCACCAATCCTTTTTGTCCTAACAACAGTCCTAAGCGTGGCCGTGCTGCATCTGAATCAGCTCCGAAAGTCTTCAAATCCTTGTCTTGTATGCCGATTTTCACTTCTTTTCACTTCCCACCTTCAATACCTACAATTATCACCAAAAGGAGACAAACAGTGATAATACCAAGATAAAAGCATGAATTCGGGTGATAATTAGGTGAAAACATGTATATAAAACCTGCTAATTTTGGGACTCATCATATCACCTCACACTTAGACGTTTCCAAGGATGGTGGTTCTTCAATTGAGGGCTTGCTTTTTCTTCGGGACTTCGTTCTTGGAGTTGAGTTTCCTCGGGTTCTTTGTCAAGAAAAACATGCTCAATACGATAGCTTTCAAGAATCATGGGATCATTTTCATCAATCGAGGAAGCGGGTTCTTCAAAATCATCTCCCTCCCCCAAAACATCACAGGGATAATACCCTGCGATATGATCGAAGTCGGTGACGGGGGTAGACAGATCGTCTTGGATACTTGGACACCGCATAACTTTCTTCAAGTCAAAACCCAATTTTTCACCATTAATCGTTACTTTTAGTCTTCCTTTGTAACACCCCGGTCGTAGGGCCCAAAATTTTTTATGCATTACTAGTTATATATAATAAAGATAAATAATAAACGATACGTTTTTATGCGAAATTAAAAACCGAACCATTATATAAAAATATCTTACGTGAGTGCTCGTTACGTAACAAGATCGAAACCCGATAACGAACCCACCCGACCCATGTGATTAGTCACTAGGGGAGGACACTTGTCCTCCCCATGACTTGCCAACATAATATTGAAAACCTTGGACTACAAATAGTTTTACTAAAACCATTTGACTTGAACCATTATAAGTACCCAACCCATTTGAGCATTTCCCCATTTGGTTTTTTTTATCGGCAAATTACTTTCATTCCACACCCAAAATATACATTACATTGTACAAGTAAGACACTAACACAATGTAAAACGTCCATAATATCACCTGTAGTTACTATCGTTACAACAAAATTTCCTACCCCATGTCATCAAAAATCGCGCATGTCTCCCACTCCATAATACGTTTAATCCCCCTATGTTTATACCACCCTGTGAACACCCTAAGATGCTGTTCTCCAAAGATATCACCAATTTGGTATAACCTATTCATCGTTTTGTGTTATCTCTCCCGTTCATATGGTAGTTCTCCTCACCATTCCTCACAGGTGCTTGGCCTTCTTGAGTTAGGCTTCTTTTACGTCTAGTCCACTTTCTAGGAATAGTCTCTATCTTTTGCTCCACTCCCTCCCTTGAACCAGAATAATAAACTTCACCCTTTTTCTCGATCTTTTGCGCCACTCCCCCTTGGCCCAAAGTAATAAACTTCACCATTTTTAATATTCTCCTTCGTTTGACCATCCAACCCCATATTATTATTTCCACTAAATTGATAGTTTTCACCTTTGTTAAGAGAACTATCAAGTGTGATCAAAGAATCACCAACTTTTAATTGGTCACATGGGGCCCTATCTTTGAAGACACCATCATGCTTTGTGTTCCCCATCCTTCCACAATTGTTTACTCTGCCTTTTGAGACTTTTCATGTGCACCAATTAATGTCTCCTCATGTGACCCACTGCATTCCTCCCCATGTAAAACATTCATCCCTATAATATTATTTTTTTCCTTTTTTCCATGCACCGCCAGTAGTACCACCCCACCTTTAGACTTGAAAATGTTTTCATTTTCCCCATTATTAATTGAGTTATTATTATTCCTCTTTTCCACTACACCACTTGATGTACCCTCAAAAAGATTAGTCTCCTCGATGACCCCACCCTCATTAACCACACAATTTGAATCTCTCACCTTGATAACTTCTGACTCTCCCCCAAACGCCTGTTTATCTTCTCCATGCATACTATTGTCGGGTTCAAACCCCACACCACTACCAAAGTTTATCGGTGCTGTAGAGCCATTATTATCCTTCGACTGTTCTCTAACCGACGCGTTCACCACCGGATATACAACATCCTCGGTGTTGGCATCTCGATTGCTAGACTCAACTTCATTTTCTATACCGACAATCGCCGTTTCACGCCTAACAAAATCTGGGGTCCAGCATGTTGCACCTTCTGAAATCCAACAGGTTATCGTCGAACCTTTCCATCTTATCGTACACTCCTCCCTGATCCTCCTACCGTGATCCACCACCACCCCCACATAAACGCTAGTTAGATCTGGTTCGGTGACACCTTCATTTGCGTCTAAAACAACCGATCCAAACCGTTCACCTATCTTCACGGCATGCTCGACACATCTTAAGTTGATCGGAAGCCTCATAATTCTCAACCATGCCAACCTTTGGAAATCCATCCTTTGGCCATCCCACCGAAAAATTTCAACAAACCACTTAGACCACCATTCCTGTTTTGCCAAGAACGTATTGGCTTTTTCCGGCGACGAAAATGTTAATAGGACTCGCATACCTCCCAAGTACCTGATTTCTATTCTCGTGTCTTTAATACCATCAAGATTTTTCTCCATTTGCTCAAGACTCTTAAAACTATTTGCTTTACTGACAAGAGACTTACCTATCCATGAAGCACTTAGCTCCGACTCCACATCTTCCAATTCCACCACATTGCCACCACTCCCCTGAAAATACTTAACCCCATTTAGTGTATCCCGATATGAGACTGCACACTCTTATGTCCTTCCCTTTATCATTGACCAGAGGCGGATGTACCTAAGACACTTGTTCCTGCCTAGGATTCTTCTTCGAGTGTGTATATTTTCCAAACCTTGCTACCTTAGCAAAGGTTTTCCTCCCAATGAATCTCACACTATTAAGTGCTTTTACCATTTTTTCAATGTTTTTAACATTTGCAAATCTGACAAATGCAAAAACATTCCCAAATTTATCTTTTTTTTCTTGCAATAGATGCATCCACAAGTTGACCACATCTACCGTATTCTTCTTTCAGCCCTTCAACCGGTAGGTCGACTGGAATATTTGAGAAGAAAAAAGTAATGGCCTCCTGAAAGTCACTGCCGCCGGACTTCTCCGGTGGAATCTCGCCCTCCTCGAGCTCTGCCATTACCATTAATGGTATAATATTGCTGAGTTAGAGCTCATTGATGCCGTAATGTGTAGGTTAAGTGTTTCAAATGTTTAGAGAGAAGCCATTTCCCCATTTGTTGTTTGCCCATTTTATTTTCATAAACCACACACCCCAATATGTTAAGGGAGCCGAGAGAGAGAGATAAGAGGAGCCGGGTGGTGTCCGGTCGCCGCCAGTGGCGGTGCAACCATCCCCGCCACCACCGACCTATTCATACCACCCAACCCCCTTCTTCCCTTATAAACCAACACACATACCCGGCTCATATACAGATCTGAGATAGAGTGAGACTAGAAAGTGACGAGAGAGATAGAGAGATAAAGGGAGGAGATCGAAGGTTAGTAGTGGAGCTGGGTTTTAGGAAAAGAAATAGAAGAGAAAGAGAGAGAGAGAGAGGGACACAGAGGAGGAAGACGCCGGCCATGGCATCCAGCTGGACAGTTAAGACGGAAGAAGAGACGACGATGTGACGGTGGTGGTTGTCGGAGATTGGGCGGCGGAAGGTTGTGGTTTATCAAAGTTCTGACCAGGTCAGTAAGGTCGATAACTCCCTATGCTTCCCTTTCCATTAATATTGATTGTTGATTGAGGTATGGTTATGGTTAACGTGGATCGAGCAGGTGATGGTGATTAAGTTAAAGATTGAGTATAGGAAGATGAATGATGATGATATTGAGGTTATTTGGGGTTTAGATATTGTAAGAAAGATGGAGATCAAGACCGTTGACTTGGTCAACAGAAGTCAAAGAGGCAGGAGGCCGGTCAACTGAGAAGACCCGAGAGGTAGAGTCGCGAGAGCCTAAACCATTTTAATATTAATACGGTTAAAACGTGTGGGAGCTTAGCGAGCATCTTGAACCCGGACCCAACACGTTGAACAAACCTATGTACTAATAGAACTTAATAAACTATATGTGTTGCATATTATGTTACCTGATTAAGTATGGGATAGTCTGACGATATTGGACATTAGTATGTATTATGGACATATAGTGTCGCAACTAAGATATTAGTGATATAATATACAAGAGTTGGACAATGGAGAGGTTAAGACATAGGGCGGATATGATATAAACCATGATATGAAACACACTAAATAACTTGGACATGAGGACTATGACTGACTTTGACAATATGAGGATCGGGATATTGGACAATAAGGTGAGACATGTAAATTTGTATAGACAGATATTATGGGTATCTTTGGCAAGGAGCTTTTAGGAGCTTCAAGCTACAAGCTTTTAAGAAAAAGCTCCTACTCAATAAAAAGCCTTATTTGGTTGAAGAGCTGGAAGCTTTTAGGTTAGGAGAAAAAGCTCTATAGTGAAAAGTTACTACTACAAGCTTTTAAGAAAAAGCTCTACTAGCTACAAGCTTTTAATTAGTAAATGACACAAATACCCATTCTATTTTAAAAACAAAATAAAAACCTTCCTTACAAGCTTTTAATTATGCCCATTTTAGTCATTTTATACATTTTATTAAAAGCCCTAGTTACTCTACCAAACATCAAAATATATTTAAAAAGCTTCCAGCTACCAGACTCCAGCTAGTTTTGCCAAACATACCCTATGACGACCGGAATATTAGGAACTAGGAACACCTAGAGCTTTGGATGATTGTATACACATTCGGACAATAGACTTGTTGATTATATATAACACTTGACTATATTGGGATAATGATATAACATACAATATCAACTAATATTAGAAACCTGAAAGACATTACATAAACACCATGACATAGACTTTGGTACAATTTGAGTAATAAATATAAATGAGACATTAGATAATAAAACCCGACAAATAGACGTACGGATAAAAGACTATATGTCTTATAACTAGAAAAGAGGTAATATCAACCGACGTTAGAATAAATCAAACCATGACAACTAAGGAATCTAAGCGTACCCACACGTGTAACCGTGATATTGGTTACACTCGCTAATATTTATATACTTGAATTGGATCTTGACTTGGAATAATATGTGATAGTGAGACATGAGGTGAAACGCTACTAAGGTGAGTTCCATGTACCATTCCCCTTTTTTCTGTTTTACTGTTTTGGGGTGAATACATACTTCCAAACTATTTTGTGATTATGGGTATTAGTTATATAGAGCGTGATTGCCTACTAGACCGAACCAGCCACTCATTAACTCTAGGTGAGCCGACTTAATATATGGGTAGTACTACTTGGGGAAACCCCCACGCACAGTGGTCCGACCTAGACCCGAAAACCCCCACTAAGACCAAGGGGTCGTTGCGGCATATATTTTGCCATAGGGAACCTATGTGGCAGGACATAGGTTGGAAAGCTATGATAGTAACAGGCATAGACTTTATTGTTACATCTAGGCATGGTTAGGCATGACGCGAGGTGCCAAGGGTTGAGTGGCCAGCTTATATAATTGTAACACCATAACCATAACTATGTGTTGAATTGTGTAAACCTGTTTTAAACTGTTAAACTGTTTTTGGATCCATTGAACTACTTACACAGACTCACCGGCATATTTTTGCTGACCAAACTCTTTTTAAGCATGTGTTCAGGTACTGCGTTTGGATAATCAGGAAGACGAGGTATAAGCTTGCTTGTGCGGATTAAAGATTGTTATATTAGAAGATTCGAACTATAAGCATTACGGATAGAGCATTTAGTGACATATACGGATAGAGATCGGATCGACTGCAGGACTACACCCCTCAACTGCTTCGACGACCGCCACGCTTCGTCTTCGCATTGGAATTACTTATATTTTAGATTGTATTTATATTATTTTGGAACTGAAACTTGTACAAATATTTAATATTAGTCTATCGTTGCTTCCGTTGTGCATGTCTGTTACCAAACTGTCGTTTCGTCCAGGCCCCACCTGGTCGGGTTGTTACATTCTCCCCACGCATCAAGTAGAGCCAATGCGGTGTTGAGGAAAGGTCGTCCCAAGATGATAGGACTCTCCTCCGCAGGAATATCGATCACCACAAAATCCATCGGGAATATAATATCACCAAGGCCAATCAAAATATCTTCTGCAACTCCTGGGGGTACCGCACCAAACGGTTGGTGAGGTAAAGCTCCATTCTTGTGGGTCTCGGATTTTTCTGTTGGAACTTTCGGAATACAGAGGCAGGAAGAATGTTGACGTTGATCTGCAAATCGGCAATGGCTCTGGTGTAGACACTTTCTCCCACGGTGCAAGGGATCACAACTCTGTCAGGGGGTGTTTTCCTTGGACAATGGCTAAACAAACTTTGTTAACGGGTATGATGACTCCTTCTTCTAGAGTATCCTATTAGAGATGATATCTTTCAGAAATTTAAAGTGAGTGGGTAGTCTGAGCTGACAACCGGCATAGGGGATGTTGAGTTGCATATCCGTCATCAAGGAATTGAACGTGTGAAGTCTTTCCTCCATGGCAGGAACAAGAGCATCTTCAATTTCGTCTTCTTTTTCTCCTACTTCCAATAGTGGATCACGAACCTCTTCCTTTGGCTGGGCTTTCATCTCTTCCTTATCAGCTGCATTTTCCATAGCATAAATAAACCTGAGGTAGTTTTGACCACCTCAAGATTTTCCATAGCATATTTCATTTAACAATACAGATGGCTGAATCTGCAATATGCTGTCATCTAAATTCATACTTTCTGAAAGTTCCAGCAATTGAAGAGCATTTTTATACAATTTGATGGTTGAATCTGCATCTCATGTTATTAAAATTTAAAAAAAAAAAGACAACCAAACCAGATCTAAAAAAAATCATAATATCCATAAATAAGCAAAAATAACTAAAAAACTTACCCTTGAAAACTTCGATGGGGACCACGACCCGATCTTGTTACCCGGATCATGAAATCGATGGGGAACCGTCCAGATCTCGTTACCACGACCAAATATTCTTTAGCTTCTGCTTCGATTGATATTCTTCAGCTTCAGCTTTTGATTCAGATCTGGAACCACCGACAAACAACAAGATCCCACACCTGTTATAGAAAATGCAAAATCAACTCTTTAAAGATTTAAATAATGTGGAAGGTTGCACAACATCAAAACGACAACAAAAAAAAAACAAAAAAAAAGATTATGACTAAACAATAATAATAATAACAACAACAACAAACATATCTGATTCAGATTTGTCGACCACTGCCCATCACCTCCAAAACCACCGCCGACCACCATCACCATCACCTCCAAAACCACCGCCGACCACCATCACCATTCAGTTCTGTTTCAGTTACCAAAAACCACCAACATTCACCGTTGTGGTCTGTCATATGTGGTCGTCGTCGAACAACCACCGCCTCATTATCAGATAAGAGAGAGAGAGAGAGAGAGAGAGAGAGAGAGAGAGAGAGGAGTGTGTGTGTGAGAGATAGAAAGTATTGTGTGTCTGATATATATATATATATATATATATATATATATATATATATATATATAGAGAGAGAGAGAGAGAGAGAGGAGTGTGTGTGAGATTGAGAGTAATATGTGGGTGTGATGTTTATTTAAAAAGGTGGTCAGGCAAATGAGATGGGTAGAAGTTACCATCTTGCCCTTTTTCTAAAGGATGAGAAGGGAGATGTGGAAGCATGACAACCATTGGATGGGTTTCTAGAGTTTCCACAACTCAACATGGTTTCTAAGGGATACTTACCCTATATATATATATATATATATATATATATATATATATATATAAAATCAGAACAATATAACTAAAAAAAGCTGGAAAACAATACCCAAGGAAAAAACCTTGGCGACGGAGGTGATAGTGGTCGAATCTAAACCTAGGCTATTTAATTAGTCAGTTACCTCGGTTATTTACTTAATGGTCAAGGCTTTTATAGTGAGGAGTCTGTAACAGATGTAGCTAATGCTTCCGAATTGGATGGATTTGCTCTTGAATTTAGAGATGATGACGTTAGTTCTTATTCGATTTTGAATAAGGACGATACATATTCAGCTTTAGATGATAGTAACAATGAGCACATAGAGGGAAACTATTGCCAGTTGCAACTTTGGATGCTAAAGGGGTTAATGAGGACTCAATAAGTTTATCATAATTTTTTTTTGACTCACCACGTGTATAAGTAATAAACTAATGGAGGTGGTTGCAGGTGGCGGAGGTGGTGGTGACTGAGGTGGTTGCGGTGGTGGTGATGGAGGTGGTTTGTGAAGGTGGAGGTGGAGGTGGTGGAGTGGAAATAGTGAAGGGATGTGACGTTGGGGGGATGAAAATGGGGATGATTGTGGGCCCATCCATTTATAGTTTTTTTTTTTAATAATTTAGTTAATAGTTAATAGTTAATTGCAAGGGTAAAATAGACCATTCATACATACTTAACTAAGTAATTTAACAACCGTTAAGGGCAAAGACTACACGAGTGCAATTTTATTAAACACAAAGACCAATGATTTAATTAGTGAAGCCTTATGTGTGACAATTGTCAAAATTCGGGTATTATTCGCTTACGATAATAATCACTGTAAGGATGATGATATGTAGTATACTTGGTCGGGGAAAATTAGAGCCGTTAGAAGCACAATAGTAACGTTGAAGTAATAATTGGAAATTAGACGGAATTTTAGGAACTTCCAGATTGTTTACCAACGGGTTATCTGTATTGGATGACGACGACCTGGTTAACATCACAAAGTCTGGAATTGATCCGTAAGGCATGGAAATATTATTTTTGGAGTAAAAGTATTGTCAAGCCTAGTATAGATTATAGTTAGTGGCTTTGAATCGTCAAGATCGGTAAGTTGCGCATTTTAGAGTTTTAGCGCGAATCCGAGACCCGATACGGTAAGAAAACCTCTAATGTGATCAAAATTAGCTAAGAACAAATATTAGTATAGGAGAATGTTATTATGGACTGAATGGGTAGAAACCTTAACTAATTATTACATAAGGGGACTTTATAGGTTAGGAGATTGTGTGTTATGTTTTATGATTTATAAAAAAAATATAATACCCAACCCCCCCCCCCCCCCAAACCGGTCGAACACCCCTATATTAAAATATTATGATTGTTGTTGTTGTTATTATTATTATTATTATTATTATTATTATTACTAATAATCTTCACCATTTCCCCGTAAATACCCACCCACACCTCATTCTTACACACTACACACACACTTACACTCAAAAAAACCATCCAACTTCTTTCTTTCTTCTTCTTGACCGATTCCACCCACCCACACAACCATCTTCTTGTTTTGTTCA
The DNA here is from genome assembly GCA_028751855.1 of Ambrosia trifida. NCBI lineage: Eukaryota > Viridiplantae > Streptophyta > Magnoliopsida > Asterales > Asteraceae > Ambrosia > Ambrosia trifida. Next base: position 71,097,814 of record CM054129.1, on the reverse strand, counting down.
TATAATCAAATAAATGGACTCTACAACTTAGATAAGTTAGTGTTCTTGGGGATTTGAAGCCAAAGATCTAAGATTTTAGAGAGAGAAGCAAGGATTGGAGCATTTTATCAAGGTGAGTTCTTGAATAAAAACTCTTATGAAAATCTTTATAATTTTTATTTTAATCAAGTCCTTCACCAAACAATCAAAGATAATAAAAAGGGGTTTTGTTTAACAAACAATGGGAATAAGATGAAATGGAAAATAATAATAGATACATATGTATGGATGTATGCCGTGAGTATATATGTATGTATATATGAGTCGTATGCATGCATGCATAGGTGGATAAGTGTGAAATTGATTGTTTAGTTGAATAAGTAATAGATTAAGCTTAGATCCTTTGATTTTAATAACATGCAATAAGGTTTTCTAAAAGGTTTTAGATCTGATGTAAAAGTGTATTTTGATGTTCTTGATAGTTTAATAAAATGGTATAAAGATAGGATTGGTAAGATGTGGCTTAGTTGATGAAAGTGTTCATGTCTTAGCATTGTTTTTGTTGAGTTTTTGGGATGATTTTGACTTATGTATAGGTCTTATCACAATAATTATAAGATGGTTTTCATAAGCTTAAAATGGTGTAAAACAAGTTTGGATAGGGTCTACACACTTGGGATACCTTGCATGTACGATCCAAACGTGTTTTACGGCTTAAAATGCCCAAAATATGAGTTTTGAGAGAAGATACTTTAAAAATAATTTAGAACAGGTTTTTATAACTTAAAATGATGAGAAATAAAGGGTAATTAAACATTTATAAAAGGATTTAGGTAGAAACTTGGGTAAACTTGTGAAAGATGCGCAAAAATGATTGTTTTCGACAAAGTTGACGCATCTAAGAGATTATTTTTAAGTATGATGTAAAACAGCCCTTTTAACATCAAAATGAGTGTAAAAGTCTTTATTTAGGACGTATGATATGTTTACCATGTTGACGGATGTTTACGGTACAAAACTATGCCTTATAGGTCGCTAAGAATGTGAATTTTGAGGTGTTTTAGTGATAGAATAAGTAATTAATTTAAGATGATAAATTGGGTCTTATTAAGTAGAAATTTAGATTCATACACTAAATATAGGTTGATATATGACATCGGCAATATATACGTGATAAAAGTTGCTAAGATAAGCCTTATTATGCGTTTTAGTGACGTATTAACCAGAACTAGAAATGTGAAATGAATCAGGTGATAAAACTGAACATGAGATGATTTCTTGAAAATGTTAGTAAAACTAAAATGGTTTATGAGAAATTCATATCTAATTCTAGAGAGTATGTTCCAATAAGAACGACCTCGTATATACATCAAATTAGTTTGTAATGACGAGGTAAGACTAGATGTTACCTACGTGTAAGCAACTATATCATTGAAGGATTAATTGAAATAGATTACGTGGTTTTAACATAAAATGATTTCACATGTAGATGCGTAAGTATGGACCTAAGGAATGGGTAATTTGACGCTATATATGTGTATGTAAAGATTTAACTTTAAATCAAATACCAAGATCACCAATGGGTTGATAGGGTAAGGGTTAACGGAAATTTTATTACTTTGATTTAACTAAATCAATGAAGTTTGGTGAAAGATTTGATTAGACATAGGATAATTACTAAAATAGCCTTGCACATTATAGGCTAGGCTATAATAAGTAAAGGACTTTGATTGATCGATTTCGTGAATTACTTCATTAAGGTGAGTTTCATGACCCCTTTTCTTTTAAATGTTTTTGAATGTTTTATTTATCGGGGGATTGAAGGGTAGGACTAGAATAGTTGAATACTTGAGCCGTAGTTTACGGGGTATTAATGTTTGTATTAGTCACGTCGGTCGTCTCTGGACGGACACTCTCCGCACGTCTTAATCATTAGCTCTTGGACTAGAGCCGTAGTTTATGTTGGTAGATCTATCGGGTTGACGACCCTTACTGGACCGGTAAGCATTTAGGTAAAACATAACCTTAAACTTTATTCCTCATTAAATTGGGGTGGGAGCTTGAGAAGCAACTTGTCCTGGTTTGATTAAGCGCCTTAGGTTACATTATCCTTGTATACCTAGCTAGTCTACTTGATTCACTTCAAGTTGTACCCTATCATACTTGTTAAATTAAAATTTTATGTTTGATTATTTGCCTTAAAACCAGTGAACTCGCCAACCATGTGTTGATTTTTCTAAGCATGTTTTTCAGGTACAAATGTTTAGGGAATTTGAGAGTGGGTTTAGCGGGCACTACGGTGGACATGATGTTGGGACCATGAACTTATGATTTCTATATAATGAACTTGAACTATGTTTTATGTTATTTCTGAATAATTGTAAACATTAACAATGTAACTCGCTTCACCTTGGTATTAACATGTTTTTATTAAAATTTCTTAAGACCGGAAAAGTAAATGTGTTAAACTAGAGGGTGGTTGCAAGATGTCCATACGTTTACTCACGTGCGATGCTAGACTAATTGGTAACAACCTCTGTTACCTCATGACTTGCTTTCCGCTGTGCGCTGTCGGGGTGTGACATTATGACCAAGAGTACAATAACTGTAAACCACAGGAACCAAGCATGCAATTCTCTCTAAAAGTTTTTAACCAAAAGAGAATTATTTGGGTAAAAGTTTTATAACAACCAACTTGTATACTATAAAAAAACTGGATTTAGAAGGTTTGATACAGAAAAGCAAGTCCCGAGCTTGAAATATTGAAAAATAAAGCTTGAACCACTTGAAAGACTAAGTGACCTTGAACCACTTAGCCTTGATGTTGATTTTATAGTTGGAAAAAATAAATGTTGGTATGTGGGATGTCGCCGGCCGAGAGAGAGAAAAGGAGAGGTTAAGTGTTATGTTGTTTGAGTGTAGAATTAGTTTTTGGTTAAAGAGTTGGGTTTGTTTTGTGTGGGCTATGAATACATCCTAAGGAAATAGCAAATACGTGGTTGTATTTTTTTATATGGGATTTGTTGGTGGATTTTGTCATACTAGTGGAAATAGCAAATTGCAAATAGACATTATGAGGTTTGGTGATGCCTTTGGCCTGACTAACGCGCCCATGATATTCATGGATTTGATGAACTGGGGGTGTAGGCTGATACTCGACCGTTAGGTTATTGTTTCCATTGATGACATGCTCATATACACCAAAAGTGAAGAAGACCATATTCAACATCTCAATTAGGTTCTTCAAACTCTAAGGAATGAGAAACTTCACACTAAATTCTTGAAGGTGCCGTCTGATTTCGTGATGCTCAGTATTATGGGCCATGTCATTAATTCCGTCAGTACCATGGTAGATCCCACGAAGGTGGAGGCAGTGATAAACTGGGCGACACCAAAATCACCGGCTGAGATTCGTTGCTTCTTAAGTTTGGCAGGTTGTTATCGGAGGTTCGTACATGATTTCTCCAAGATAGCTCACTGACTAAACTAACTAAGAATGAGGCGAGATTTTTTTTGGGACTCGGACCAAGAGAACTCGTTTCTTGAGCTAAAGAAAAGTTTGACACCGGAATTGAGGGTGTTACAAGTTTGACAGATGCACCGATCCTAGCCTTGTCGGATTGGATGGAGGATCTAGCGGTTTATTCGGACGCGTCACTTGGGGGTCTCGGGTGTGTACTTATGCAGCGCGGTAAGGTGATAGCTTATGCCTCACGCCAACTGAAACCCCACGAGATTTAGTACCCGACTCATGATTTGGAGTTAGCAGCCGTTGTTTTTGCACTTAAATTGCGAAGACGTTACTTATATGGGGTTCCTTGCACCATCAATACTGACCATAAGAGTTTGAGATATTTCTTGAGCAAAAGGACCTTAACATGAGGCAACGCAAGTGGATGGAATTAATCAAGGACTAGGATATGAAGATTTTGTATCACCCAGGAAAGGCTAACGTTATGCGTTGAGCCAAAAGAAGAGGCCTAGACCCACTCGAGTGAAGTCTTGTCAGCTTATTTTGAAACTGGATATAGGGAAGCAGATCTCTAGTGTTCAGAATGAAGCCTTACAGGTGGAGTGGATCATGACGGAGCGTGTGTGGGCGCAGCAAGGACTTTTGGAAAGCAATGGAGACGGGGTTATGTCCATAAAAGGCCGGATGTGGATACCTCAATATGGTGGGATTAGGGATAAAATCATGGAGGAGGCACACAGAACCCGCTGTTCTAATCACCCGGAAGATCTTAAGAAGAGCTATTGGTGGCCGACAATGAAGTATGAGGTAGCAACTTATGCGAGTAGGTGTTTGACTTGTTTACAGGCTAAAGCAGAACATCAGATACTGTTTGGAAAAATTCAACCTTTAGAGGTACCGGAATGGAAGTGGGAGCATCTTACTATGTATTTCATCACTAATATACCCCGTACGCCAAAGGTGTTTGATACCACTTGGGTGGTGGTGGATTGATTGACAAAGATTACTTACTTCTTGCCGATACGGGGGACCTTTAACTCCGAAAGGTTGGCAAAATTGTTCCTTCGAGAGATTGTATCTAAGCACGGTGTGCCAGTGTTATTGTTTCCGATAGAGACACTCGTTCTACGTGAATGAGTACTGGGTTACACATTAGCAACGCGTATCACCCGCAGACGGATGGTCAGTCAGAAAGAACCATCCAAACTCTCGAAGATATGCTTTGAGTATGCATTATTGATTTCGGTGGTAGCTGGGAGTATCAACTACCCTTGGCGGAGTTTTCATATAACAATAGCCATCACGCCACTATTTGGATGCCACCGTATGAGAAGTTGCTGTGTTTCGCGACTACCTGACCTTATAAACTAGGCTATGATAAAAGTGGGATATGTCTGCTCTTATCTATAGTATTGGTTTTGTGTCATGATTGTTACTTTTCTGTTCTGAGCTGTAACCTAAAATGATCATATAAATGTTCTATCTTTGGGAAGGTTCCTAATTAAGCATAGGACTTGTGTCAACATAATGGAGCCTTACTTTAGGGATATCTAAACCCACTGTCTACTAACTTTATGGAATCCCTATTAGCCAAGAAGTGCTTTACGCCACAGGATTCGAGGACGAGTCCTCTTGTAAGGAGAGTAGACTTGTAACATCCCAAATTTTCACCATGTTTTATCGAAGTGAATAAGTTGATATTTGGATCGTTTTTAATTGAATTTGATATTGGGTTTAGACAAGTAAAAGTTCATTTAACGGGTTGTTAATGAATCTTGTCACTTTCACTGTGGTTTAAAAGAAATAGAGAGACCCGAACGACAATATTTAAAGTTGTTTATTTCTATTAAATTACGTTTGGGAGTAAGATGCCGTATAAAACAAGTTCAGAGGGCCAGTGGATTGTTTTAAAGATTATGTAGACTCGAAACGTGCTAGGTTGAAAGCTCGGGGACTTGGATGCAACATGAGCTAGTTTACTTCTTCTTTAGACCCTTTTGCTCCCCACCCTATGGACTTCATCATCTTTTATTTTCAAAATCCTACAGCCACAAATAATAAGAAGAAGGATTTTGATCCTCCCTTCTATTGGGTGTAAAGTCCTTGGGCTTGTTTTATTGGATGTTTAGAAAGCCCATTTAGGTTTTCTTGTTCACCAAGCCTGAACCCTAGATTAGTCTCTATATATATCCTGTCTATTTAATTGTAGTAGTTGTCAGAGTTTAATAATAAATCCCTAGTTGCAGCCCGTGCACGTAGGTTCCCCACTGGAACCGAACCACGTAAAATTACCGTGTTCGTGTGTCGTGCTTTATATTTTCTCGGTTGTTATTGCGTGTTCGTTGTGAATCGGTTATTCTGCTGCGCCACTTAATCCTATCAAGTGGTATCAGAGCTACGGCTCGTTGGATTCATGTAACGATTCGCAGAGGTGTTTATTCTGTTTTGAAGATTGGAGGTCAGGGCTTGCGATAACCCTTGTGAGCCGCTGGATCTTCTGTTCGAAATTGATCAAGGAAAGTTGATCGATATAATACCGGGTTAGACCAATTGAATTAACGCCGTCAATTGTGACGTTGCTGCGAACGTGCCATTTACAACCGTTTTTAGCCACGGTCAGGAGAGACAGATTCACTCGTTCTTGTTTTCTGATTAAGGTTTGTTTGGGTTGTTGTTCAGGTTTTGGGTGTTCAAGTTTTCGGGTTATTGATCGGGTTGTTTGGGATTGGTTTGTTTGTCAGTTTTTGACGGGTTATTATCAACTTTGGAACCGGGTTACTTTGATCTTATTTTTCGTCTGTCATTATGGCTGAAGACGGAAAATTGGTGATTGAAATGTTTGACGGTTCGGATTTTAGTTGGTGGAAAATGCAGATATATGCATTGTTGGGCCAAAAAGACTGGGATATGGTACTAGAAGAAAAGTTGGAGAAAATGAATGAAGCTGAAGAAGCTCTGTGGAATGGCAAGGACAAGAAAGCTAGAGGTGTTATTACATTTTCGTTGACGAGGAGCGTTGCATTTAACATCATGTCTGAAACCACGGCTCGTGGTATGATGTCGGCTCTGTCGAATATGTATGAAAAACCGTCTGCAGCTAACAAAGTGTTCTTGATGAGAGAGTTGTTCACGATGAGAATGAAAGAGGGAAGCTCATTGACCGAGCACATAAATAATTTGAATTCTTTTCTGTCCAGATTGTCATCTGTGGGAATGAAATTTGTTGATGCACTATTATGTGGACGTCACTGTCGAATAGACTAGGGTTGAGTCATGTATTGTGTTACCTGAGATTGTGGTGATCCATAAGGGCATTTTATGGATCTGATGCATTTGTAAATATAGACCATAATCTTAAGCTAGATTCGACCATTCGAAAGGGTCGAATGTGGAAAAGTTCCACATTCGACCTCCTTAAATGGGCGAAGGTGGCTTTATGATGATGGACTATAAATAGCAATCTCATGTTTGGTTTTCATTTGCAGATTTGAGTTTATGCTTTGAATGCTCTCAAGGGGGAGGTCATGCCCGACCTCCCCCAGCCCCGAGATAGATTTTTATCCTACTGATGACAGTGTCTGTAACCGTTTCTGAATTAATACGAATCTGTGATGACTTTGTTATCGTATATTTCTGTCTGGTCTCGAATCTCCCATCATAAACCGAGTTGTTTTCGCTTAATCGATCCTTGAATTCGGTTTTTAACCGGATTCTCAGCAGCAGTTGTTCCAACAGTTGTTAAGGTACAACAGATGTTAGGGTCAGCAGTCTGTTGGGAGAAGTATCTTGTAAATGCTGTTTATTGCTAAGGATCAATTGAGTAGTATGTTTTGGCTTTCCAATCATCTGTTCTTCTTCAGGTCAGCAGACCCAACAATCTCCCCCTAGAACAGATGATGCCAAAAGTAGGCTTTATTTTGATCTTTATTTCTCATCAGACTTTCTCTTATCTGCCCTTTAAACTGTAGTTCAAAACTTAAAGAGAAAAAGTCTTCTGCATCCCTTTCAAGCTCTAAGTTCAGCAAGGTTTGGAGATCATCTGCACATAGGCCATGTGCATTACCATACTTAACTTTTGAGCTTCTCCATCTGATCTGAGCAGAGTCAATTCATGGTTGTCTTTGTTGACTTTCAATTTTAGAATTTTTGAATCAGAAGATCTGCTGGGTTGCAAGTTTATTGAAGATGAGTTTGGTGATGGAGGTCTCCCAATGAGTTTCCTGAGCTCCTCAGTAGTGGGATCAGAGAAGTAGTGTACTTGATTGAAGAGGCCCTCTTTTACATAAGTTTCAGCAAACTTCTTCTGGTCTTCTTCAGACATTTCCTTCTGTTTCTTGAACTGTCTTCTGGCAGCAACAGATAGGTCAGAAGTGTCCAGTAAGCTGTCTAGTGTAAAGGCCTGTTGAGGTCTCTTCATCATTGGTGCATCAGAGTAATCAGGTTTTCTGGGCAGTGTAGGGTCTTTCTTTCTATTTTCTTCCAACTTCTTGTAAGTCTCAACCGGCCTTAGCTCAGCCCACCTTGCAACTGACTTCATCTCCCCATACTTGGCAGCCACAATCTCTTGTCTCATTCTCTTGAACTTCAAAGCTCTGGCTGGATCTCCGCCTTTCCTAAAATCAGGGGCAGAGACCTTTGCTGGGGGATTCTTGGCCATGTCTTCTATTCTCATTAGTTCTTCTCTAAGAGCATGAGTGGTCCAGCCTACAAACTGTTTCTTGTTTACTTTGTAGGGCATGGTTGACAAAATTTGGTCAAGAAGAGATTCCCTAACCACCCTTTCCAGATCACTGCTGAGAGGCATGGTGGACATGGAGTTGCTCAGGGTCTTAGAAAAATCTTCAATCCTTCTCAGTTTGCTAAGCTCTGCTGAATGGATGCCCTGAACAGTCCTGTCATCTTTCCCTTTACATTTCTCTTTGATGATTGCATCTGCCTAATCAATCTTGTATTTAAGATATTTGTCTATGTTTAGGGGAACAGGAAAATTTGGAAGAGATGGGAAAGATCTTTCAGATGGTTGTTCAGTATTGTAGAAGGATTGCATTTCCCCCGTGAGTAGATCAAGTTCAAGAGGATACTGAACAGCCAATGGTGTGATGGATGGTGGTCGTCTGTGAGATGTGAATTGTGAAGTGTGTGGTGAATATGATGAAAGTGGGATGGCTGATATAGGTGTAAGCTGGGTGGTTGAAGTAGGAGGTGGTGATGTTTGTATGTTTTCATCTTGTACCACAAAGGTTGATTTTCTCTTCCTTCTGTACAAGATTCTTGGTGATGGTGGTGTTGCAGCAGTGGTTGTGTTAACATCTGTTTGCACTTTTGTAGAACCAGCAGATGTTTGGGATTTAGGTGGTAAAGTGGTTGTAGGTGGTGTATTGGTGGTTATGGTAGTAGGTTCAGTGGTTGGTTTGGTGGTTGTAGTGGTAGGTTCAGATGTTGTGGTGGTATCAGTGGTTTTGGTGGCAGCAGTGGTTTTGTTGGTAGTTGTTTTAGCAGCAGCAGTTTTGGCAGCAGTTTTAGATGGAGGTTGTCTGACATGTTTGGCAGGCATCTTCTTCCTTTTAGAGGAACCCACATCCTCAACTTCTTGCTGTTGATCTTTCTTTCTTTGCACCAAAGCCTCTGCCTTGACTTCCAATGTGTCAAGCCTTTTCTGCTTAGCTTCAGCAGTCTCTTCAGCAATAACATTTGCAGAGGTGTCAACTTCTTTTGCTTTGCTAGTTTTGACAGTTTCAGCACCAGCAGAGGTTTGAACATTAGGTTATTGTTGTGGTGCTGTTTGGATAGACCCTGGTTTGTTGGCAACTTTTGATTGTCCCTTTTGTGAGGGTGGACAACCAAAGGGATCTAGCTTTGGCATTCTATCTTTACCACTCTCCCCCTTTTTGGCATCATCGGCAGTGAATTCATCATCATCTTCATCTCTGATAATTGTGGTAGGAGCAGAGCCAGTGGTCTTCAGCAAGTGATCCTTAATGGCTTTAATGTCTGCTTGGGTATCTGTGTACCTAGCATCCACCATAGTTCTGATTTGAGCCATGTAGGTTTCATGTGTCTGATCTGCTAGTTTTCTACGAGCTTTCCATAGCTCACTAGCAATATCTTCTGTGGATGGTTGACTTTTGGTAAGAGTAGCCAATGATCCTAAAATTGTCTTGATATCTGATTTGATATCAGCAACAAAGGTTTCTATGGATTGTACTCTAGCCGTCAATTCTTGGTATTTTAACCCATCACCTAAATTAATAAGATCATCTGGATTCCTACCAGTGGTAGTTGTAACTGGTTCAGTCCTAGGAGGTGAGTCTAAAGGATGAGAACCAGATGCCCCTTTTTCTTGGTTCTGGGGACTTCCAACTGATTTTGGGGACACTATAGTGGCCTCATCAGTTGTTTCCTTCAAGGAAGTCTTAGCTATGTAACCACTGTCCTGTTGTGAGACTATGGTCTCTACATCAGTAGTGGCTGCTTCACTTGAAAACTCACCTAGAGTTTCATTCAACTCTAGGGGTGTAACTTCCTCTGTTTGTGGGATAGCTGATCGAGTTTCGTCAGTCCCAGTCACTTGTTGAAGTATTCTCTCATAGATGGGTGAAAGAGAGGAACTGGGATTGTCTTGAGTTTTATCAGTAGCCTCAAACAGTGGTTGCATTGTTGGAAGGACATGTGATGGTGAGGGTTGAGGAGTGAAAAGAGAAGTAGCACTGGGAGAAGGGCTTTTGATCATATGGTCAAGTGACTCATATGTATCATGATGTGATTCCCTTTGGCTTACAACATGATCCTTTTGTGAGGATTCATAAGGAGTTTGCTCAGGTTGAGATATATCCATCTGTTGTGAGGAAGTAACAACAGTGGTTTCTTGTTGCCTTTGTGTTGCAACAGGGTTTTCCTCTGGTATCTCATCTTCCAAAGGCCCCTTTTTGGGTTTAGTGGTGGTTTTTGTGGATGGACGTTTTCTTTTGGAGGTGGCTGGTGTGGGTTTCACAGCGCTGGATGTAGTGCCATGATCACCAGGAGCAGTGGGCTCAACAACAGAGGTTTGGACAACAGTTGTTGTCTTAGTCCTCTTTGTTTGTGTTTTAGAAATTTTGACACTTTTGACACTTTTTATTGGGTGGTTGAACCCAACATTCTTGTGAAAGTTTCATCAGTTAGACTCTTCATATTGAAAGACTTACCCAGTTTAAAATCTTGTTTAGGTAAAACCTTTTGAAGGATTACACTTAAAATTCTTGGGTTAATCAGAAAAGCATTATTAGACCCAGACTTTATGGCCTTCACATTTGATACTAAGTCCAAAAACAGGCCCTGGGATAGATTGAAGTCAGATTCTGACAACATAGCATATCCCAAGTACTGAATCCTCAATAGGATTTCATTGAAGGAAGTGGACTTATTAGAGACACAGAAAAGAAGGGTATGAAAGAAAAATTTCATGACTGGTGGGAAAAACTTTTTGAAAAGAGTTGACCCAGACATTTGTGCATCATAACCTCTTTCCTGAAACTCTGTGTGAAGATCAGCCTTAGGAAAAGAGTCGTTACCTGACAGGTCATTCAGTGAGAAGGTTGTGGATATCAGTTGGGGGGTAATGGCGACATTTGTCTCTCAAATTTTTGATATGATGGTTGTAGGATTTTTGTCTTGCAAGAGAAACTCAACATTTAACCAAAATTCTTGGAGGGTATCGAGATAGATGGGAGCATCAGCGGTTAAGATTGTCAGGTATTTGGAATTGAGGATGATGTCGATGGTGGTATGGAATGGAACGTTTTCATCTGTTTTGACCAGATATGGGAGATAATTGTGGGTGGCTTTGGCTTGAAGATCCATTGTAATGGATTTCTTGTGTGAGGATGAAAGGAATTAGAGTGAGGGTTTGAGGTTGAAGAAGGCGGTTTCAGTATTTTGAATATAATGAGACAGTGTAACAACTGTTATGGTAAAATAGGGTTTTCATAGGCTCTGGTGAAACCGCTGATGTGGCCAAAACTCTGCTTTTGAGAGCAGACGTGGCAAACATTTGGTGGCATACAGCTGTTGCCATAGGTCTGATGCAAACAACTGTTGTCTTACCAAAGTGCTGATGCTAACAACACTTGGGATTTTTTATTATTATTATTATTATTATTATATATATATATACCCTCTTGAGTTGAGAAAACCTTTGGAAACCCATGTAAAAAACCATTATTTTTTTTTGAAAAAAATAACCAACGTAAAATACATGTTTTTAAGCATTTTGGGCAAAAAAAAAAAAATAACAAAAGCGCCGATGGGATTTTTTTTTAAAAAAATAAACAAAGTTGCTAAAAAAACATATGTTTTCAGCTATTTGCTGTTTTTTATCAGGTGTAAACATGTGTTTTCGCAGCTTTGTTTATTTTTTTTAAAAAAAATCCCTTCGGCGCTTTTTTTATTTTTTTGGCCCAAAACACTTAAAAACATGTATTTTACATTGGTTATTTTTTTCAAAAAAAAAAAACAATTTTTTACATGGGTTTCCAAGGTTTTCTCAACTCAAGAGGGTTTTCATTTTATAATTGGCCTATATATATATATATAGATATGTAAAATAAAATAGTTGTTTTATCTGATCAGAAGTTTGAAACAGATTTTTCAACCTAACAGTGGTTGTTTTATCTGATCAGATGTTTGAAACAGATTTTTCAACTAACAGTGGATAGAATGGATGAAACAGTGGTTGTGTTATCCTTAACAGATTTTTCAACCAAAATGCTATTTTTAAGGATGAATTTTGATTTTCAGAAACATTTTAATGTTTTTATTTAAAACATTTTTGTTGTTTAGTCCATGTTTAGCATACCAATTCTAGAAATTAGATTTGTGAAGGTGGATGTGTCTAAAGCTTTTGTCAACACATCTGCCAACTATTCCTCTGTTGGATCATGGTGCAGAGAAATCAAACCTTTTTATAGCTATCTCTGACAAAGTGATATCTGATGTCAATGTGCTTTGTGGTTGAATGAGAGACAGGACTTTTGATGATATTTTCAGCAGCTTGACTGTCCAACATGAGTGGAGTCTTTAGTGCACTTATCCCAAAATCCATCAATTGATTTTGAAGCCACATGAGTTGGGCTGTACAGCTTGCAGCAGCAATGTATTCAGCCTCCGTTGTTGAAGTTGAAACAGCTGCTTGCTTTTTTGCTTTGCCATGAGACTAAGGCATTCCCTAGAAACTGGCACCCTCCTGATGTAGACTTCCTTGTGGTGTGGCAGCCAGCAAAATCACTATCTGAATAACCTGAAAGCTCAATGTTTCCATTAGCAGGATACTAGATACCAAGTGTAGGAGCACCTTTTAGGTATCTGAATATCCTTTTTACAGCAATAAGGTTTGACTTTCTAGGTGAAGCCTGGGATCTTGCACAAACACAAGTGGCAAACATAATGTCTGGCCTAGATGCAGTTAAGTACAATAAAGACCCAATCATGCATCTGTAATGTGTCTAGTCAACCAGTTCATCCTTGTCATCAATAGTGAGTAGCTTGACTGTGCTCATGGGTGTACTACATGGCTTACAATCATTCATCTCAAATCTGGTTAACAAATTTTTCACATATTTGGTTTGATGAATGAATGTGCCATTTTGTAGCTGCTTCACTTGGAGACCAAGGAAGCACTAAAGTTCACCCATAGCACTCATTTCAAACTCTGTTGTCATGAGTTCCCTAAACTCTTCACACATTTTGTTACATGTAGACCCAAAAATGATGTCATCCACATATAGTTGAACAATCATTAAGTCTTTCCCTCTCCATTTTAAAAATAAGGTTTTATCATTTTTACCTCTTGTGAAACCAATGGATAAGAGAAAAGTGGAAAGAGTTTCATACCAGGCCCTAGGTGCTTGTTTTAATCCATACAAAGCTTTGTTAAGCTTGTATACATAATCAAGATGGAATGTGTCTTCAAAACCAGGTGGTTGACATACATAGACCTCCTCCTGAATTTTGTCATATAGGAATGCACATTTGATGTCCATCTGATACACCTTGATGTTGTGGTTGACAGCAAAGGCTAAGAAGAGTCTGATAGCTTCTAGCCTTGCTACAGGAGCAAAGGTTTCATCATAGTCTATCCCCTCTTCTTGTCTGAAGCTTTGAACCACAAGCCTGGCTTTATTCTTGACGACTATACCCCTTTCATCAGTTTTGTTTTTGAAGACCACTTTGTGCCAATTGGACAAACATCCTTTGGCAGTGGTACAAGTTCCCATACTTGCTGTCTTTTAAACTGAAGGAGCTCTTCCTGCATGGCTTCTACCCAACTGTTGTCTTTTAGTGCCTCTTGGTACTTGACAGGTTGTGTGAGAGATAGAAAGCCTGCATAAAGGCTTCTTGTGAGCACACCCTCTCTGACGTTGCCAATGATTTGATCTGGTGGATGAGCTCTTAGGTATATTAGATCTCCCTGATATGGTATGATGGCATTTTGAGTTGAAGGACAGAGGTTTGGCGACTCTATTGATGTAACATCTGTTTGCACTTTTGTAGTACTAACAGATGTTTGAAATGGAGGTGGGGGAATGGGTCCAAATGGTGTGAAACTGGACTAACTTTTGTCAACAGAGGTTGAACTTTTGTCAACAGATGTTTGAGCAGTGGATGAAATTGGTGAAGCAGTGGTTTGAGGGTAAGACTGGCCAACAGTGGCTGACTCAGCTGTGGCAGAGTTTTGACAGGTGTTTTGAACAGCTGCTTCCCATGATACAAAATAGACTTTAGAGTGACTTGGAATCACAACATCTGTTCTGTAGTCTTGTTGTGGAGATTGTGGAATACCTGCACTGTTAGTTTTGACAGTAATATCTTCAAATTTGAATTTATCTAAATCAAACAACTCAGCAGGATTTGCTGGGATTTTTAAGGATGAAAGTTCATTGAACTTTACATTCAGAGTTTCTTCTATTGTCCTGGTCCTTGTGTTAAACACTTTGTAGGCCTTGGCAGTAGAAGAATATCCCAGAAAATATCCACAATCTACTTTGGCTGCAAATTTTGAGATGGAATCTTTAAGATTTAAAATGAAACATGGGCAGCCAAAGATTTTGAAAAATGAAATTAGTGGTTTGATTTTGAACAAAATTTCATAAGCAGTCTTTTGATGTCTTGGGTTGATTAAAACTCTGTTTTGAACATAGTAAGTAGTGTTTACAGCTTCTGCCCAAAAGGACAGTGGCAAACCAGAATCTGCTAGCATGGTTCTTGCAGCTTCAATGAGAGTTCTATTTTTCCTCTCAACCACCCCATTTTGCTCTGGTGTTCTTGGGATGCTGTACTGCCTCACAATCCCTTTTGACACACAGAAATCATCCAACTCCTTATTTTTAAATTCTGTTCCATTGTCACTCCTAAAGACTTTTACTGGCAAGTCATATTGTTTTTCAACTTTGGTGACAAAGTCCTTCAAGATGCCTACAGTCTCATCCTTAGAGTGTAAAAAGTAAGTCCATGTAAACCTAGAAAAATCATCAACTATGACAAGACAAAATCTCTTTCTTCTTAGACTCATGATTTTAACTGGGCCAAACAAGTCCATTTGCAACAATTGTAGACATTGGCTTGTTTTGGACTCATCAATGGATTTGTAAGAGCTTTTATGTTGTTTTCCTTTTAAGCAGGAAACACAATGCTCATCACATTTAAATTATTTTACACGGCTTTGCTTGGAGAGTGAGTTGATAGTTTGAAGGTTGGTGCGACCCAGTCTCCTATGCCACAATTCTGTCTCTTTAGTGGAGGCAGCAGAAAACAGACAGACATTTGCCATAGGATTGTCCTTCAACATATCAACCACACACACATTGCCACTCCTATGAGCAACAAGTTGTGCTTTGCTCTCAGCAATGATGGTATCAATCTTTTTCACCACTTCTGGCCCAATAATCTTACAAGTTTTCTTAGTGAAGAATGAGCCATAACCTTTGTCACTCATTTGTGATACACTAAGAAGATTAAATTTAAGATTATCAATAAGATTGACATTTTCAAACTTGAGTTTCCCAGCCTGAACAGTCCCTGAACCCAACACCTTACCTTTTGAAACATTACCAAAGGATATATCACCCCCTCCATGAGCTAAGAAGTCCAGAAGAAGGGCTCTACATCCTGTCATGTGCCTGGAGCCTCCACTATCTACATACCAAAGGCTATCTAAGCAAGTAGAAGCTCCCTGCACATCAGTAATGGATCAGGTTTGGTGAGTGTCCAAAGCCAAGTTGGCTTTGGATGGGTCCACAGACTTTTCAGCCTCAAGCTTAGGAAGGTGATCAGTGGTTTGAACTAGTTTTAGAATCAAGTTCAACAACTGTTGCTAACCATTTGCCAGTGCTTGGATGTCAACACTTGGTGCAACAGATGTTTGATCACTTCCTGACAGATGATAGTACCCATAGGGATTTTTGTTAACTCTTGGTTTAGAAGGCCTCTTGGGTTCTTCATAAACATGTGACAGATTATGACAAGGTGGTTCTCCATATCCTCTTGGGTACTTGTTGGTGGGTGGTGCATCTGTTACTTGAACATCCTTGGAAGCAGATGTTTCTAGATTTTTGGTAACAGATGTTTGGACTGGAGCAAAAGTCTGTTTGGGTTTTCCTTTTGAAGTACTCACCACTTGATTTGCAAGAGTTTGAGCCTTGTATTCTTGTATTTTGACATCAAATTTTTTGAGATACAGACACTCTTTAGTTTTGTGATTCTTTTTACCACATATTGAGCATGTGGCCTTGGAATCACACACACATGTTCCTTTGTTAATATCATATGCTTTTAGAAGAAAACAGTTTTTAGTAACATGATTCTTCTTTTCACAGAAATCACAGAACAAGTGGACAAACTTTTCTTTCTTTTTCCTTTTTCAGTCTTCTTTTCAACAGATGTTTGATCATCTGCTGGAAGATCTATCAAGGGAATGACCTTTGCCTGTGGTGCTTTCTTACCATCAGGGGTTTTGAAGTCAACTGGTTTGAAGTTTTGAAGAGTACCACAATCATCAGACCAAGTAGGTTTAAATTCATATTTTTCAAGTTCAGTGAATGATGAGGAACCTTCTGGTTTTTCAAGAACAATTTTCTTGCCATTAGGTTCAGTTATTTTAATCTCTGGACCCTTCAAATTAGTTGGTACTACCTCAACTAACTTTTGATCCCTTTTGTTAGTGTTTTCAAAAGTTGGAGCAGTGGTTTCAAAACCAAAATCAAACTTCACATGACTTTTGGTTTGTTTGTTGAGGAGCATCTCAAAACCTTTGCATGATTCCACCCATTTTTCACATTCAACTTGGGTGGCCTCAAGCTCCTTTTTACAACTATGATATTTAGTTATCATAGTTTGGAGCTAGTCTTTGGTTATAGTTGCTTCATGTTTTAGACTGCTTATTTCAGATTCTTTTTCAGTCAATTTTGATTTTAACTCTTTAGAAAGTTTTTCAAATTGAACTCCATCATCTAAAACTTTCTTCCTAAGGTTTTCATTCACCTCTTTAATGTTAGAAAATGCTATTACACGTTTGTCTGAACACAAATCTTTAAGGATTTGAGGAGATACCTTAGCAACAACCATCAATGCACAATCACACTTGCACTCACAATCATCAGATGCACCCCAGGGATCTGAGAGATTCATAACCACTTCTACAGATTTTGTATCTGCAATTACTTCATCAACAATATCATTAGTCACAACATCTATTTCAGTTACCACATCCTCAGATTCAACCTCTTCAACCATAGCCATGAAACAAAAATTTTCTGGTTCATTTTCAGCTTTGGCTACAAGAGAAAAATTCTCATCTGATAGCTCTTCTGGTAGACTGCTCCAATCAACAAAGCCTTGTGTAAAGAAACTCTGTTGACTGGTCTCTGTAGGGGCAGAGGGTGGAACAACAGTCATTGGCATTTGTGCCTGAGCAACAGGTGTTTGAACATAGTGGATCTGAGGAACAGTGGTTTGGACAAACTGGACAGGAACAGTGTTTGAGGACTGTGCAAAATGAGCAGTGTTTTGCACATTTGGTCCAGGGGTATTATGGGAAACTTGATAAGTGTTGGTCTGAGGCCTTTGATTTCCATAGGTAATCATAGGTGTACCATGTTGACTCCTACATTCCCTAGCAAAATGACCAAGTCTATGACATTTATAAAACTTAATCTTTGATTTATCCAACCCCACTTTTGACCTGCCAGTTAACCCTGGAAATCTTCTCCCAGTTTTCTTGTAAAAATTGTTAGTTCTTACACTGAGAAGGGCCAATTGGTGCATAATGTCCATTTCTTCCAAATCATTAGGGTTAAAGTATTTTAAGTCATCATACTGAAAGGATATGTTATCAGATGCCTGGATATCACCACCACTTGCTGTAAAAACATAGTTTGGTGAATAAGAACCTGAGTTAAAACCTGAAGTTATGTTAATGAAATGATCATAACTTTGATCCTTATTATTACCAGGCACCTCATCATGACCCAGAAGTGCTGTATTACCAAATACATAGTCATCAGAGACTTTTCCAGAGTCCTGGAACTTCTTTTTCTGGTTAATCTATCTCTCATAGGTCAAGAGCTTACCATGAAGCTGGGTTAGTGATAGGTCCTTGAATCCAATTGAGTTTCTCATAACTATAGCAATAGTGTCCCATTTATCTGGTAGTGATCTTAAAAACCTATGGTTCAAAGTTGAATATGGGTAAGTTAGACCAACCAGTTTTAGTTCACTAATGAGACAGTTAAACCTCTCAAATTGTTGATTTAATGACTCCCCCTCAACATGACTAAATGTTTCATATTGTTGGTTAAGTATTTCTCGGTTGTTTTCAATAACCTCTTCAGTCTCACCAAATTGTTCTTTCAGTGCATCCCACAACTCCTTTGCACTATTACAGTGTAACAGCCCAGCATAGATATCATTTGGTAGAGCCATGGCCACAATACTGAAGGCCTTGGCATCTAACTCAATTTTCTGAAAATCCTGGTCGGAGTAGATTTCAAGTTTCTTAGGCTCTTGAACCTTGGGATCTTTGGTACTCGGCACCATCGGAACATGTGGTCCGAAGATAACCGACTTCCAACACCCAGTGTTCTTTGAGCTAGAACATGGCTCATCCGACATTGCCAGATATTGTATTCAGATCTGACAAGCATTGGTGGCTTGTTGTTCGTGCCAGTGTTGTGTGGATCGTGATTGATTGAAGCCATTCTCTGATTGTTTCAAAACAAAGTCTGTTTAAAAACGGTTGAAATGAAGATAAACTATTACTCTGTTTTCAATCCGATAAACAAGCGATATCAATAATTGTGAGCTGATCTGTTTATATTAAATTGATTGGTTAGATCGAATTTAATTGACCAAGCTCTGATACCAATTGTTAGGATATGAGGTTGATTGTTTTGATTGTTTAAGCAAAGAAGTAATGAACGAAGTGAATTATAATTGGAAAGTGCAACGGAATAATAAACTATTAATCAAAACAAGAGAGTAATGTTTTTCAATCGAAAGCTTTCATAAATCTAATGATTACAATCAATAGTACAAGTACTCCCCCTCAGCCTGATTACTCTGTGATTGTTTGTCTGAGAGAATGTTTTGAGTGATGAATAGAACAGTACAAGCACTGTTCTATTTATAGACAAATCTAAACCACTGATGATCTAAGTTGACGTCACCTAAGACAGTGACCTCTAACATAATAACAAACATAAAACATCTGTTGTATACAAACTACTGTTACATTATAAAACTCTGAAAGGTAAATTGCTATTGGGAAAACTCTGATGGTCTTGTATCATCTGTTGGAGCCTAAGTGCTGTTGATTCCAACAGACCTTTAGTCTTCAGAACTTTGATCAGCAGTTGTTCTTCGTCAGACCTTTGGTCAGCAGTTGTTATCCAACAGTCTTTTGCAGCAGCAATTGTTCCAACAATTGTTAAGGTACAGCAGATGTTAGGGTCAGCAGTCTTTTGGGAGAAGTATCTTGTAAATGCTGTTTATTGCTAAGGATCAATTGAGTAGTATGTTTTGGCTTTCCAATCATCTGTTCTTCTCAAGGTCAGCAGACCCAACACACTTGGTACCGTACAAGTAATGTCTCCAAATTTTCAGAGCGAAAACCACCGCACCCAATTCCAAATCATGGGTAGTGTAGTTCTTCTCATAGACCTTAAGCTGACGAGAAGCGTAAGCAATAACCTTCTCGCGTTGCATTAGCACACAACCGAGATCACGAATAGAAGCGTCGCAATACACGAAGAAGTCGTCCGTACCATCAGGTAGGGATAAGATTGGTGCAGAATAGAGTTTAAGTTTCAGCATCTGAAATGCTGATTCTTGCGACTCACCCCAGTCAAACTTCCGGTCTTTCTGGGTGAGAGCAGTGAGAGGTTGAGCGATATTCGAAAATCCCTCAATGAAACGACGATAGTAACCCGCAAGACCAAGGAATTGCTGCACCTCAGATGGCGTCTTCGGTGCTTCCCAATCTTTAATAGCCTCGATCTTAGCCGGATCGACATGAATTCTCAGTTCATTCACCACATGACCTAGGAACTGAACTTCGCGTAACCAAAAGTCAGACTTCGAGAACATAGCATACAGCAGTTCTCGCCTCAAGAGTTCCAAGACAAGTCGCAAGTGATCCTCATGGTCCACCTTTCTCTTGGAATAGATCAGGATGTCATCAATAAAGACAATGACGAATTTGTCAAGATAAGGCTTACAGACACGGTTCATCAAGTCCATGAAAACCACTGGTGCATTGGTGAGACCAAAGGGCGTGAGCAAAAACTCAAAGTGGCCATAACGAGTACGAAAAGCAGTCTTCGGAACATCGGCTTCCTGCACACGCAACTGGTGATAACCGGACCTCAAGTCGATCTTCGAATAATAGCTAGAACCCTGAAGTTGGTCAAAGAGATCATCAATACGAGGAAGTGGATAACGATTCTTGATGGTCACCTTGTTCAGCTCACGATAATCAAAACACATACGAAGGCTCCCTTCTTTCTTCTTCACGAACAGAATAGGGGCTCCCCATGGGGAAGAACTAGGTCGGATGAAACCCTTTTCCAAAAGTTCCTGTAACTGGTTGGACAACTCCAACATCTCGGGAGGTGCAAGACGATAAGGGGCTCGAGCAATAGGGGCTGCACCAGGTGTAAGATCAATACTAAACTTGACCTGACGATGAGGAGGAAGACCAGGCAGATCGTCGGGAAATACATCAGGAAAGTCACAAACCACGGGAGTATCCTCTATCTTCTTTTCATCACCAGAAGAAACAGAAACAAGTGCCAGAATGGCCGAATAACCCTTCCGAAGATACTTGTAGGCTTTCATACAAGAGATGATACTCAAAGGAGCACCGCTCCTCTCACCATGCACCAAAAGAATCTCGCCATCAGGGAGAGGGATACGGATAACCTTATCGAAACAAACGATCTCTGCACGATACAAGGACAACCAATCCATGCCCACGACAACATCAAAACTACCCAAGGATACCGGCATAAGGTCGATAGGGAAAGATAAACCCGAAAGTTCCAAACGACACTCCCGAAGAATATGTGTCGCTTCAATGTTCTTACCATCAGCCAATTCTATAAAGTACTTAGCCTCTAAGTGTGTAGGTACTATGTCTAGAAACTGACTAAATCCTACCGATACAAAGCTCCTATCGGCGCCAGAATCAAATAAAACAGAAGCATAGCGATCGTTAAGAAGGAACGTACCGGTAACAATGTCTGGGTCCTGCCAGGCTTCCCCCGATCCAATGACGAAGACACATGCGTTTCCGCCGCTGCCTCCGTTGTTCCTGTTACCTCCACCGTTCTTCCCACCATCACCCTGCTTCAACTTGGGACAATCCCGCTTAAAGTGACCAGTCTGACCACAGTTGTAACAACCTTGGTTTGTCTGGTTAGTAGCCTGAGGGGCAGCTTTTTCGCTTAACCGAACACGACAAGTCTGAACCTCATGTCCCGGCTTCCCACACCGCTGACAAGTAGTAATTTTGCGGCATGGCCCATTATGATGATAGCTACACTTGTTACACTTCAGGTAACTACCATTATAAGAACCAGACTTCTGCCCAAACGCAGGGGTAGAAGACTCAGACTTCTTCTGCTGCTGCTGGGGCTGGGATGGGGCAGAGTTCTTCACAGAGCTCTCCCACTTACGCTTACTACCACTATCGGGGGCCTTTACAACCAAACCCCTAGGTGGCAAAGTACCTTCTTCCACCTTCTGATTGGCCAGCTTGTGAGCCAACCGAATAGTACCCTAAAGAGTAGCACAATCATTCGTGGTAACCAACCCACGAATTTCAGGTACAAGCCCAGCAACAAAGAATTCAATCTTCTTATAGTCCAGAGTATCATCATCTAAACACATAAGAACCAACTCATGATAACGAACAGCATACTCCTCAATCTTGGATCCAACCATAGTATGATTCCACAGCTCGTGCTTCAGCTTCTTAATCTCATCACGGGGAATTACTCGGTCTTTAGACGAAACACAAACTCATCCCAAGGCATGGAATTGGCCTCAGCCAACCCAACAGTCTGGATAACATAATTCCCCCACGTCAAAGCACGATTCTCAAAAGTACCAGAAGCGTACTTCACATGGTCCACAGCAGGACAGTTACACATCGCAAAAGCAGAAACAACCTTCTCCAACCACCTCAGTAAACCCACTGCACCCTCTTTCCCACTAAAGTTATGAGGCTTGCAGTCCATAAACATTTTGTAGGAACGGGTGGGAGGATGAGGATTAACAGCATTACCTGTATCAACAAAGGTAAGCAAAACGAACATACCATCAACGGTATAAAGAAACAGAAGTAGTGGTAATCAAATTACCACCGGAAAATCCCTGCTGAGCAGCCTGGAATGCAGCAAGAGCAACAGACACATGTTGCTGAATCATGTTGTTCAGCTAGGATTGGGTCATAGTGACAGGCTCATTACCACGACCACCACCGCCGCCACCACGGCGTCCCCCACCGCCACCACGGCGTCCACCACCACGAGCAGCTGGCATCTTCTGGAATACAGAGAGAACAAGAAGTTCAGATTCATCACTAGTACAAATCAACTAATGATAACGATAGAGGGTCATCCTGATCCGACCAATATGTATCAACCACGAATCATCTGATCAGAATACCAAGAGTAAAAGAGTTCCGAATGAATAATCATTCCAAGGTGTACTAATCCAAGTACAAGTGCAAGATAGTGTGTGGGGGGCAAGTGTGTCCATTGGAGCAGAAAGGAGGGTATCCGAATGCTGGACAGATCTCAAAGATACGTCAAAGTCGCTCCAATGCGCAACATCACCGTGCCAAGAATCAACAAGTCCATCCCTTCGCCTTCAAATCCCGAAGAAGAAGGTAAGATAAAGAATAGGCCAAGCCCAAGCAAGGATAGATGATGTAATACAGAAGTATGATGATATAGACACCTCGACAAAGTCAGTAAGTTTCCCACTAAAACAACGCATAACGTGTGACCGTCTAGTGTGTGACTCGGCTATAGCCTTTGGCTCTAATACCAATCTGTCACACCCTCAAATTCCACTTGCGGGGTTTTACCGTGAGGCGCGTGACATACCAGGATCCAAGTCAACGGTCACAATAAACGACATCTATATGCATTAAAAGTTACGTAGAATATACCAACCACGCAGTTTATAAGTTCAAAGGAAAGTAAACGACGATAGCGGAAGCAAAATTAATGTTTACAAAACCAACCCGGTTTGCTTATGTATACAAGACTAGATGCAGTGCGACTCCAGTGCGCCTAAGACTCCCTGCTACCTTAGCGACCTGAGAAAACATGCGAAGTTAGACAACACATAAAGTGCCGGTGAGTCACAGAGATAAAGTTTGCAAAAGTTTGTCACAAGTAAACCAGACCCAACAATCCTTACATCTATACCTGATGCTAGCTAGACATCGTTAGATGATACTATAGTGACGTGAACCACTGCTGACAAAATAAGAATGCCTAAAACCCGTCACCAGTTCATCACCCGGTGCCGTAAGATATAGGACAAATATGCACCCGCCACCGACCTCCAGTCGGCTCGAGTGGGGCTTGCCAGGCCCAATAGATCTATTCACACTTTCCCCGCTATGTACCCACATATTGATGGTTCACTAAGACATGAGAGGACTTTAATGATGAAGTAAGAGTCACTAAGTATCCATGTGATATAATGTAATATGTTGGTCTAAAAGTTAGAAAGTTTTACCGCATGTTTCTCCCACAGAATGTTCCGAAAACAGTAAAGAATGGGGTTGTGACACTCACCTTAGTTTGCATTCTCAAAAATCAGAATAAAGACAAGTCTTGATAATCCCAAGTACCGACGATCTATCAATAAAGTTATATAAGAGTTTTGACTAATAACCCTAAGGTTAACTAGTCCCCGATTGTCCAGATCATGACTAAGTAAGTTTGAAAACGTGTTTGACAGTTTAACCGACACACTAGACCGACTCGACATCCCGTTGGTGACCCATTACACACACAAATCAAGTACACATAGATTACAAGTAAGGTTCAAGCATAACATACTTAGTTTGCATCAAGAATCGCACATACGAAGTAGTTGGGTCGAATCAGGACGGAAATAAGGTAGGTTCGACCCCAAGAAGCTTGGTTAGACCCTTTTTAGGTTCCTTCGACCCCAATGTAAGTTCATGCAACCTAAAACAAGTTCATTCGACCTTAACACATGTTCATTCGACCTTAACATGTGTTAATTCGCCCTAAATCAAGCACATTCGACCAAATAATGCAGATTCAACCATCAGACTACCAAGTTCGACCCTAGAGGTTCACCTTAGACCCCAAGACTCGTCGAAGGTGCCCAGGTTCGACCCTGGCAGATGAGCTTTCTTAAAAACGCTTCAAAAACATCCGAAAACATCACGAAACATTGTGAAACACAGCAGTCAAGTATGAATAACATATCCCCACATAGCCCTACTATTCTTACTCCCAAATCTGTCCATTTTAATGTTTACCCAAAATGGCAAAATTATGGAGATGTCACATCATGCATGGAAATCTTACCCAATTAGGAAACTTTGTTAAATCACTTAACAAAAACATCATCATACTCAGATTATCATGTAGATCAAAACCCCTAATCCTATTATTCCTAACAATATCATGCATCAATCCCTAAATCCATCGAAATCACCAAATTAGACCTAACATCATCATGCAATAGTTTGTAACCTAAGATAATCAAAACTCATCAGTAATAACTATCCTAGATCATCTCTATATCACCCACACATCATACAACATCAGATAATCACATAACATAACATGAAAGATCATTAACATATGTTAACACATAAGAAAACTCATGTTTTATGATGAGGTTTTGTTTAGAAAGGTTTTAGGAAGGTTGTTATTCATAAAAGTCATCTTAGATCAGATCTGGAACTTTGGGGTTTTATAAAAACGAATTAAAATTGTTTAAAAAGGATTTAGAATGAAGAACACACCTTAGATCCTCACTTGTAATGATTTAGAGAGTTGGATTATGAAAAGCAAGTTCAAAAACTCCTTCCCCAATGATAAAAGTCGAAAGAGAGTGTTTGGAGGCGTTTAGGGGTTGTGAAATGATGAAAAATGACAAAGTGAGGTATTTATACTATGTCCAGGTTCGACCCCTACATGAGGGCGAACGAGGAAATGAAATGGTCGAATGTAGTTTCTTTTAAACAGATAGCCAGGTTCGACCCTTTACATGGGTCGAATGTGGTTTATTTTTGGTCGAAGAAGATTTTTAACAGAATGAGGGCCAGGTTCGACCCTTCGAAAGGTCGAACCAGGAAATGCCTTTTTCCAAATTTTCCAGTTTGTCGTGTTTAACGCATTTTAACACATCCTAACACATGAACATGTAATCCTAGTCTATGTTTAACATATATAAGCATGGATAACCATCTAAACATCGTTTAAACATGTATTTGCATATAATCCACCACATAAGAATCAATCTATTCATAACACTTAATTTAGTTTATGTAATTCACCAACAACGGGACTTAAGACTCGTGTGTACGTAAAAGACACCAATGATCCTCCAGATCATTGGACCCTGGACAATACGTAAGAAAATCCCGACTCAACTAACCCAGTTAAGTACGTAAGTAAAACGTTTCCCGCTAAGGTAGACTTATAGGTTTAAATATGTCAAGTCAAATATACCGGTTGTCACAGTGTATTTATAGTTTTTATTGACGACATATTATGTTTTAAATAAATAATAATATTTGCTGACAAACTTTTTTAAGAAATGACATGAAATATACTCACTGTAACTAATATTTTAATATATGTAAACTGAATATTTACATATAACTCAGTTAATTTATTATAAGCATCTGTTTAAATTAATAATATGAATATTATCATTATGTTCAATGTCCTAATAATAACTTTGGTATAGAAAACTATTCTAACTTCAAGTTATACAATACTTAATGAGTTGTCAACGGATGTTATCAAACAACTGTGATCAATTACAATTTTCAACTAAACAATGATATCACCAGAGTTTTAAAACAGACTTTGCAAAAGTTAACTTGCAATCAATATCTAACAAAACAACTATAAATTTAAATTAGATCAGTCTTTTAAAATTCATAATTACAAACAGTCGTCACAGCCCTAAATGTCTTTGATGACAACTGTACAAACGAAGGATCTAGATGGAAAGATACCATAAATTTAAACATTATTATTTTTAATATTAATTAAAGAATTAAAACTATTGTTCTTACACATGATTTGAAGTCTTTTATTGTTCCTATAACCTTAAATATATATATACTTAAAATAAAAAATCTACAAAAATATAACAGACTATAAAACGTGTATTTATAGTTTTTATTGACGACCTATTATGTTTTAATAAAATAATAATATTTGAATGACAAGTTTTTTTAGAAATGACATGAATTATACTCATCGTAACTAATATTTTAATATATGTAAACTGAATATTTACTTATAACTCAGTTAATTTATTATAAACATCTGTTTAAATTATTAATATGAATATTATCATTATGTTCAATGTCCTAATAATAACTTTGGTATAGAAAACTATTCTAACTTCAAGTTATACAATATTTAATGAGTTGTCAACGGATGTTATCAAACAACTGTGATCAATTACGATTTTCAACTAAACAATGATATCACTAGAGTTTTAAAACAGACTTTGCAAAAGTTAACTTGCAATCAATATCTAAAAAAACAACTATAAATTTAAATTAGACCAGTCTTTTAAAATTCATAATTACAAACAATCGTCACAACCCTAAATGTCTTTGATGACAACCGTACAAACGAAGGATCTATATGGAAAGATACAATAAATTTACACATTATTATTTTTTATATTAATTAAAGAATTCAAACTATTGTTCTTACACATGATTTGAAGTCTTTTATTGTTCCTATAACTTTAAATATATATTTTAATAAAATAAAAATTCTACGAAAATATAACCAACTATAAAACGTGTATTTATAGTTTTTATTGACGACCTATTATGTTTTAATAAAATAATAATATTTGCATGACAAACTTTTTAAGAAATGACATGAAATATATACTCACCGTAACTAATATTTTAATATATGTAAACTGAATATTTACATATAACTCGGTTAAGTTATTATAAGCATCTATTTAAATTATTAATATGAATATTATCATTATGTTCAATGTCCTAATAATAACTTTGGTATAGAAAACTATTCTAACTTCAAGTTATACAATATTTAATGAGTTGTCAACGGATTTTATCAAACAACTGTGATCAATTACGGTTTTCAACTAAACAATGATATCACCAGAGTTTTAAAACAGACTTTGCAAAAGTTAACTTGCAATCAATATCTAACGAAACAACTATAAATTTAAATTAGATAAGTCTTTTAATATTCATAATTAGAAACAGTCGTCATAGCCGTAAATGTCTTTGATGACAACTGTACAAACGAATGATCTAGATGGAAAGATACCATAAATTTAAACATTATTATTTTTTATATTAATTAAAGAATTAAAACTATTGTTCTTACACATGATTTGAAGTCTTTTATTGTTCCTATAACATTAAATATATATTTTATTAAAATAAAAATTCTACAAAAATATAACCAACTATAAAACGTGTATTTATAGTTTTTATTGACGACCTATTATGTTTTAATAAAATAATAATAATTGCATGACAAACTTTTTTAAGAAATGACATGAAATATATTCTCACCGTAACTAATATTTTAATATATGTAAACTGAATATTTACATATAACTCAGTTAAGTTATTATAAGCATATGTTTAAATTATTAATATGAATATTATCATTATGTTCAATGTCCTAATAATAACTTTAGTATAGAAACCTATTCTAACTTCAAGTTATACAATATATCATGAATTGTCAACGGATGTTATCAAACAACTGTGATCAATTAAAATTTTCAACTAAAGAAAATTATCCCCAAAGTTTTAAAACAGACTTTGCAAAATTATTGTTTAAACAGATATTGGATAACAGAAGTTAAAACAGATGAGGATAACAAAATAACATAACATCCACGCCAACAACAGATGTTAAAAAACAGTTGTTAACTAATATATTTTAATACCAAGTTGTTAAAGCATTGTGTACAAAATTAACATAAATAACTTTGAACTTGTCGGTATGTGAAAACGTGTTTATATATGTTAAAACAGGGTTTAACGCGCCAAAAACCCGGATATACAGGCTATAGGCGATTAGGCCCCTGGGGAGAGACTAATCGCCAGTATACTAGCGAATAGAAGGAGGTTAGGGGCGAATAGGGGCCTATTCGCTAGTTGTACTAGCGAATAGAGCCCTAATCGCCTGCAATGTCCCCGTACTCGCCTGAACTGCAGGTGACGACTAAAAACGCCTATAAATACCACCCTTATGTTTCAAAACATCATTTGTGAAACCCTAATACACCCCAAAGTCACCCCACACCTTATCCAACCTCTGCAACACGTTTTTGAGCAAGAAATCATATTTCCAAGCCTTACACCCCATAATCTCACCATTTCAAGGTGTGTTCTTCATCCCAAACCTTTATAATGATATTGTTTTGATCCCTAAAGGTCCAGATCTGATTTATAAACATTTGCGTCTTTGAAAACTTATTAAAATCGGTTTCAAAACAAACCCAAACATCTATACTTGTTATATGTGATGTATCTGTGCAAGATAGGATTTTTATCGTTTAAACATGATTGTTTTTGTGTTATTATTATGTTTCTGATCTAAATAAGTTGATATGATGATAACCTAGGAGTTTGGAGGTTCATAGATGTGTAATATTGATATTAGGCGTTTTGACCCGTTTGGGTGATTATGGTGGATTGATGATGATATGTTGTGTTTTGTTGATTGTTTGAGGTTAGGGTTTACCCTAGGATGATGCTAGAACAGTAGGATAAGGTCGGATAACGTCATTATGTGATGAAATCCGAGTATTTGCTATTTAGGGTAAGTTTTACATGTTGATATGATGTTACATGCAAGTTATGCTATTGTGGGAAACCGCATGCATTCGGGATGGCTAGGGTGATGATAAATTAGGGGTTTTTGCTTGAAATAGTTGGGTTAATGTTTTGGGTTGGGTATTGGGTGTTTACACATGTTTCAGATCTGATTTGGAGGGTTAAACGCGCAAAAAGGACGGAATAGATCAGTACTAGCGAGTAGGAGTTCTAATCGCCATTATTATAGGCGATTAGCTCCTAATCGCCTGAAACATAGGCAAATAGAAACTCTATTCGCCACTTTACTAGCAATTACAGCTCTATTCCCCATTTTACTAGTGATTACGATTCTATTCCCCATTTTACTAGTGATTGCGATTCTATTCCCCATTTTACTAGTGATTACGATTCTATTCCCCATTTTACTAGTGATTACGATTATATTCCCCATTTTACTAGTGATTACGATTCTATTCCCCATTTTACTAGTGATTACGATTCTATTCACTAGTTTGACTCTCCTAATCACCAGTTGACTTTTCCTAATCACATATTTGATTCCTAATCACGTGTAATGCTGCCATATGTATATTTTAACATCCCAAAACATGAATTGACACCTAGGAACATGTTAGGAACCCCGTATCATGTCTAATGACTTAGTAACACGTGTTAGGACTTGGTTATGCGTTAATTGGGCGTTATGCTAGATAGGGTGAATGTTTGCGCATGCTAAGTGTTTAATTGCATGAGTTGCATGATATCTTGTATGTGGCTAACACGTGGGATGTCGGGTCACCAATGGGATGTCGGGTCTTGTCTAGTGTGGTCGGTTAAACGTTTAAACATCATTTCATATGTACACGGTTATGGTCTGGACTGCTAGGGACTAATCAACCTACGGGTTGTTAGTCTAACACCTTATACGCTCGTCATGATAGGTCACCGGTATTTGGTGCCGTCTATTGAGCAGGTTTACTTATCTTAGTGTGAGGAGCAGCATCAGGTGAGTTTCACGGCCCCACTCTACGCTTTACATTTTGGGGGAGACACATGCTTATACATATTTCATAAATTATCATGTTATACTAGTGTTAAATTCATTTATGCTATACGATACGTAAAGTCCTGGGGAAACCATGAATATGCTGGATAGCATAACGGGGGAAATGTGGATAGATCTATTGGGATTGACAGACCCCACCCGTCGGCTGGGAGCCGGGCAGGTGCATATTGTCTCGGTCATAAGCTTAATCGTTTCGGGCAAAATCATATATCGTTGTCTGTAATGGTTTCTGGTCGTAGCAGTATTATTAATGTGTCTTGCTAACGCTATCATTTCTAACATAGTGATAACATGATGGCTTTTATTACTTAAACGTTTAATATAAAACCTGTGAACTCACCGACATTATTTGCTGACGTTTTTAGCATGTTTGTCTCAGGTCGTTGAGGTAGCAGCTTATCATAGGCGCACGGAGTCCCACGGCGTCTAGGATTCATATGCATTTTACTTTGCTTTTTCAGACTTACGTACTTTTGTATTTTGGGTTTGTAATAAAGTTTACGCTTCCGCAGCGATGGATTTATGAAAACTTGATGGTTTGTTTATGTCATTTTTACGTAACATATAGTGTCGTTTATTGTGACCGTTGACTTAAATCCTGGTTTGTCACGCGCCTCGCGGTAAAACCCCGCACGTGGAATTTGAGGGTGTGACAGATTGGTATTAGAGCCAATGGTTATAGTGAACTAGGACTGCATGTTGAGTCAAGTCTATAGCCGAGTCGCACACACTAGACGGTCACATTCATATAAGTCATGCCATATAGGGATTTGCCGGGGTGTTAGTATTACATACGTTGTTATCATTTATGCTTACATCATCTATCTATTACTCTTATTTCTTATCCTGTTCTTCATCTTCGTGCTGAAGACGAGGAGGCTTACTATCCTTGCACGGTAGTGGCGTACATTGGAGTGGCTTCGGCATCCTTCGGAGATTTGTCCAAGATTCGGACATCTCCCCTTTCTATACTCCAATGGACACACTTGCTCGCACACATTATCGCACACTTGTACTTGCTGTTTTATATCTTGGGTGTTTTATCACATGGAAGTTCTTATCTATTCGTGAACGTGGGTGCCTTGTGATTTGAAAGTCAGGCTAGGAGCACGCCTCGGGGACCACGTAGAGCGACTTATCATTTCGGGGGCACACGAAATAATAAGTTGAAATGCATGGAAATCCTGGTGGACTCTGTGTTTGATCTGATGATCATGATGGAATCCAGTCCTCTGGTTGACCTGGTTACTTATGATTTCTTGTTATCTGTTCTGGAATCTGATGTCTTGTCTTTGACCTTGACAGAAGATGGCAGGACGCCGTGGTGGTCGCGTTGGTGGTCGTGTTGGTGGCCGGAATGGCGGTGGACGTAATGGGGGTCGTGGTAACATCAGCATGACCCAGGCAGAGCTGAATAATCTGATCCAGGAGCACGTGGCAGCTGCTATTGCTTCGCAGCAGGCCGCCCATCAGGGCCATGGTGGTAATTTAATTACCCCTACCCTCATTCCTTATCTTTTGTCGTGTGATGTTCGTTTTCTGACCATGTTGCTCGTTGTAACAGGGGGTACTTTTCATCCTCCACCTCCACCTCCTCCAGTCCACTGTACTTACAAGATGTTCCAGGACTGCAAGCCCCATAACTTTAGTGGGACGGAGGGAGCTGTGGGACTGCTTCCTTGGTTGGAGAAGGTCGAGTCTGCTTTCTCCATGTGTAACTACCTAGAGGAGTTTTGTGTGAAGTATGCTTCGGGGACATTTGAGGGATGTGCCTTGACTTAGTGGAATTCGACTGTGCAGACTATTGGTTTACTGGAGGCCCATGCGTTGCCATGGACCGAGTTTGTGTTTCGTTTGAAGATGGAGTATTGTCCCAGGGATGAGATTAAGAGTTTGGAGCACGAGCTGTGGAATCATCAGATGGTGGGATCTGAGATAGAGGAGTATACCACTCGCTACCATGAGTTGGCACTTTTGTGCCCGGATTCTGTGACGCCTGAATAAAAGGCTATTGAGTTCTACATTAGTGGGTTGGTGCCTGAGGTTCGCGGGTTGGTGAC
This sequence comes from Ambrosia trifida, assembly GCA_028751855.1. Classification (NCBI taxonomy): domain Eukaryota; kingdom Viridiplantae; phylum Streptophyta; class Magnoliopsida; order Asterales; family Asteraceae; genus Ambrosia; species Ambrosia trifida. Next base: position 71,065,640 of record CM054129.1, on the reverse strand, counting down.
CGCGAATGATGCTACTACACTTCGGGATACCATTCGGTTGGCTCATAGGCTGACTAGGCAGAAGGTTCAGGAGGGTGTTTTGCCTCCTAATGGTATTGTGGCGAAGACCTCTGATGGCAACAAGAGGAAATGGGAGAGCGCGGGTAAGGGTACGGTTCAACCTCAGCAGCAGTAGAGGAAGTTTGAGACTACGGGTTCGTCTTCTGGACAGAGGCAGGGTGGATATACTGGTAGGCTGCCAGGTGTGATCGTTGTGGGTATCATCATGTGGGGAGTTGTAGTTATTGTACCCGTTGTAAGAAGAACGGGCATCAGGCCCAGACATGCAGGGTGAATCTTAAGACTCAGCAACAGGTGGTTGCCCCTACTACTACCACTGCTTCACCTAGGGGTAATCAGGGATGCTTCAACTGTGGGGAGTAAGGGCACTTTAAGAAGGACTGCCCCAAACTGAAGCAGGGGAATGCTGGGAAGAATGACAGGGGTAACGGGGGTGGCGGCAGGAACACGCGCGCCTTCGTCATTGGGTCGGGCTAGGCCCGTCAGGTTCCGGATACTGTTACTGGTACGTTTCTTCTTTGTGATCGTTATGCCTCTGTTTTATTTGATTCGGGTGCCGACAAGAGTTTTATATCTGTTGAGTTTAGCTGACTGTTAGACATAGTACCGACACCTTTAGAGGTTAAGTACTTAATTGAATTGGCTGATGGTAAGAATATTGAGGCAACTCATATTCTTAAGGGATGCCAGTTGGAACTTTCTGGGTTATCTTTTCCTATTGATCTCATGTCGGTGTCATTGGGTAGTTTCGACGTTGTAGTGGGTATGGATTGGTTGTCTTTGTATCGTGCGAAAATCGTTTGCTTTGATAAAATCATTCGCCTCCCTCTCCCGGATGGAGAGATCCTTTTGATTCATGGCGAGAAAAGTGGGGTTCCTTTGAGCATCATTTCGTGTATGAAAGCGTATAAGTATTTACGTAAAGGGTATTCTGCTATCTTAGCTCTTGTTTCGGTTTCATCTGACAATGAGAGGAGGATCGAGGACATTCCTGTTGTTCGTGATTTCCCGACGTATTTCCCGACGATTTGCCTGGTCTTCCACCTCACCGTCAGGTTGAATTTAACATTGATCTTGCGCCCGGTGCTGCACCTATTGCCCGAGCTCCTTACCGCCTTGCACCTCCTGAGATGCAAGAATTATCTAATCAACTGCAGGAGTTGTTGGAAAAAGGATTCATTCGACCTAGTTCATCCCCGTGGGGAGCTCCTATCCTATTTGTCAAAAAGAAAGATGGGAGCCTTCGTATGTGCATTGACTATCAGGAACTAAACAAGGTAACCATCAAGAATCGCTACCCACTTCCTCGTATTGATGATTTATTCGATCAGCTCCAAGGCTCCAGTTTTTATTCCAAGATAGATCTGAGGTCTGGGTATCATCAATTGCGGGTGCAGGAAGCTGACATTCCAAAGACCGCCTTTCGTACACGTTATGGCCACTTCGAGTTACTGGTCATGCCCTTCGGTCTCACGAATGCGCCTGCTATTTTCATGGACTTGATGAATCGTGTTTGTCATCATGTTTATTGATGATATTTTGGTTTATTCTAAGAACGAGACGGATCATGAGGAACACTTACGGTTAGTCTTGGAACTTTTGAGACGGGAGCAGTTGTATGCTAAGTTCTCAAAGTGTGATTTCTGGTTATGTGAAGTACAATTCCTAGGACATGTGATTAATGCACTAGGAATTCATGTCGATCCGGCTAAGATCGAAGCTATTAAAGACTGGGATGCACCAAAGACACCATCTGAGGTGCGGCAATTCCTAGGTCTTGCGGGTTACTATCGTCGTTTCATTGAGGGATTTTCGAAGATCGCTCAACCCCTCACCACTCTTACCCAGAAGGACCGAAAGTTTGACTGGGGAGAACCGTAGGAATCAGCATTTCAGATGCTGAAGCTTAAACTTTGTTCTGCACCTATCTTATCCTTACCTGAGGGTACGGATGATTTCGTTGTGTACTGTGACGCTTCTATTCGTGGTCTCGGTTGTGTGTTAATGCAACGCGGGAAGGTTATTGCCTATGCTTCTCGTCAACTTAAGGTCCATGAGAAGAACTACACTACTCATGATTTGGAGTTGGGTGCAATGATCTTTGCGTTGAAAATCTAGAGACATTACTTGTACGGTACCAAGTGCGAAGTTTACACCGATCACAAGAGTCTCCAGCATATTTTCGACCAGAAGGTGTTGAACATGCGGCAGCGACGCTGGGTTGAACTCCTGAACGATTATGACTGTGCTATCAAGTACCATCCTTGCAAGGCGAACGTTGTGGCGGACGCCTTGAGCAGGAAGGAGTCGGTGAAACCTCATCGTGTTCGAGCCTTACAGCTCACCATTCATTCTTCGTTGCCTGACCGAATCCGTTCTGCACAATTGGAAGCTTTGAAGGAGGAAAACCTTAAAGCTGAAATCATGCACGATGCCGATAAGCACCTCGAGCTTGGGTCTGATGGCCTGCATTATTTTGCCGAACGAATTTGGGTTCCGTTATTTGGAGGTTTGCGAGAGCTTGTCATGGACGAAGCTCACAAATCCCGGTATTCTATCCATCCGGGTTCCGATAAGATGTATCAGGACCTAAAGATACTCTATTGGTGGCCCAACATGAAGGCTGACATAGCTTCGTATGTTAGCAAATGTGTGACCTGTGCTAAGGTCAAGGTGGAATACCAGAAGCCGTCTGGTCTTCTATAGCAGCCAGAAATTCCGGAATGGAAATGGGAACGGATTACAATGGATTTTGTGACCAAACTTCCGAAGTCGCCCAGTGGTTGTGACATGATCTGGGTGATTGTCGACCGGTTGACAAAGTCCGCACACTTCCTCGCTATTAAGGAAACCGACAGTCTGGAACGGTTGTCTCGTATCTATATTAAGGAAGTGGTTTTCAAGCACGGGGTACCCGTCTCTATCATCTCCGATCGTGATTCCTGTTTTGCTTCCCGTTTCTGGAAGCAATTGCATAAAGCGTTGGGTACTCAACTGGACATGAGCACCGCATATCACCCGCAAACTGACGGTCAGAGTGAGCGGACGATTCAGACGCTTGAAGACATGCTTCGAGCATGTGTCATCGATTTCGGTAAGAGTTGGGAGGTTCACCTACCGTTGGTGGAGTTCTCTTACAACAATAGTTACCACTCCAGCATTAAGGCGGCACCGTTCGAGGCTCTGTATGGATGGAAGTGCCGGTCTCCTCTTTGTTGGGCTGAGGTGGGCGAGAGCCAACTCACTGGTCCAGAAATGGTGTACGAAACTTCCAAAAAGATCGTACAAATTCGTAATCGTATGGCGGCAGCTCGTGATCGCCAAAAGAGCTACGCCGATCATCGTCGCAAACCTTTGGAGTTCCAGGTTGGCGACAGGGTCTTATTGAAAGTATCTCCATGGAAGGGCGTTATACGCTTTGGAAAGCGCGGCAAACTTAACCCTCGTTATGTCGGACCGTTCCCAATTCTGGACTGTATTGGGCTGGTGGCATACAGACTTGACTTACCAGCCGAGCTTAGTAGCGTGCATAACGTCTTCCATGTCTCAAATCTTAAGAAGTGCTTGGCGGACGAATCTCTCGTAGTTCCTCTCGAAGAAATCAAGGTTGATGATCGTTTACGTATCGTGGAGGAACCGATTCAAATCGTGGACCGGAGTTCACGTGGGAACGAGAAGATCAGATGAAGGCTAAGTACCCTCATCTATTTCCTAAGCGTGCTTTTGAATCAAACTATGTTGCTTCCAAAACTAAATGAATCTCGGGTCGAGATTCCTTTCAACTGGGGGATGATGTAACAACGAAATTTTTTTTCTTTTCTTTCTTCCTTTTGTCTCTTCATCTCCAGATTTCATTTAATTTTCGGGACGAAAATTCTTTCAACTGGGGGATGATGTGATACCCGGCATATTCAGGTTAATACTTTTCATACTTTACATACATACGTTTCATACTTTGCATACATACGAGTCTACCTCAACGAAAACATTGAAAATAACTACTTAACATCATACTTAACCAGGTCGGTTGAGTCGTTTCGGTGATTCGGGAATCATCGGGAGTCGTTACAATGGTCCGAGGGATCATTGGGTGTCGGTCCATAACCATGTGTACAAGGATCGGCGATTTGTAGAATCACCGGGCTTATTGCACACACGCAACTCTTGAGTCCCGGGAATTGGTGATCGAGTGGGAACGTGTTAGTTATCGTGCATTACATACTTATAATCATTATGCAACTTGTCGGTATGTGAAAATGTGTTTATATATGTTAAAATAGGGTTTAACGCGCCAAAAACCCGGATATACAGGCTATAGGCGATTAGGCCCCTGGGGAGAGACTAATCGCCAGTATACTAGCGAATAGAAGGAGGTTAGGGGCGAATAGGGGCCTATTCGCTAGTTGTACTAGCGAATAGAGCCCTAATCGCCTGCAATGTCCCCGTACTCGCCTGAACTGCAGGTGACGACTAAAAACGCCTATAAATACCACCCTTATGTTTCAAAACATCATTTGTGAAACCCTAATACACCCCAAAGTCACCCCACACCTTATCCAACCTCTGCAACACGTTTTTGAGCAAGACATCATATTTCCAAGCCTTACACCCCATAATCTCACCATTTCAAGGTGTGTTCTTCATCCCAAACCTTTATAATGATATTGTTTTGATCCCTAAAGGTCCAGACCTAATTTATAAATATTTGCGTCTTTGAAAACTTATTAAAATCGGTTTCAAAACAAACCCAAACATCTATACTTGTTATATGTAATGTATCCGTGCAAGATAGGATTTTTATCATTTAAACATGATTGTTTTTGTGTTATTATTATGTTTCTGATCTAAATAAGTTGATATGATGATAACCTAGGAGTTTGGAGGTTCATAGATGTGTAATATTGATATTAGGCGTTTTGACCCGTTTGGGTGATTATGGTGGATTGATGATGATATGTTGTGTTTTGTTGATTGTTTGAGGTTAGGGTTTACCCTAGGATGATGCTAGAACAGTAGGATAAGGTCGGATAACATCATTATGTGATGAAATCCGAGTATTTGCTATTTAGGGTAAGTTTTACATGTTGATATGATGCTTACATGCAAGTTATGCTATTTTGGGAAACCGCATGCATTCGGGACGGCTAGGGTGATGATAAATTAGGGGTTTTTGCTTGAAATAGTTAGGTTAATGTTTTGGGTTGGGTATTGGGTGTTTACACATGTTTCAGATCTGATTTGGAGGGTTAAACGCGCAAAAAGGACGAAACAGATCAGTACTAGCGAGTAGGAGTTCTAATCGCCATTATTATAGGCAATTAGCTCCTAATCGCCTGAAACATAGGCGAATAGAAACTCTATTCGCCACTTTACTAGCAATTACAGCTCTATTCCCCATTTTACTAGTGATTACGATTCTATTCCCCATTTTACTAGTGATTACGATTCTATTCCCCATTTTACTAGTGATTACGATTCTATTCCCCATTTTACTAGTGATTACGATTCTATTCCCCATTTTACTAGTGATTACGATTCTATTCCCCATTTTATTAGTGATTACGATTCTATTCACTAGTTTGACTCTCCTAATCACCAGTTGACTTTTCCTAATCACATGTTTGATTCCTAATCACGTATTGCTACCATATGTATATTTTAACATCCCGAAACATGAATTGACACCTAGGAACATGTTAGGAACCCCGTATCATGTCTAATGACTTAGTAACACGTGTTAGGACTTGTTTATGCGTTAATTGGGCGTTATGCTAGATAGGGTGAATGTTTGCGCGTGCTAAGTGTTTAATTGCATAAGTTGCATGATATCTTGTATGTGGCTAACACGTGGGATGTCGGGTCACCAATGGGATGTCGGGTCTTATCTAGTGTGGTCGGTTAAACGTTTAAACATCACTTCATATGTACACGGTTATGGTCTGGACTGCTAGGGACTAATCAACCTACGGGTTGTTAGTCTAACACCTTATACGCTCGTCATGATAGGTCACCGGTATTTGGTCCCGTCTATTGAGTAGGTTTACTTATCTTAGTGTGAGGAGCAGCATCAGGTGAGTTTCACGACCCCACTTTACGCTTTACATTTTGGGGGAGACACATGCTTATACATATTTCATAATTTATCATGTTATACTAGTGTTAAATTCATTTGTGCTATACGATACGTAATGTCCCGGGGAAACCATGAATATGTTGGATAGCATAACGTGGGAAATGTGAATAGATCTATTGGGATTGACAGGCCCCACCCGTCGGCTGGGAGCCGGGCGGGTGCATATTGTCTCGGTCATAAGCTTAATCGTTTCGGGCAAAATCATATATCGTTGTCTGTAATGGTTTCCGGTCATAGCAGTATTATTCATGCGTCTAGCTAACGCTATCATTTCTAACATAGTGATAACATGATGGATTTTATTACTTAAACGTTTAATATAAAACCTGTGAACTCACCGGCATTATTTGATGACGTTTTTAGCATGTTTGTCTCAGATCGTTGAGGTAGCAGCTTATCATAGGCGCACGGAGTCCCACGGCGTCTAGGATTCATATGCATTTTACTTAGCTTTTTCAGACTTACGTACTTTTGCATTTTGGGTTTGTAATAAAGTTTACGCTTCCGCAGCGATGGATTTATGAAAACTTGATGGTTTGTTTATGTCATTTTTACGTAACATATAGTGTCGTTTATTGTGACCGTTGACTTAGATCCCGGTTTGTCACGCGCCTCGCGGTAAAACCCTGCACGTGGAATTTGAGGGTGTGACACATCAACACATACAAGATCCTTCAAACAAAACATGAAACAGCTAATAAAACGTTACATAACAATACAAGATGTAGAAACAACCTAGACATACTTGCACAAAGGTATAAATACCTTAGAAGTAACTTGAAACCCAAGTTGCGAAGATTCTGAAGGCTTAACAATCACTTTTCGACAAACTTCATGAATGTCCTAAAAAGTGGTCAAATATAAAGAAGCATAACAAATTTAAACGTTTACTAAAAATAAATGCTTATTACAAAAAAAAATAGAATAAATACCTCGCCAGAAGTACCCTGTACATTCTCATATCCATCAACCAACTCATCAATTATAATACGATGACAATTAATCTTAACGACAGTGTAGACATCGTACTCATTTACAAGACTGTAATCACAAAAATCAATATTGAAAGTCAGTTTGTTTTCAACAACTGGAGACAACGCAAGCGACAAACTATTTGTGTTGTTTTGCTTCAACACCCTTTCCCTAATATACCATGCAGCAGCTCCAATGATCATCATCACATCTTTACCAAACATCACAAATGATACACCACATGATTCATCTTGTACCTTTATCTGCAACTTGAACCTAAAACAAATAAAACATACTTTATCTAAAAAACCTGAATGAAATGAAATGAAAAATCTAGAAAAATAAACAGTGTATACATCTACTGATTTACATACTTTGTGGTAATGGAAGTACATTCACAATCGCATTTTCCACAACCCAAAGCAGTAGCAGACAATTTGAGAACTGTTTCACACACTTCTTCAGCATTTTGCAAAAACTCGGATTTACTTAAAACTTTCTTGTTACAATTGCGGCAGGTAGCATAAAACCAACCATAGCTTTCTTCAACACTTTTTATGGTAGCAACCACAATAAAAGACATCGGCTGCAAACACAATGTATATTAAACATACACTTTTAAACAATACAAACATATAGTAAAGTGAAGACATATAAAAGTTACGAAAAAAAATATTGAAACCTCTTGAATTCCTGGTTCAATGACTTCATCAATAGGCTTCTTCTATGTCCCAACGGTTTGAGAAGTACAACCACACTCTTCTTCTTGTTTCAACATCAAACTCCGCAATGGATAAGCCCTCTTCCACTTTCTTATAACTCGAGCCTTCATGTACCACATGTCTTTTGCTGGATACAAATCACAATGGCTTTCTTCATCGTATATTGAGGTGGACATTGTTTTAAGTTTTAAGAGGGAAATTTGAAAATCTTTTTTAGAAAATTCAAAGCTGATATAAGAAATGGGTGCATTCGTTATGTGCTTATATATAGGGAGCTGATGAGGCATGTTTCCCTACGTGGATTTAAATTTTCCCCCTTAAAATTCAAAAACTTAGGGCCTAAAACAGTTAAGAGGACATTAGTAAACGTCTGCTGTAGGTTGACAGACCTAGGGATTGAGAACCGTTGTTGAGGGCAATAGCGGTGGTATCACGTGGCCCACGCCTTTTTTGAATATTTTAATGGGATTAATGACGTCAGTTTTTGCATCATACGTGCATTGGTGGCCAGTCTCTCCGGCTGACACATCAGCTTTCTAACGTTACTCATGCTTCTCCTATTATGGAAAGTATAGACTAGGTGGAATCCCGTGTGAAAACACACAGGAAGAATGAATCCAAACTTAACCGCTGTTTAGTAAAGACAACATCAAAAACCCAACCTTAAAAGACTCGATCTATTGTTAAAAGGAAAACTATATTTCGTAACGTATGTTCCCTTCACAACACTAGTTAATAATATTGATCAAAGGTTTAATAACTGAAACTGTTACAAAAACGGAAACATAAATCTACAGACGGATTAAAGCTCTGTTGAGATAACACACATTAAAAATAAAAGAGGATCACCAAATTAAAAAGTCAATCCAATGTTGAAAGAAAAACTGTATTTGCTAACGTCGGTTCAAAAGCAATGCTTCAATTAAGCAAATTTTCTAAAACACCTGTTTGTAAAACACTGTTGATTCAAACAGTTGTTAATTCAACGGTTTCTTTCAAACAGTTATTGCATTAAACAGTTCCTACTAACAATGACATCACATATATTTTTAATGTTTTTTTTGCTAAACACCAATCATCTGTTGACTTTAACAGTAGACTATTTATATATTCTAATTGGTATTTTTCATCATATAAGTATAAACCATTAAATAAAAATGACATAATATATAAAATAAAATTTTCAATATATTTAGAGGGATAAAATTATAAAATACATTTAAACAACTATTATGTGGTATTTAACAATTCCTTCAATCTCTTGTTCTTCTCTTTAACAAAGTTTATGTAGGACATACATATATTTTTTATGTCCTCACTGAACTTTTCATTTGACCTTATGTTTTCCAATAGAAATGAAGAGGCCATCCATCTTTCACTTGATACATCGGTAGCAATGACCTGATTAAATTTGAGGTTGGTCTTTCATATGTGATGTTCCAACAGGCGTGTAGCACCTTCAATAACTTGAAGAATCTCCAACTCTTCCTCTTCTTTAAAACAATCCAAAACGATTTTTTGAACCTCTGACATTTTAGATCACTGGCTGCTGCTAGAATCCATATTAATAGTATTTTTAGAAGATTGATAAACCTATACAGATGTAGAAAATATGTTTGAATAGTGTGTTATACAAAGAAATGAAAATCGAGTTTTATAGTAAAAACAATGCATTAACTATAATGAATCTATTAACTACAATGAATTAACTATAATGAATCAATTAATTACAATGAACTTTTATTAATCTTGAATACATACGGTATTAATTTGTTTATTTTCCCACTGAAACAACTCTTCAACTTCTTGTTTTTTTTAAATTGAAATTTCAAGATAAACACAAATACTATTTACCAATATTTGTAGAAATATAAACATGTGATATTTAGGTTTTTATATTATAAATCGTTGTTTAACTTATGTCTTATATAAATTGGAGATGAAAAGGTTGTTTGATTTTTTATTTATGTAAGTAAAGATCATAAATATAAGTATATTATCTGTCAATACAAATTATTAATCTTTCTTTGATTGCAAAATACTGCATTTTTACACTTGAGTTTATTTCCAATATAGGAATTAAAAAAAGACGTATTAGAACATCATTTGATAAAAAGACGTTGCGAGTAACAATGGTTATCTAAAAATCGTTACTTAATAACGGTCCATCAATATTTCTTAAACGTCTGATAATTTATATTTGAATTATGTTTTTATGATTTTAAATTATTACTCTTACGTCTAATTGCAAAATACACTAACCCCAATATCATAATCATTAAATTTGGAAGTCACCCCACACAAGCTGTTACAACCACGAAGAGAAAAATCAATAGACGAATGAAAATATCTGTTGGAAAACTGATATTAAAAACAAACAATTAATCTTAACCTTCAACGGAGGTTTCATTACACTGTTTACCAACTCTGTTGACTAATGAACAAATTTGTCAAACAACTGTTATACGATTCAACCTTATTATCACAATTCCTTAATTGGAATTAAATATTTAATTTAACAAAAATAAATACAAAATGGAAAGACTTGTACAAGAAAAAAAAATACAAAAATCTCTAAAAAAACTACTTTAAGCACATCAGAATTACAATGTTTGACTTTACAAACTTCATAAAAATATAGGAGAACATAAATAAAAGTCTCTAGCAACCAAATCCTAGAGAATGACCTTTCTTGCTCGTATATAATATCATCTAGTTCTAAAAAGCTCAACGATTGAAAATATGGATTGATGTTTTCCTTTGATTGTAAGAATCATAGAAAAACATCAGTTCCAATTTCTTCACCAACGATTTGTTGCTAATCTATTTTCTTTTGATTGTGAGAACCTTTCAAAAAATTGGTGGAAATCCATTTGAAAGTATAATATCATTATGCATATGGGATGGAGAGATGTAAAACGAGAACAGTTAAACGCATATATAAAGATGGAAAATGAATTTTGAAAATTTCTCCCCTTTCATAGGATGAATATACTAACTATTCGTAAAGTTGGTTTTCAACTTTATAAGTTGGATTTCAAGTAAATATAAAGTTGCAAGTTACTTTCGGTACTTTTTATATATTTTTAATAGAATGAAAGACAATTGCAACACAACAATAATAATAAAATAATATTATTAATAAAGTAAGTTCAAAACCGTAATCATTATTTTTGGGCCTTTTTATAACATCTGTTGAGTTTACAACAGTTGTTGAAACAAAAAAGTCCTTCAGTATTTACTAGCGGATTGTGTAATCTGTAGAAGGAAAAAAACCGTCAAAAGACTCACTGTAACAACATCTTTTATTACATAATTAAACTTGTTATTAAAGTATCACTATAAAGTTAAATTACAAAAATATTTTCAAGTCGATAAATAAAATCTTGATATGTGTAATATATGATGAAGCAAAACAGGAAATGCATTGATAATCACTCCTTAGAAGTTTTATAGATAACTAGTAGGGAACCCGCACGATTCGGCGGGGGTGACACTTTTCATTGCGGTACTTATTTCTAATTTGTATAGTATTTGTTGTATCATCGTTGCGGTGGATATACCTCATAAGCGTAACACATGTCTAGTAACTAAAAAGATTTAATATTTAAATTGTAAAGTACTTCAAGAAATATTTGATAAAATAAAGTAACATACGAAAGAAAAAATAAGTACTAATAAACATAAAAGTTGAAAAATAAAAGCTCAAGTGTGAAATACTTGAATCATGAGATCAATTTACTCATGCGTCTTCCAAATCTGCATGATCTCATCTGTATTGTCTGCTCACAATTCGTCATCAAGAGCGATCACTGGAATTTCTTGTATATCTTCATGTTTTATTATTACATCTTTTGGTGAGGATGAGTTTCCTCCATCTTCCCCTATCTGAAGTGTCATCAAATACGTCTTCTTTGTCATTTTCATCAGAACTTTTACATCAATAACTTGACTCCATTTTCATTTAGAGAGCCGCTTGGATCTCTTCCTATTATTTTCATGCATCTGTTTAATACACAAGTTAATAGAAGATAAAATAAGAATTGATATTACCTCTTCACTAAATTCACGTTGATGCTTATATTTGTAGGGACTAAACATTGCACCATAGCAAATAATCTCAACACTATTATAACCATTATCCTGCAATAAAACACATACAATATACCACATAAAATAACAACCATGTTAATATTAAAAAGAAAACATTAATAAATACAACCTTAGACGCTACTTTAGACGCTTGTATGGCTATTGGCTTGTTTATTTCCATACGTTTTTCATCTAAATGAATATGCAAAACCAAGAAGTTAACATTTAAATGACTAAGATATATATAAAAATGTATAATTAGTAAAATGGGACGAATGAAAACCATAAACTAACAAATAAACAACAATAGAAGCTTCAACCTTTGAATTCAGATTTAGATCTATGCGTAAGTATTTTTGAAGTGAAGTAGGTGTGCATTACTATATATTTATAGGATAAACTTTAGTATGTTATTATATAGTTTGAATTTTAAAATTCATGATTTTCCCACACCTTTAAATTAGGAAATTTTGTTTATCTTTGACTAAAGTGTAAAAGATTATCATGTTTTATGTGAATTCCAAATTCAATGCTTTTACCTTTTATTTTTTTGAACTTTGTTAAAAAGAACCTCTTCAAATTAGGGAGTTTTGTTGTTATTAACATAGATGTTAATATCACATGGATATATAATATCCATCATGTGTTTTCTGCCAAATTGATGCATCCAAGGTTTATAAAATAAATTTACCTATAATTAATATCTACGATGCATATTTACATTTTGTAATTATTTTAAATTTTCATATATTTAGCTAATTGTGTTTATTTAAAAGTTTAATATGATTTCTTTTAGTTAATTATATTTATGTGTATACTTATAATATATGCATCCATACCCATATACATATGCACATATTGCCAATGTTGGTTATTTAAATAGGGTAGTACAATTGAAGATATCGGTAACAAATGTGATAAAACATTCTTAGAGTACCAGGCTTGTGTTGCAGTGTTGTTACCATGTGACAAATTATTTGTCTGCCAAAAGGATGAACCATAATGTTTAACAACATTATCGTATTTTAATAATCACCAGAGCTGATATGTAGATTTCGAGTGTCATGTTTAGTTTTTTGAATCGTTGCATTTGATTAATGTGATTTTTTCATTATTGGACGGAACAGTATTTAAAACCAAATTCAATTTTACGATTTTGAGTTTTGCTTGGTCATGAAATGGTGTTATTTTTTTTGAAACATTATGTAACACCCGTAGATTCTCGCACTTGTGTCTCGGCTTGTAGAGTTTGTACACTTGTATTCTTTCATTTTGGCTTTATTAAGGAGGCTCTTTGCACTTTTCCGAAACCATTTTGAGTAGTTTTAGGAACAAGATACAATGGCTATGAAATGGAGCAGGGCCGGCCCAAGCCCAATTATTTTAAAGCTAGGGCTTTGGGCCCCTAAAATATTAGGGCCCCATTTATTAAAAAATAATATACAAAATTTGGATATTAGAAAAACTTTTATGCATGTAACTAGATATGTCATTATGGTTTGGTGGCAAGGACCCCACTTTTTTTTCTTTGAATTCATGGGTTCGAATCCAGTAGTCTACATTATGTTTTTTTAACTAAAGCATTGCTTTTTTCTTTTTTTCTTTTTTTTTATTTATTCAACTTTTCATATGTTTGTATGCTAGAGCATTATTTTTATAAATATTAGTATGTGTTATGCTTAACTTGACATAACATTTTACTTTTTTGGTTCTTGATTTTAAAAAGAAGAATAAACAAAATGTATTAAAATATATGGAATGCGTGAAAATATTTATATATAGCCGGTTAAAACAACAATCCTCGTAATCTATAATATATTTCGGTTAGGTGACTTTAACGAGGAAATCTAAAGTCTAAAAAATGGAGGGCCCGAAATTTTTATTTCGCTTTAGGCCCCTAAAACGGTTGAGCCGGCCTTGAAATGGAGGGACTTATAATTGGTATCATCACCAACCTTAAAAACCCTACAACCCCAACCCTAATAATATAATTCTTGTTTCGGCCGACAATAGCAAAAGAGTAAAGTGCACGGATGGTCCCTGTGGTTTGCCCAAATTTAAACTCTGCTTCTCAACCTTTGGAAATTACACGTATGGTATCTGTGGTTTGTATTTTGTTTCATCGATGGTCCCTGACTTGGATGGAGGTTAAGTTTTTCAGTTAAGTCAATGTGAAATTACTAAATTACCCCTCTTAAAAAAAACCCACCACCACCACCCCTCTGTTATATCTCATCTTCTCAAACCCACCAACCATCACCAACCACAACCATCACCACTACCATCTTTCTCTCTTTCTCTCTCTAGCCCATAACATCACCCAAACCCCCAATTCTCGGCCTCCGGTTCTGCATCAGGAGATATATCCAAAACCATCATCCAAACCAATAAGCATCCCAACAAAAGAGAAAGCATCCCTTCGTCATCCTCCTCATCATCACAACACACATTAATATCAAAACCATCATCCAAACCAATAATCTCCTCGCCTCTTGATCCTCATTCGAATCAACCAAACTAATCCCACCCATGAACAGGAACCCTAATCGATCCCTATTTGAAGCCTGGATCTCCGCCGCTTGTCACCACCATCGTCACTGTCACCGTCGCGTCCCTCCATCTCTCTCTGTCTCTCTGTCTCTCTCTCTCTCTCTCTCTCTCTCTCTCTAACAGCTAGGTAGGTGGAAGTGTGCGCAATCAGGGAAAAGGGTGGTGGTTTGGGTTGGTTTCTGCCGGACTCCGTCGGGTCTGGTGGCCTGAATCCCTCCTTCATGCTCCTCCCTCTCTCTCTCTCTCTCTCTTCGGTTTGGGTTGATTTGCACAGGTGATTGGTGAAGGAGAAAGGGGGTTTTATTTTTTTTATTGGGTGAGGGTATTTTGGTCATTTTACATGACTTAACTGACAAAATTTAACGACGTTAGCTGGTAGGGACCAAAAATGTCAACGTTGGGGACCATTGAAAATATATGAGGGCATACGTGAAATTTGGGCAAACCACAGGGACCAACCGTGCACTTTACTCATAGCAAAACAAACCACCCTTTTGTCTGTTCTCTTGTCCAACAAAAAAAAAAGTCATCATCATCATCATACTCAGTTAATCCCACCTATAGCAAAGCTAAGGTAGGGTCTAAGAAGGGTAAGATGTAGACAGCCTTAACTCTACCCCTAAGAATAGAGAGGCTGCTTCCATGGAGACCCCCGGCTCGATGTGGTTTGGTATCAAGCCTTGGACATAAGGCACAGAACACTTAGCAATCGGGACAAACCCGATCAGTGCATGTACCCCTTTGTCTTTTGGCTATCCACGTCGCCACATGATGCATAATTAACCGTCCGTCGTTTTTAACATTATTTTCACGAAATTAGTAAAATAACGTTAAAACTAGTGCAACTTTATTTTTGCCCCCAAAGGCCAAAAAAAAAAAAGGTGAAACCATAAATTCCTTTGCATCTCTTCGTTGGAAGGAAGCTTCACAACAACACAAAACCTATAAATTTGGTCTACGTAGAATCAATCATTAGGAGGTATGATATCTAGTCCTATCTAAATTTTCCATACTATTATAATTTCCTTCCTCTCCGCTTTTGTCTTTGAAAATAATTAAGATCAACAATAACAAGATTATTGTTTTTCCTCCTTCCCTTGTCTACGCCTGAAGAACAGAAGAACAACATATTGTTTCATCCTCTTTCTTCCTTGTCACGACAGAAGTACAAGAGGACCAGCAACTATTATTCTTTTCAACCGATTCTCAACCAGGTATGCCACTGTTAGAAGCTCCTTTTTTATCGCGACTTGATTATGAATCGTCCCCGACTAACGGATCTAGTTTCGTTTAGGTGCGAACGGTATTCTAACGTAGCTTTGGTTCACCGTTCACGACCAAGAATCATCTCAGCCTTCGGATTCAGCGAGTGTGTGCGAGGTTGGCACTTGGATTCGGTATGTTTGTTCAGCGGATCGGTTGCGTTCAGGTATATATCACTTCCCAAACACTTGAGTAATGCGTGGTCGATGCTCGGTTTCGTGTGTTGGTGAGCGGTACTTGGCACGGGCTGCGCGTCGCGATGATGATTGTTGCGGAAATAATGATCATCTCGCTTAGCTGAGGCCGGGACATGGAACCTTGTACAACGCGTTTCATGTTGTTTTATGTCGGATATTAGGATGAAAACCGGGTTAGTTCTTCGCTTTCGATCATGAATGTCGTCAAACCTATATTATCGTGCTAAGGCTTGGGTTATCGACAGGTTATGTTTTGATTCTGAGGAGCTAGCGCTCACATCGGTATATCAAGGCTTCGGTTGAGTCCCAAACTCCCACTCCAGGTAGATATTCCTTAACCTATTCTGTTTAGACTAAACTTTTGAAAAGGAAACGCCATGACCAACTGTAACACCCCAACCGATGGCGGAAACATCGAGGTGTCACGTAAGAATGAGTATACAGTAGCACATGGTATTCAAGTTTTAATTGAAATTTATTTAAAGCAAAATATCCAAAATTTGAATGTACAAAATAAAGTCTTGAATGAAATTCTAGTACATCAAACAACCAAACAAAGCATAACTTCAATTATCTCTTCCTGCTAGCTCTAGACTTCAAGCATTATTATTTCCTGTTGAGTTTGGAAAAAATGGGGGGGGGGGGGGTCAACTAGAAGTTGGTGAGAATACATAAACCATTTCAAGCAATTAAGTTTAAGAATAACAAAAGTTTAGCAATTCATATGTCTATCGTAAGTTTAAGTCTTCATGAATAAACATGAAGTTGGTGAGAATACATAAGCCATTTCAAGCAATTAAGTTTAAGAATAACAAAAGTTTAGCAATTCATATGTCTATCGTAAGTTTAAGTCTGCATGAATAAACATGAAGTATAGTATGCACATAATCAAACCTCCGACAAGTTTAGGTCTATCCCGTCATCCACGGTTCACCTTAATATCACGTTGGAACGATAACAATCACCCGCGCTCCCCATAAAAGATGGTCAACGAATCTTGGTGAGATTGTCAATCCAATAGATCTATTATTGAGTATCGCCAGCTTGGCCATAGCTAATGATTATGTAAGTTTAAGTTTAAGTCTAACAGTTGTTGTCTAAGTCATGAGGCATTAAAGTTTACAACTAGACATGTATGTAGAATTGCTTAAGTATAAAGTTTCAAGTATAAAGAATTGCATAAACATGGTTACGTAAACTCACCTTAGCAAAGTATTAAGTCTCGAGAAATAGAATATGTGTAGCCCAAAGTTGCCAAGTATTACCCTATGTATAAGGTAACAAATAAGTCTAAGTCTTTCTAGTCTACAAGTATTTTCTAGGGTTTCGAATTTGGGGACAAGTATTCGTTTGATTAATAATTAAATTGTTTATTAAATAAAAGAAATTCGATAAATAAATAAATAAAAAAAAGTCTTTTTGTAAACTTTAGATTAAAGATGGTCACATTATAAGGTTTTAAGTATGAAAATAATTTTTATAAAATTATTTTCTTAAAAATAGAATATTTAATCTATTTATTTCAATTTTGCTAAAATACAACTTTAATATCTAAAAATATTAAAATTAAAGAATTTTTAAATTAAAATTTGTATTTCTGCTCTAAATAGACAGAAATAATTTATATAAAATTTTGGTGTAAAAATATTGAAAAATGAATTTATTATGATTTATTTATGATTAAAATAACCAAAAATTGATTAAAACTATTAAATAAATGATTTTTTGAAAATAAAAATCATTTCAGAAATGTTTAATGTTTTATAAACTCAGAATAATTTTTTTGGAAATTTATATAAGCGTTTTGATATTTTTATAGAATTTTATAATTATAATAGAATAAACTTGTAATATTTATTATATATAATAAATAAATAATTTTTGGAAAACTAAAAATTGTATAATAAACTTTTCTAGTAAAACATCATAACATAATTTTTGTAGAATTTATAAAGCAATTTTTGTATTTTAAAACCATTTTTAAAAATATTAGTAAATATATATAAATCTAAAAGGTTAAAAAAAATGTTTTGCACATGCCAGGAATCGAACCCGGGTCTGATGACCGGTTCGTGTTTTATATCACAAGTCCAGACCATCTGGTCTGGACCCTGAGAACGATTAATCTTGATCTAAAATTAAATATATAGTTATACATGAATCAGTTTTATAATCATTATAAAAGGAAAGGAAAAAGGGTGGGTAAGACGGGATTCGAACCCGCGTACCCTTGGATGCAAACAGACGACACAACCACTTGATCTAGATCAGTGGTTGTGTTTGTTTTGTTTCTGTTTTAATTAAATAAGAAAGTCTGCAGTAATGTGATTATCCCCAATTCAAATCGAACAAACCCTAAGTTTTACAATAAACCAAATGAGCAAGCAATAACCCGATTATTCATTGGGTTATTGCTGCTCAATAGCCGATATACAAAACCAACAGAAAAATTTGAAACTTACAAAACGTATTCGTGTGATTTGATATAGTCAACGAAAAAGTCAACTGTACGAGCAAAGAAGCTTGGAAGGGTGTTTTTAGCAGAAATTGAAGGTGGAGAAAGAGAGATCGGCGAGTGTAGGACGATGTGAAGGTCTCAATTTATAGTGGAAGGTTTGGGTGATGCGAATTGGTAATGTTTGACCCTATTAAAGTCTATGACACGTAATTGGACACAATTTTGGAATGTTTTAATGTTAATTGGCGTGCATAAGACGCGTTTTAGTCAACAATTACATAATTTACCATATAGAGGTTCAAAAACGCAGCATAGGATTTGAATTTTGAAGGATAGCGTCGCAGTTGACTTCACATAAGTCAACTGCACCTCTAATCTTGTTATAAATATAAATACATCAGAATTAAGTATCAAGACACATGGTAGACCAGCTGATGGGGCTGTTTGTGTGAAAAAGAGAACCGGCCATGGGCTCGGGTTCGAACCCCGGCCCATGCCATAATTTTTTTTTGACAATTTTATCACTAATATATTAATAATATAAGCTTATAGTAGGGTACTAGGGGTCCAAATGTGTCACGAAACATTTTTAAAGGAACGATAAATGATAAAATTTGATGTTTTATTAATAATCATCGTAACGTACAAAGAATTCAATGCAAAATGTTACAGTCTCCCATACTTTTAGGAACTTCGTCCCGAAGTTTATTGAAAACACAGGGTTGAAGGTGATTGGGTAGAAATCAGGATAAGTGTGGTCTGGAAATTTTGTGTTAGGACACGACATGAATAGAATAATCTTGTTTCAAATAATTTGGATAAGAGGGTAGGATTAGGTGTGTCTTGAAATCGCAAGGAGAATAAGAATCTTAAGTTTTAGGAGTCCTAAAAGGAATGAGTTGATGGACTATTGAAAGACTAAATGAACTACCAGGTAACTAAGGTTTATAATTGGTCAACTACCGAAAACCTTGATAGAATTTCACACTACCTTAACGTACCTGTAAATTCATGATTACGTTCCAGACCGCAATCACCAATTTACCTTACATTAGGGTTTTGTGTCCTTCTATGACTCTACCGATTGTTGAGCAGGTTCGATAGCCTCCACCATTCGTTGAGCAGGTTGTAGGGCCTCTCCCGACTGTTGAAAGGCATGATGACCTCTACCAATCGTTGAGTAGGTTATTTGATACTCAACTAGCTGTTGAACAAGTACTTCATCCTCTATAAGTGTAGCATTTATTGCAAATTGATAGTATGTTTATGTAAGCAAGTTTATAAGTATAACGAGTATAGTATGCGAGTTGTAGTTGTATAGATTTAGATATTGATATAGCAATTAGTTCACATTCAAACAAGCATGCATCCAAGTGTTGTGATCATACTAGATAAACGACTCTCATGTAAAAGACAAAAATTTCAATACTTGAATCAAAAGCGTCAATAAATAAAAATTTTAAAAGCAAAATAACATTCAAATGGTGGAGCTTGTTGTTAAGTAGCTGGAGGGTCCCTAGTAGGGTCATTCGGAGCAGCAAGGGCATTTGCAGCAGGAATTCGACAAACATCCGCAAGATGCCCATACCTTTGACAATTGGTACACTAACGGCAGGGCACTTGGGTTGGGTGGTGATACTGACAGGTGTCACACTTAGGTTGGTTCCCGTTATATTGTTTCTTGTTGGGTGGGACAGTGGCATCTATTGCACAATTCCTGACCTTGCGCCTTCCATTGGTTGAGGACTCAGTTTTAATTTCAACAGCAGGTTGGGGAGTATCCTTCGCAATAGTTTTCTTTTCCCTTTTCCGAGTCAGGGTTCCTGCCTTTACATGGTTATCTGTTAGGGTGGCCGCCAAACGCTTTGCTTCCTCGAGAGTAGCAGGGTTCCTTCCCCACACCGTGTCCTGAATCTGCATGGGTAAGCCACCATGTATTTTTCGATCGCAATAGGCAAAGGGGTGACCATGTGTGGTAGCAGTAGACTAAGTTCGTGAAAACGAGTGTTGTAGGCAAGGTTTTCTCCACTGTCCTAGGCAAGATCATGAAACTCATCTTCTAACTTTTTAATTTCATTACGAGGGCAGAACTCCGCCTTCATAACATCTTTAGATTGTTCCCAAGTTAAGGCCAGTGCGACTTCAGCTCCACGGGTGCGTTTTTCCTCATTCCACCAAGTGAGTGCTCGTTTGTGAAGAACACTCATGGCATAACGGACCTTAAGGTTATCGGGACACTCACTATTTATGAACGTATTCTCGATACCCTCGAACCATTGTAGGAGTCCAGTAGCTCCTTCATCCCCACTAAACATAGGAGGATTGCAGGTATTAAAGTGTTTGAGGGTGCAGACTGGGTGACCATTCCCGTTTCCATTCCTGTTCCCATTGTGATTTCCATCGCCATTTTCATTTCCATTGCCGTTCCCATTCATTTGTATGACTTGAGCCAACAAGTTAGGAACCAGAGTTGCGATTTGTTGCGCCATTTGTTGGGAAATGATCGCAACTAGTTGGGCATCACCTCCATTGTTGTGGTTAGTGTTGTGGTTATGGTTGTGGTTGCTGCTCCCTTCCTCATGATTTCCACCACTGTTATTGCGAGTGTTGCGATGTCACACCACGCCAATGGCGGAAACACGTGGCGCAACGCTCGAAAGTATATCAAAGGCAAGATTAACACAAACTATATTTAATTAGAAAAGAATCAATTTATTAAGATGTCGAAACAGAGAATCACATTTCCTATATTACATAAAACGACGAACATTAAGTTTCAATGTGAGGTATTTCCGTTTGTTCCAACCCCTTTGGTAACAATTGATGAAACCCCGACAAGTATCCGACATCCCGAATTCCACCGCACTAGCCCATATCTATTCGGCACTTAGTTACCTGAAAGATATGTTTAAAAAGACGTCAATATATAAAATATTGGTGAGTTCACAGGTTTTAGTTTCATAACAACAGCATTTTCACAACCATCGGCTCGACTCACTTTACCGTATAATTATTTTCCCATTAAATAATTATACTAGGATCTTGTCGATCGATATTTCGTTTTTACAACATGTGCGAAACCTGCACAACCTGTGGCCTTTGTAAGGAGTAGCTAGCTCCTACAAACTATGATGATGAGCAATCCCTTGAGCCCCATAACCAAACCAAGACTAATAATAATGCCCCGCTCCAAGTCGTTTCTCGGAACCCAACGACTTAATTTCAGAATACGTGCACCCCTGGCATACGCCGATGCATAATCGACGCTATCGGTTAGGGGTGGGCCTTGTCAGGCACCAGTAGTACTATCCAAATATTCCTTCGGTTTCATTTCCCTGAATTAATGGTTACAGAAGAGAGGACTCAACCCCGAGTGGCGATCACTGCTCAAGTACTCATCATAGCACTTATCACATTTTAACCTTTGAAAACATTTCAACATGTGACAACGTTTGACAAACATATCTTTCCCCCAGTTAAAACAGTAAAATGGGGCCGTGAAACTCACCTGATGTACAGCGTACAATCAAATAGTAGAGAATAGCAAGTACGTGATCAAGCACCTACGAACGTCCTAGTGCGTGTAAGTCACTAAGTCTATAGCGTGTGCTTTTCCGGCAAGTTGTACACCCAACTCCCAACATCACTATTTACATATAATTCCCCGTTTAATTAAACATATGTCCTAGGTTCGCTGGTGATGGATTACCATTGTTACAAGTTACATTTATACTTTCATGAATATTAATTAACTTGTATAATATTATTCTCGACTCAACTTCACTTAACGTATAATTATTTTCCCATTAAATAATTATACTTAAGATCTCGTCGTTCGATATAATATCTTTACCGCTCGACACGACTCACGTTACCGTATATTTATTTTCCCATTCAAATAAATATACTAAGGTCTTGTCGTCCGATAATATATTTTTAACTCCCGACTCGACTCACCACACCGTATATTTACTTTCCCATTAAGTAAATATACTAGGATCTCGTCGGTTCGGTATATATATATGTATATTATTTACTCGTCTCGGTTTTCCTTCCCGTATATTTACTTTCCCATTTAGTAAATATACTAGAATTTCGTCGAGCCGAACATATATATATATATATGTGTATTTTCCTCGTTAAGTCCATACGTTCGTTTAACGTTTTTAATCGTTAGATTATTTACATTATATTTTCTCCCACGAATATTTTTCCAACACTTAGGAAAGTGTTATGTAAATTTTTCACCCAAGTTATATATATTTTAACTCCTTAAAATATATTTTTACTCATCTTGACGTAATGATATTTTTCTCGTTTGTCCGCTTTTACGTATTAGTTCGTTAACACGTCCAAGTCCGATTTCTTAACTTATATGTGATTATATAGTTAATCTTTTTCCAAGTCTTCCAATATGTGTTTTCTAGAAGTATTATTCAACTTTCTAGTTCCCAACACATATTACTTGGAAGTTTTATAAACACTTTTATATTTTTAACACAAAACTTGACAACTTATATACAAAAATGTTCCAACACTTTTATATTCCCATTTATATAAAAGTGTTCATTTTTATATAAGTTCTCCCAAGTTTTAGTTTGTCTAGCATTTTTATAAAAACCTTTGTTTTTATATAAATCCATATGTTAGAAAAAGTCCATATTTTTATAAAACTCCATTTTATAAAAATACACCTTTATACAAAATACATATGTATGTTCACTAGTATTTACCACTTTAACAAGTCTTATATCCTTAAGTTAAGATGATTAAAATCACTTTCAAGTTCATCCAAGTTTCATTAACAAGTGTTACCCTAATCACTATTTTTCTTCAAGTATACATGATCTTAGTAAAAACTATAAGAATACTACACATCCATCACCAATTTTCGGCTCAAAACACACACTTGTAACACCATTTTAGTCTTAAAATTCATATGTTTCATCATGAAAAGCTTAATCAAGTTAACCCATTGTACAACTTGCTTCAAGCTAATAAACATGAACTTTTAAAGACAAAAACAAGATCAAGAATACTTACAACTAGCACAAGGCTGGGGAAGCTTTCAATGCTTGATTATGATGGGGTTTAGTGTGTTCTTCCTTATTGGTTAAGCTCCAAGCTTGAAACACACAATGGGGTTTGGATGATTGATTTTTATGAAGGAAATTAGAGTGTTAAAACTTGAAAGAGATGTGTGGGTGCCTCTTGCAACCTCACGACATCAAAGAAAGGAAGGAGAAGAGTTTTTGATCAAGTGTTAAGCTTGCAATCTCTTATAGATCATATAATATCTTCCAAGATTTAACAAGATCCATTTATAGATTTTTACCTTATATAAAATGGATATGTATGTACTAGAGGATTTGAATGATCTTTGGAGATTACTAGAGGGTGTTTGGCCGTGAGTTTATAACAAACAAAAAAAAGGATTTTATGTAATCTTACATGTACTCATGATCTCCCATATGATCTTCTCAAGATTGCATATAATCTAATTTAGATATCAAATCCCTTTAAACATGGATATCTTGGTACTAGATGAATCTTGGAATGATTATAATGAGGGTGTTTGACCGATTTTTAACCAAGGAATGGAGGATTCCATAGATCTTGTAAGTACATACAATCTTGTACAATATCTCATCCAATCTTTCCATATCTCTAATAATATCTAGCTTAGATTTCATGGTACAAAAGTAAGATATGGAAGAGGATTAGGGCCGGTTCTTGGGTGGATTTTAGTGGGGTCCACAACACAAAATATTTGCTAAATAATATGTTAAGTTTAATTCTTTATCGTTCGGGTGTCGTTCGGGTATTTTTCGGACTTTAACCGTGTGTTATTCGGACATTAAAAGTGCCTCTAATAACCCTTAAACATAGTCTATTTTAAGTGTTGATTGGTTATTTTGGCTCTTGTCGGGTGAAATTATGAGTTATACGCGTACCGGGTGCGGTACGCGCGCTTTATTCGTTACCGGGAGATTTGTATGGAAAGCCTTCACTTATGGTTTTGGAGTTCCAAAACACATTATATTTTGTGAAAATACCCTTTATTTTATATCCTGGGTGTCCGGGATCCTTTTCGTTTATTAAATTTTTTTACCGGGTAATCACCAACGTCCATACCGGATAAGTTTATTCGCACATGATCCTATCATGCTTCATCATTAAACGTGTGCATTCCTATGCATCTTATGGGGAATTTGCTATTCTCTACGGCACCAGTTAAATTAATCCAATTAATTTAAACATGCACTTAAACCGTTAACTACATATACTAATTACGTACGGAAACATATCGATTTTTGCCGGATGTTACATTCTCCCCCCGTTAAGAGAATTCCGTCCCGGAATTCAGTTCAAGTTGTCCATTACAATAGTATCCTTGAACAGGGCGGGTTGTTTGCGCTTCACGAGATCTCCTCTTCCCTTAGTGAACCCAGGTTCATGCTAGGTTCCCGCTTAGTGCTCTAACGAGCACAATATCACAGTCCAACTTTGACTAAGCTCTTGGGCATCCCACTTTGATACCTTTATTGGTTTCCCAGAATAGTAGAGCTTATCGTCAACCGGACCTCCATCGATTGAGGAATTGACAACACTTCCTCGGTCTTGACTTGCGGAATTCATCATGAGTCCTACTGAGCTCTTGCGATAGTTCGAGCTTAATCATCACGAGACCAATTTTGATCGATATCTCCGTGCCACTGGAGTATCACGAATTTGGCCTACTATAATTTTTATGCTTATCAACACTTTCTCGGAGTATGACCCTCAGTGTAAACCTATTACTAGTTCGAAGTCCTTAAGGCCTACGCATGACTTCTTAATAGGTTCGCATCTCATCCAAGCAGGCTCTAACCTGCCAGATTTACTGGCCATCTCTCGAATAACTCGAACCAGGTTATGTATCTATCTCCGTCTGTCATTCGATGTACAGGAGATGTACACGTATGCCCTCCAAGGGCTTCGAGTAGTACACCCCGAACACTGGGATGATGATTCCTATCACATAGGAAATTCTGGCGATGAAGCACACGAACAATTCCGTCAAGTACCTTCAATTTGTCTGAAAATGATAAGCCATACTCATCTCAAGTCGAGTATCCCATGCTTGTGTACAAGGTTTTTCAAACTCAAGGTAGAGTGAGTACTCCCATCCGATATAATGGAAGTTGGCAACCCAGTGTCTAGCCACTACTCTCCAAGAGTATAGGTAGCTATACATATGCCTCATCTCGGAGAGATATGGATGGGTATGGAGTGAGAGGGTTCCAATCAACAATCATTCATCACTTGGGTCACATCCGACTATGGGACACCTCGGGTGTCATGGTGATGTCAAACAGGTGACCTTACCGTACCACATAAAAGTCCCCTTGGAAACCTCGTCGGGTATTCCATTTTGTTTACCCTTCGGCTCGACTCACTTTACCATATATTTACCTCCCCATTAAGATAAATATACTAGGTTCTTGTCGACCAAACAACTATATTCAAGATGGGACTTTATTTCCGTGGAATCCTCTAGGTACTGAATCGCTACTTTCCACCTGAGCAATTGTGATTAATGGTACTAGGACGCTTAGTATGGACTGATGGATGTCGAAAGTTTTTGCGTCGCTTTCACCCCTCAGTTCCCTGATAGTAAGTAGTGTATACATGACGCCCGGGCCGTACTATTCCAAAATCCTCGAGAAGTACTAGTCGACTCAAACACCAACGACAAGATGCTTCCAGCACATAGGTCTATATCGGAAAGAGATATATGACACATCATAAATTGTTGTCGCAACGAACAGAGTATATGGTTTCTAGGACATATCAACACGTTGGCTCCCATTGCGACAAGTATACCGAACACCAGTAGCTCACCCAGAACATGGGTATCCAGCACTAAATCTGTTATATGTGCTTCACGGGCACTAGTGTTCTATCGTCATTAGCAACCTAGTAAGTCAATTCTGAATAATACAGGTCACATGCCCTTAAATTGACTTTCAGTTCTTAAGCAGAGATCTGAGTGAAAGGAGTCCTGAAACCAAAACCCTCACTCATCGAAGGTTCCATCCTTTCGGAATCTTTTTAGGTAAATGCTGAAATCGGGTCCTAGATGCATGCATTTAGCATAGATTTCACATTCGGCTTGACGGCCTCACGCGCCCAAGTCGTTACTCAAACAAGCGAGCGACTGATATCGCACCACAGGTAATAGTCCTGAGCCTTTCCATAAGGCATCCCATTCAATGACTCAGTAGTCACACATATGGGCGCAATATGTAAGCCTTTAAGTTTGTCCTGATTAGTCAGGTACCATACGCCCTGACCTGGCAGCTCACATCCCTATGGTGTCTCTAACCGTGTCTATCAAAGACAAGGGATTTTGCTCTAGCGTGAGCAATGCAACTAAAAGATAACTGGGAACACTAGTATCGACCCACGGTCGAAATGGTTCCATTGTTCCAAGAGCCCACGCAAAGTCACCAAGACAAGATAAGTCAACCATCAGAGGAATAACAACATAAATCGAAGGGCTGAGCTGATCGATCATCTCATAACGATAGGGTAGCACCTTCATAGAGTAGATAATGCTACACGCCCTTCTGGATTCAGGGTTCATAAAACCTCCGAATCACATACCAGGGACTTCACCAATGCACGCCCATGGGTGGGTCCACAATGGTATTTCCATAATCATCAGTATGACACGTCTTCATGTATGACATCAAATGAATCCACTGGGATGAGCAATAAATGAATTGGGTCTTTCAACTCTTGCTAGTCACAAAGGTATGTGTCATAATATTGCTCACAATCACTCGGTACCTTCGTGGTTCAAGACGCTTTCGAAATCCCTTATCACAATACGAGCCTTGCCTCGGCATGTGTGGATCATGGGATTTCTTTCCGACATGATTCAAGTGTGGTTAGTCGACCAAAATGCGCGTAAAAATTTAAGGCCGAACACAGCGTCACTGATGCCTCAGATTCTCAAGATGTAACGCTCACGGAATGCGTGAGCATATACAGGGGTCGACACATGATTCGGTCAATTACTCAGACGATCACGAGATTCAAACTTAAGGGGAATACACACGCAATCACTAAGGCTAGAGTGTCTAAGCATGACTTTTAGAAAGTCCGTTGGACACCTGAAATGTCGGCACTACACAATCAAACAAATAGAACAATGACAACAACGAGGGGTTTAGATGATGTCTCCATCCCGAGGGAAACAAGAGTGAAGCAACGACAAGTCATCACGTCATTAAGGTAATCCAACAGCCACACAAAACACATCAATAAGGCAACACCGCACAGGAGCAACACGACAACAGAGGAGCATGACGACAAGGCAACACCGCAACAGGAACTGCATGACACAGAGAAATATGACAGCAAGGCTACACTACTGCAGGAGCAGCAAACAACAGGAATGCATCGTCGACAATGCAGCGCAACCACCTGGATACGCAATCAGCAAAAATAATGCAACCGCGAGCATGCACAATGGTTGGGGGTAACACAGCAGCATGACTGCACACGTCAATATGACGCTCAATATGGAAAATCCACAGTCCACATCAACAGAAAACTCCGTTCTGGTGAGCACGCATCCCCGTGCGTCTCAGATCACTTGTGGAGGTGGGATTTTCATCCGTACCTTCGGCCTTGACCCTAACCTCCATTGGCTCAATGGTAGTAATTGGTTAGATTGGCCGGCGCATTAGTCGTCATAACATAAATGGGAACGACGGGTTCAACATAATTTAGCTGACTTCTCAAGCCGATATTGTCCATAGAGAGAATGACCGTAGGCTTGGTATGAGTCACTCAAATGATAGCAACAGCGAAATCGACAGCCTCAATCGAGGCCTGAGAACCATCGAAAATGTTAGGCTTGCTAAGAGCTCAAGGAATTATAACGAGGGAGTCAATGAAAACCTCCAAGAAAATGGAATTAACAACAACGAACTCTACAGCGATATAGACATGTTCATAGCAGCTTGGCATGGGTCATAGAGACGTATTTGTTAACGACATTCACCTCTGCAGGAGCCTCAAATACATCAACAACATCAGCTCGAGAAGAGCCATAGAAACAACATCAAGCCCAACATGGACTATAGAGACAACGACAACAATAAGCTCAACAACAGACATGGAAACAACGGTATCAAGCCCGATAAGTGCTACAGAGTTACTGACAACAACAAACTTAGCAAGAGCTACACACTTAACAGCGTCAACAGGACCCGCTTGAGCCATAGAACAATAATAAGAGCAACAACGTCAGGCTCGACCGGAGCCTTAGACTCGTCGTAGTTATTATATGTGTGGTAAATAGTTTCCATAGGACCTAGAAACCAACCAATATCTTTCCCAATATCAAAGATAGTGGTCACAACGAGAATAACAACATGTAGAGGCAGGAGGATCATGATTTATCGAGACACCACGATAAAATGAAAACGGTACAGACTCTGGCAAATCAGTCGAGTCATCCTTCTTATTGGAGTCCTCTTCCATGTTATTTAGGTACAAGCATCGAAAGTCATCTGATTAAGTTCCTTTCCGTCATTTAAGGGAGGTTGATGGACTTCCTTCCTGATAGGCCACGCAATGAGAATATCGAAATGTGGCAAGAGATTAGACATGTCACAATGTCCATAACGAATGGATCTCGCAACCTTAGTTTTAAAAAAAAATCACCGTGACGAGGGAACACAACGTCTCAATATCTACGAGGATTGATAAAAACACTTTCCATCAATCGTCGACCAATAAGTAACTAGTCTCGTTATCGTGACGACGGTGACGAACATTCAACATTGCAACAAGAGCAATGGAATTGTCGTCCCATGGGTAAGTTTAGTTTAACAAAATAACGTGACCACTTCCAGTAGCCTGTCATTTGATTTTCGAGGGGGATTTCAATGTCAGCAAAAAGCGTCTTCCGACGTTTGACAATTACGGAACACACCCTTACGTTTACGGCTCCCGAAGTGTGGTCCCACTCCCCAGGGTTCATGACGGATATAGATGCTGCACACGCATCGAACGTACTCGGGCGTTCGCCGAGTGAAAAGAGACTACCCATAATCCCGAAAAAACAAACAGGGGTAGATAGAGGAGTCTTACAATAACCCTTGCACCCCAAGAAAGTGGTATGACATAAGTATCAATGTGTTAAGTCTATCATAAATCATCTTTCGGAATACGATCCAGCGCTATTGCAAAGGGTGTTAATCCATACTTGAATACTCAATACATCGAGCAGTGGCTTCCCATGAGTTAATCGTATGCACTTCCAAGTGAGTCCAGAGCCAAACGCTGACTGGGGCTTGCTGTTCCACTACATGCCATTATCATAACACTGGCAACAATGCCGCGGTCGTGATGAGTGCCCGAAATTTTTCGACATCGTCTAAGTTTATCACAGTCCTATGACTCGCGTATGTGCAACATGGCATGCTGATTTCACCATCAGTCCATGACTGTCGATTCAGACGAGGGCTTTCGAGCCTTCAGGATAACAATGATCAAGCTTCCTAATCCCGCAACTTCGATTATGTCTTCCTACAGGAGAAGAAAAATACTCGACCCTTGAAGATAACTTGGGCATGCGTTAGATCGAACATGACTTATTCACCATGAAAACACAGCAACATACGGCCACGAGTCTCATATCTGATCCACGCAGGGTCCCATTTTCTAAACGCACTAGTCTAGCAGGGACGCACCCTCGGTCTTCACTGGGTTCCGGGTATAACCTCCCACACACCGTACTCGACATTTCTTGCTTCGGTAGGCCGTGTATTCTTGTACGTCCGCTCCTTTGGAAGAACTTTGTGGTGGAGGCATTCAACTCCTACACAAGGAAGCTTTCATCTCCCGTTCCTATCTAGAGCGAGGTTTTGCGTCAGATTACTTATATGAATAGACGTTCGAGCTCTTCCGTGCTCATGCCATAAAGGTAATGTCGAAGAAAGCTCATTAGGTTTCTAGGATCGAAATCAAGGAACATCGACGAGACCTCCCATTTAACCCATTGGCCAATCAAAACTAAGACTAAATCTAAAGAACACATACAACCAAGACAAAGAGTGATCACCAATCCCGGCCCTAGCGCCCACCAAGGTTACCGTGCACCCCAAACTATTATTACGTGTGCACCCGTAATGGTAATTTGTGTTGCCAGGTAATCTTGTTGCCCGCTAGTTCCGAGCTTCCTGATCCAAATCAAAGATTCCATACAACAAAAGACTTGGTCTAGTTTCGCCTCCAAATCATAAACAACACGGCGACATCCATTATTGCCAATAACGATTAGTCCTTCCGATCATCCTGTCTACAGGTAAGCGAGTGAGCTCCTCGTAGACCATAGCATCCATCCTACTTGCAGGTACCGGTGATCGATGCAAGAGTGAGGACTAAGGTGAAGCGTGACACAACATCCCTACTGGAAAAATATCCGTACTACGTATATGTATCAACTAATCCTAGAAAATCGGATTCCTATGCAACATAAACATCTTATCCGTATTTTCTAATACTTCATATATTGACACACATGGCTAGTCGGTCGGAATTTCCCCTTGTACATCCCATGTACAAATTTTCTTTCTTTTCCAAAAATATTTTGTTGTGTTTTAGTTTTGAAAACATTGTCTTCGAGCCGAAACCAGTTATAGTCTAGATTTTTCAAAAATGCTAGTTCGCTATAACCTTGGCTCTGATACCACTTCTGTCACACCACGCCAATGGCGGAAACACGTGGCGCAACGCTCGAAAGTATATCAAAGGCAAGATTAACACAAACTATATTTAATTAGAAAAGAATCAATTTATTAAGATGTCGAAACAGAGAATCACATTTCCTATATTACATAAAACGACGAACATTAAGTTTCAATGTGAGGTATTTCCGTTTGTTCCAACCCCTTTGGTAACAATTGATGAAACCCCGACAAGTATCCGACATCCCGAATTCCACCGCACTAGCCCATATCTATTCGGCATTTAGTTACCTGAAAGATATGTTTAAAAAGACGTCAATATATAAAATATTGGTGAGTTCACAGGTTTTAGTTTCATAACAACAGCATTTTCACAACCATCGGCTCGACTCACTTTACCGTATAATTATTTTCCCATTAAATAATTATACTAGGATCTTGTCGATCGATATTTCGTTTTTACAACATGTGCGAAACCTGCACAACCTGTGGCCTTTGTAAGGAGTAGCTAGCTCCTACAAACTATGATGATGAGCAATCCCTTGAGCCCCATAACCAAACCAAGACTAATAATAATGCCCCGCTCCAAGTCGTTTCTCGGAACCCAACGACTTAATTTCAGAATACGTGCACCCCTGGCATACGCCGATGCATAATCGACGCTATCGATTAGGGGTGGGCCTTGTCAGGCACCAGTAGTACTATCCAAATATTCCTTCGGTTTCATTTCCCTGAATTAATGGTTACAGAAGAGAGGACTCAACCCCGAGTGGCGATCACTGCTCAAGTACTCATCATAGCACTTATCACATTTTAACCTTTGAAAACATTTCAACATGTGACAACGTTTGACAAACATATCTTTCCCCCAGTTAAAACAGTAAAATGGGGCCGTGAAACTCACCTGATGTACAGCGTACAATCAAATAGTAGAGAATAGCAAGTACGTGATCAAGCACCTACGAACGTCCTAGTGCGTGTAAGTCACTAAGTCTATAGCGTGTGCTTTTCCGGCAAGTTGTACACCCAACTCCCAACATCACTATTTACATATAATTCCCCGTTTAATTAAACATATGTCCTAGGTTCGCTGGTGATGGATTACCATTGTTACAAGTTACATTTATACTTTCATGAATATTAATTAACTTGTATAATATTATTCTCGACTCAACTTCACTTAACGTATAATTATTTTCCCATTAAATAATTATACTTAAGATCTCGTCGTTCGATATAATATCTTTACCGCTCGCCACGACTCACGTTACCGTATATTTATTTTCCCATTCAAATAAATATACTAAGGTCTTGTCGTCCGATAATATATTTTTAACGCCCGACTCGACTCACCACACCGTATATTTACTTTCCCATTAAGTAAATATACTAGGATCTCGTCGGTTCGGTATACATATATGTATATTATTTACTCGTCTCGGTTTTCCTTCCCGTATATTTACTTTCCCATTTAGTAAATATACTAGAATTTCGTCAAGCCGAACATATATATATATATGTATTTTCCTCGTTAAGTCCATACGTTCGTTTAACGTTTTTAATCGTTAGATTATTTACGTTATATTTTCTCCCACGAATATTTTTCCAACACTTAGGAAAGTGTTATGTAAATTTTTCACCCAAGTTATATATATTTTAACTCCTTAAAATATATTTTTACTCATCTTGACGTAATGATATTTTTCTCGTTTGTCCGCTTTTACGTATTAGTTCGTTAACACGTCCAAGTCCGATTTCTTAACTTATATGTGATTATATAGTTAATCTTTTTCCAAGTCTTCCAATATGTGTTTTCTAGAAGTATTATTCAACTTTCTAGTTCCCAACACATATTACTTGGAAGTTTTATAAACACTTTTATATTTTTAACACAAAACTTGACAACTTATATACAAAAATGTTCCAACACTTTTATATTCCCATTTATATAAAAGTGTTCATTTTTATATAAGTTCTCCCAAGTTTTAGTTTGTCTAGCATTTTTATAAAAACCTTTGTTTTTATATAAATCCATATGTTAGAAAAAAGTCCATATTTTTATAAAACTCCATTTTATAAAAATACACCTTTATACAAAATACATGTGTATGTTCACTAGTATTTACCACTTTAACAAGTCTTATATCCTTAAGTTAAGATGATTAAAATCACTTTCAAGTTCATCCAAGTTTCATTAACAAGTGTTACCCAAATCACTATTTTTCTTCAAGTATACATGATCTTAGTAAAAACTATAAGAATACTACACATCCATCACCAATTTTTGGCTCATAACACACACTTGTAACACCATTTTAGTCTTAAAATTCATATGTTTCATCATGAAAAGCTTAATCAAGTTAACCCATTGTACAACTTGCTTCAAGCTAATAAACATGAACTTTTAAAGACAAAAACAAGATCAAGAATACTTACAACTAGCACAAGGCTAGGGAAGCTTTCAATGCTTGATTATGATGGGGTTTAATGTGTTCTTCCTTATTGGTTAAGCTCCAAGCTTGAAACACACAATGGGGTTTGGATGATTGATTTTTATGAAGGAAATTAGAGTGTTAAAACTTGAAAGAGATGTGTGGGTGCCTCTTGCAACCTCACGACATCAAAGAAAGGAAGGAGAAGAGTTTTTGATCAAGTGTTAAGCTTGCAATCTCTTATAGATCATATAATATCTTCCAAGATTTAACAAGATCCATTCATAGATTTTTACCTTATATAAAATGGATATGTATGTACTAGAGGATTTGAATGATCTTTGGAGATTACTAGAGGGTGTTTGGCCGTGAGTTTATAACAAAAAAAAAGGATTTTATGTAATCTTACATGTACTCATGATCTCCCATATGATCTTCTCAAGATTGCATATAATCTAATTTAGATATCAAATCCCTTAAAACATGGATATCTTGGTACTAGATGAATCTTGGAATGATTATAATGAGGGTGTTTGGCCGATTTTTAACCAAGGAATGGAGGATTCCATAGATCTTGTAAGTACATACAATCTTGTATAATATCTCATCCAATCTTTCCGTATCTCTAATAATATCTAGCTTAGATTTCATGGTACAAAAGTAAGATATGGAAGAGGATTAGGGCCGGTTCTTGGGTGGATTTTAGTGGGGTCCACAACACAAAATATTTGCTAAATAATATGTTAAGTTTAATTCTTTATCGTTCGGGTGTCGTTCGGGTATTTTTCGGACTTTAACCGTGTGTTATTCGGACATTAAAAGTGCCTCTAATAACCCTTAAACATAGTCTATTTTAAGTGTTGATTGGTTATTTTGGCTCTTGTCGGGTGAAATTATGAGTTATACGCGTACCGGGTGCGGTACGCGCGCTTTATTCGTTACCGGGAGATTTGTATGGAAAGCCTTCACTTATGGTTTTGGAGTTCCAAAACACATTATATTTTGTGAAAATACCCTTTATTTTATATCCTGGGTGTCCGGGATCCTTTTCGTTTATTAAATTTTTTTACCGGGTAATCACCAACGTCCATACCGGATAAGTTTATTCGCACATGATCCTATCATGCTTCATCATTAAACGTGTGCATTCCTATGCATCTTATGGGGAATTTGCTATTATCTACGGCACCAGTTAAATTAATCCAATTAATTTAAACATGCACTTAAACCGTTAACTACATATACTAATTACATACGGAAACATATCGATTTTTGCCGGATGTTACATGCGACGTTGAGGCATGATCTGTAAGAGACACAATGAAATGAATGAGGTAATATAAGGAATGTAATCATTTATCCATTAATTAAAACGAATAAACGAAAACGTTGACTTATCAAAGATTCTAGATTCTAATAACATAGTGAAGATATGTTTTAGCCTATAGGTGAACACTCATCCCGAGAATTCCCAGGTAGGCATCCGGGTCCCTCATCTGATTGGGATATATGCGCAATGCCAGCCTAGACAGAAGACTCAGAATACAGGCGTTCACCTTTCCAGATTGCACGTGTTCGTTATTAAAATCTAGAACTTCGACGAGATCTCAAGGTGGTTCAGGCTAAACCTGAGAATTGTCCTATTAGTCTAAGAGTGGATCTTGTGATGGAGAGCAATCTTCTTGTAGGGATTAAGGTAGGGATAAGAAGTAGGAGTGAGATAGAGAATAGCAAGTAAAAGGAGCAAATACTGGTTATAGACTAGATTATTTTTCTAATAACCTAATTCCCTATAACCATGGCTCTGATACCAATCTGTAACACCCCGCCCCTCTCACCACCAATATTGTCCGCTTTGCCCCGATGGGTCGCCCATCCAGAGCTCACGGATTTGTTTTTGGGTGCCCTGGTGGAGACTTCCCAGGAGGTCACCCATCCTAGAATTTCTCCCACCTGAGCACGCTTAATTGTGGAGTTCTCCTCTCATCCACTAACATTAAGCCCCAAAACGCGTTGGTGATTTAAGAGGCAAGATATTACTTATGAACCAAGGATCTCTCCTGGCCACGGCCGATGTGGGATTTTCCTGGGGTGTCACACCAACCTATTGCCATGTTCGGATGGTAACTTGGTGAAGGTCGTCATCACCACAAATCGGCTAATAATGGTGACTAGCATTTTTTTATAAAACGAAAAGAAAAGCCATCATCACCACAAAGATGCCTTCATGCGTGGCCTTGTAGCACTCTTTTGGAATCCACATAATATGCAACTTTGAAACCAAGTATAAGGGGTGTTGAAAGTTGATGTAAATAAAAAGGAAAAAAATATAGAATTATGTGCATGGCCACTAATCAAATTTCTCAATGAAACAAATAATGCAACATTGGTGTGCTAATGTTGAGTGTATCG
This sequence comes from Ambrosia trifida, assembly GCA_028751855.1. NCBI lineage: Eukaryota > Viridiplantae > Streptophyta > Magnoliopsida > Asterales > Asteraceae > Ambrosia > Ambrosia trifida. The sequence continues at coordinate 71,029,600 of CM054129.1, read as the reverse complement.
AAAGTTAGTTCATGTGTGGATATGTACGTTTTTTTTATAATAATAATCATACAAGGTGGTGACCTTGTAGAGGGATGGTCTAATCCAAAAACTTTACCCTATAAAAGTGTCATTAAGGATTTAAGTGAAAGTTATGGTCACGAAAACTAAGGATTTTAGTAACGTTATTCTCATAATGTCAGGTCTTTAATTGATTTCACAACTCTAGGATCACCTCAATTTGTGACTTGAAAGTATTGCGAAGGTGAATTTATGTGCCCTTTTTACTGTTTTTAAAACATTTTGGGTTAATATGCATGACTTGAAAGTGTATGTGGGACCTTGCCTGTTAGAATCGGGATTTGCCTTGATTTATATTTTATTAGGTTTAATGCTTTACTATATGTATATACTAGCTGATTGCTCCGGGAAGGTCCCGGGGTTGAAAATTTTAATATGATTTAATAAAAAATGATCAAAGAAGAAAACTCAAATCACGAAAAGAGTAAATAACTTAAACATAATCAATCTTAGTTAAAAAAAACATTTATTTAAAAAGTTAAAAAAAAAAGCATAAACCATATTAAACATAATACAGTATTAAAAGGATAACCTTCAACATATAATCATCTTCACGTAATTTAAAATATGTTACAATTTGACTTTGACTTATATAGATGTAGAATTCATGATCACATTGAAAATAAAAACACTTATTTCAATACAGTGACTTTGTAAAGAAAAGCATATACGAATTTTCTTTGAATACATGAATTTAGATTAATAAATGTTTATTAATCTAAACATTAATAAACATGTTGTTTATTTCGTTAATAAATAGCCAAACAATATCACGTACAGCAAGGCGAACCAACCTTATCCCTGTTTTATCCACCAATGAGGAAGTCCCACCTTTGAGTAACAGTAACATAAGCGAAAAAGGACGTGGATTTGAAAAAGAATTCCCACCAATTCTCCTAAGCAATTTAAATCAAAAGGTGATAGTAACATTCAGTCATCTACATTATCGGAAAGCGAGGACTCAGGGGCTGCTGAAATCAGGTCTAGGGATAGCTTTTTGAAGTCCGAAAAAATTGGAGATAAAGATGGACTCAATGTTCGCTTATGTTACTATTGGTTCGCCTTGCTGTACGTGATATTTTTTGGGGCCTACGGTCAGCCCACTGGGCTACAGGCGGAGATGAAGACCGTGTTGATAGACCACGTTTACGATTGGTTGAGGTAAGACCAGGATTCGAACCGTTGGAAATGGTTAGGGATTGGACATTGGTCATTTTAGGGACCGCACTTGGCCCTGATCTTGGACCTCGTGCAACTGCATGCGGTTTGATGTATAGAAAGAGAATTCAGAAACTTTTTAAGAATGAATGGTTTGATGTTAATGTAATCATATATTTATAATGGCTACTCAATAATTCTATATTAAATTAATTTGTAAATAAAATCTTCTATTTTAAATTAGAAGATATGCATATCTTCTTTTATTTATTTTTAAATAAATATTTTATTAATCTTACTGTAAATAAATAAATATTTAAATTTTTATATTAATCCTTATACATAATTCGAAAACAATATTTATATATAGTATATATCAAAAATAATATTTAAACTTTAAATATTTTCAATTAGAAGATATGCATATCTTCTTTTATTTATTTTTAAATAAACATTCTATTAAACCTCCCACCTTAACGTGTCACGTGGCACATTCAATGGGAGGTTGAGGCCTCCATTGAATGTCACATCATCATAAGTCAATTCTTTTATTAATATTTATATATATATATATATATATATATATATATATATATATAAACTGTGTATGACGGTTACTTAGTACTATAAATTGAGATATGATGGTTATATAGTATGTCTACTTTAATTTATAGTTATGGTTTGAGTCTTAGTAGGTGATATGCGCTTAAAGAGACTTGATGTAGTTTTGTGACAAATAGGCGGAATGTGCTTATTGTAGATTTCAAATAAAGTCTTATGTTAAATAGGCGGGTTGCGCTTATTCTAGACTTTACATTTTTGCTTAGGGAACAAGTAGGCGGATTGCGCTTATTATTAACTCTAAGGTTAAAGTATTTTGTTATTATTTATTTTAACAATTTACTTATTTATTAAAACTTATAAAACTTGAATTCACTTAGCTCGTCTGACTTTGCGTGCATATTAGATTGATTTCAGGTTGTTGATGAATAAAGGACGCCTTGGCATGCAGTGGAGCTACTCAGTTGTGGTTAACATTTCAAATAAGAAGACGTCTACGAGATTTGCTCGAACGTATTTATATTATTTTCCAAAGATTTTAGTCGCCTATTAAATAATGTTTTGACCAGTCTCGGGGAAACAATGTTTGGAAATCTAATAACTTATGTTGACATTCCGCTGCGTATTTTCTGAAATAAAATAAGATTTCTTTTGAATTGTTAGCATGGTTTTAGTCATTGAATGGCAACTGTTTGACCCATCGGTTTTGAGGGTCTTATACATTACTTTCATTCAAAAAAACACCCACCTGGTCCTTAAAGCAAGGACCGGCGGAACAAACCACAACTACAACATGTACAAAGGGGAATGACACCAATCTTTCCACGCTATCCTATTACATTTCGATCTATTCCTTAACCATAAGAAAGCAACGACTTGACACGCATCATAATATCCCAAACTGTCACACCCTCAAATTTCCACTACGGGGTTTTACCGCGAGGCGCATGACAAACCAGGATTCAAGTCAACGGTCACAATAAACGACACTATATGAAGTACATAACCAAAAACATAGATTTCATAAGCGGAAGCATTTAAAGTATTTAATCTCTACAAAACCGTGTTCCTAAGTATCCAAGACACTTATTACAAAACATGTTACTAATCCTAGACGCCAATGCAGACTCGTGCGCCTAGTCCAACCGGTGCTACCTTAGCGACCTGAGAAAAACATGCCAAAAAGACGTCAACATATAATGCTGGTGAGTTCACAGGTTTGTTCAATATGTTACCAAGAGTTACCAAAGCGTTACCATGTCCATACTATACCAATGTTACCAGGTACGCTAGCTAGGCGTATGTTTTATTACTACTACGATTGGAAAACCATTACTAGACACATTTAGCAATGTTTAGCAATGTTCAGCCCGAATGTTCAACATGTTACCAATGTTACCAGTTTGAGACAATATGCACCCGCCCGGCCCTCCCAGCCGACGAGTGGGGCAGGTCACGCCCAATAGTTCTATCCACATTTCCCCCATTGTGCATCCCCGCACATTCATGGTTTTCCCCGGAACTTTAAAAGATCGTATAGCAATGCAAGTTAAAACCATAGTATGACATATGTTACCAAAATAGTTTAGCGCATGTTTTCTCCCCAAAAAGTTAAAGCAGAAAAAGTGGGGCCATGAACTCACCTTAGGTTGCGTTCCTCAGTAAATAATAGAAAGCCAAGCCCTTGATAATCCCACTACCGGAGATCTATCAAAATGTTCACATAAGTGTTCCGACTAATAACCATAAGGTTATCTAGTCCCCGATTGTCCAGATCGTGACCAAGTATGTTTTAAAACGTGTTTAAGTGTTCAACCGACACACTAGACCGACCCGACATCCCGTTGGTGACTTATTACCCTAACTAATCAAGTACACGTAGATTACACACAAGGTTCAAGCATAAAACACTTAGTTTGTATCAAAAATCTCATTTTTGAATCAATAGGGTCGAACCAGGAAGATTAATCCACCTTCGCCCCTTTTAACCCACCTTCGACCCTTTGGAAAGCCACCTTCGACCGTTTTTAAACAGATTCGACCAAACTGTCCAGGTTCGACCCTGGGATTCCACATTCGACCACTCGATCGGTCGAATGTGCCCAGGTTCGACCCTGACAGATTACTTTTCCCAAAAACGCTCCAAAAACATCCGAAAACATCCCGAAACATTATCAAACATTGCAGTTAAGCATGAATAACTTATCCCTACAAAACCCCACCAATTTTGCCCCAAAACCTATTCGTTTTAGCCCTTTCCCAAAATGGCAAAGATTATGGAAGTGTCACATCATGCATGTAATCTTTACCCAATTTGGAAACTTTTTGAAATCAATCCATAATCATCTTAAAATGCTTAGTTTATCATGTAATTGAAAACCCCCAATAGTTCTATTGATAATACTAACATGCAATAAGCCCTAGATTCAATAAAATCCCCAAATTAGACTTGATATCATCATCTATCTAATTATAATCTTAAATAATCCTAAACTATCATCAATAGTAGCCCTAGATCATGTTTCTAGCATTAGCACAGCAGCAAATCATTAAACAACACATAATATCACATAATACATAATTAACATATGTTTATTGATATGAAAACCTATGTTTAATGATAGGGTTTAGGTTTAGAAAGATGTTTAAAAGGTTTTTATTAACAAAAACATCCTTAGAACAGATCTGGACATTTAGGGTTAGATAAAAACGAATTAAAATACTTGAACAAGGTTTAGAATTAAGAACACACCTTGGATTCTTGATTAGATGTTGTTGATAGGTTAGATTATGAAAAATAAGAGCAAAAACTCCTTCCTTAGTGATTAAAATTGTTTGAGAGTGTTTTGAGACGGTTAGGGTTTGTGAAATGGTGAAAAATGACAAAGTTTGGTATTTATACTAGTCCACATTCGCCCCTTTCACAGGGTCGAATGTGCCTTGTTCTGGTCGAATGAAATTCTTTCATTTCCACATTCCAGGTTCGCCCCTTCAGTAAGGGTCGAACCAAGAGTATTTTCCAGGTTCGCCCCCACGATGTGGTCGAACCTGGACCTAAGTTTTTCTAGGTTTCCAATTTGTCGTGTTTAACGCATTTTAACGCACCTTAACACATGAACATGCAACCTTAGTCTATGTTTAACATATTTAAGCATGGATGATTATCTACACATCTTTGTATATAATCCACCATACAACAATTAATCTACACATACACTTAATTAGTTTATGTAATTTCACCAACAACGGGACCCGATACTAGTGTATTCCCAAAACGACTCCTAATGATCCTCCAGATCATTGAACCTTGGACAATCCTATCTTGACCCGACTCAACTAACCTAGTTAAGTTCGTTTATAAATGTTTCCCGCTAAGGTAGACTTAGGTGTTACTAAAATGTTTAAGCCAAATATGCCGGGTGTCACATCATCCCCACGTTGAAAGAATTTTCGTCCCGAAAATTGCACAAAGCCCAAAAATAAAAGAGACGGAAAGAATGAAATGAAAAGAAAATTTACCGAATGTCACACAAACACTTGGCTTCTTCCCATTAAAAACCGACTCGTTCCTTGCCTTTCATAAACTCCACATCGTAACCAAGATAACCCCGTGAACAATCTTTCTTTTCATCTTGTCTCCCTTAACCTTCTTATAAACTTCCAAGAAGTCCTTAACCTTCTTGTCATGAAATGGTGCTATGATTCAGCATCCATATTAACAATAAACATGTCAACGTTCTTTAATTGCATCCAAATTATGTTGATATGTAATACAAATTTCACCTATATTTTAGTTTTTAATTTAATGTCTATTCAAACTTTATAGTATTTTCTCCAAATATTACGCGTTAGCTGCTTTATGTTTAGTTCTGCATTAATGGAATGTACATTATAACAATATTAGTTACATCTTTTAAAGTTTTAGGTATAAAGCATTTTGTTGTAGGTGAAATTTGGATTCTTTCGGTTAAACATGCAATGCGATAATCACTTGTACATTACACATTTTTTTCTTATACATTTCAATTTACACGTCGATATTGATTGATAAAAACATCGAAACGTCGACAAAAATGAGCATGTCATCACGGTATTTTTGAATGTTTTTAAAACATAATAGTTTAAAAGTTATGATAAGATTTAAAAAAAAATTATAACTTTATAGTGAAGGGAGAAAAGTGTAACTACTAACTAAAAATGAGGGAATTTAAGTAACTAAAATGAGGCACTAAAGTGTAAAAGTGTTTGAAATGACTATTTTACCCACATTTTAAGGTTGTTAATAAAAATAAAATTCTTAACTTTTCTATATCTTAAACTAACTCTCACTCATGCATTATAATATAGTATAGATAATAAATATACGAAAAGCCAACACAACATGCAGGGTCAACTTAGCCAATAAACATTTTCATATGTTACACAATAAATACACGATAGAGTAAAAAACAATGTCATAGAATTAAAAAAAACATATAATTTAAATAAGATTGTTTTTACGAATTAACAAAACTCTCTGTAATTGTTTCTTATGAGTTTTCATATTTGAAAACTCAGTTTGACTAATTAACAAAACACAACCAAGTAATCAACAATTAAAAAAAGACCTAGAATGATTTGATATTTAAAATGTAAGTAATAATAATGTAAGCTAAATAAAGTTATAAGGTACATATAAATAAATTTATAAAAATGTAAAAACTCTAAAGTATAATAACATATTAATTTTATGATGTTATTTTTATTAACGTTTCACATTATATATATCAAAATTAAGTTTAAACATCTATTAAAATAATCGTATAGATGCATTTTTTTGCTTTCAATCATGTGTTGTGGCTTGTCTTGTCTTGTCTACTTGCACGTTAGCTAACTATATATCAAGCACTTTTATTTTGCTTTTTAAATGTTATTGTAAACAAATAAAAAACGTTGTATTATTGTACTCGAAGCATAGATTCCACACTTGGACTTTTCCTTACCCATATGCCACAATAAAATAAAAAGGTAAAAACATCATCTTTTACACAAATTCTTCTAAGGTGGCCAGTGCTCTATACCCTTTTATAAGAAGTCTTATTAAGTAGTTACAAGGTCGAAACTACAAGCAAACATTTAGAGAATAATGAACTTAAAAAAGAATAACATATACAGCAACAATACCTGATTTACAAGTCCTTATTCATGTGTGCTTATGAATAAAGAATTGAGATAAGGAAAAACACTAATGAGTCTTCAACAAAGAGTGCAAGCACAAGAATTTCGTTCATTATAAAGTTGATCGACACATTTATTGTGAAGGCGGTCAATTAGGCTGCTTACAAAAGGATCTAAGGTTAGGAGACGGGAAGGGATTGAGTGAGAGTGGGTAACAATTTAGGGAGAGTGGGTAAGGAAAATTTTTGGCGATTAAAAGTTTTAAATTAAAAGAAAAATAAGTAGATATTTTTTGAATTTTTACTGTACAATTGGAACACAATAGAGCTAGAAGGTGACGTAATATGGGTTGTGTGTGTCAGGTGCTTTTTTTTAACGGCCAACAAAACGCTCCAACCTATAGTAGTGGCGAAATTTTCCTGATCGGGATATGCCTCACTGAGCCGACGTCATGCAGATAAATATTTAACTGTTTATTTCTTTTTACGAGTTAGATTTACGTTAATAACTATGTTATTGTATTTTTTTTTCCTTATGCCACTATTTTGTTTATTTATTATCATTATTGGCTTTAGCACATTGCTTCACATCATTTGTTTTTTTAGAATAAAACTATATAACCTTATAACAATTTTCATTCAAACCTTCATATTTTTGCATAAATAATTTTGATATTTTATATGTTGAGGTATTATTGTATTCGTGCAACGTACAATAGAATCATAGTCTGTATTTATACTTTGTTATCTTTCAAATTGTGTATTATTACTTTAATGATATTATATATGTAGAGGATGAACAATAAACATTTAAAATACTAATCAGTCATTACGAAAATAGCAAGTGTATGATATGATATAATCGATCAAAGTTTAATTTGTACAAAACTTATTGTTAGGAATAATTCAACAAATACTTTGAGTTGGACATAAAAAAAATTTAGCCCATTTAAGCATCACATTTTATTTTTAATATCAATAAAATGTGATGCTATTATATATAAAAAAAAAATTAGCCCATTTAAGCATCACATAATCACTAAATTCCATTTATGAATTTATTTTGGTATTTAACTATTTATGTCAGATTTATCAGGATATGTTTAAGGGATCAAAATGTCAACTTTATCTTCTTGTAAACTTAATACGATTATTGACAATTAAAATTGTAAGGTATTAATATTTTTTCACTTTTTATTATAAACAAATCAATTAAAATATAAAAATATATCACATTTAAACAATCAATTAAAATATCAAAATGTCAACTTTATCTTCAAGGTAGGGCTGTAAACGAACCAAACGAACACGAACAATGCCTTATTCGTGTTCGTTTGATAAGGAAGTAACGTGTTCACGAACTGTTCATGAACACTTATCAAATGAGTTTTTCTGTTCGTGTTTGTTTGTTTAGAAAACACGGGGTTCATGAATTGTTCAAGAACACGTTCCGAACAAGATTTTCTATTCATTTGCGTTTCTTAAGGAAATGAATACGTTCGTTTTTATTTGTGCTTATTTGTTAAATTTAGGTGTCGGACAAAAGTGAACACAAACAAACACAAACAATCATACATGAACAAAACTAGAGTCAAACTAACACATATTAAATTTCGATAAAATGAACATTTTTTTATCACAAACATTATCACCAAAATATACTAATCCCAATTACCTAAACATACTTGACATAACCTTGATCATATAAATGCCAAAACATGGTGTCTCATAAAAACTCAAAATTATCATATTAAACTTGAAATTCTCATTTAATCCACCCAGAATATTAGTTAATCAAAATATGTGAAGTAATATGAATATGTGATACACTAATATATAATAAATAATCTACCCATGGTAAATTTGAAGTACCTAAATTAAAAATCAAAATCTAAAAACCCTAATGAACTATTGAACATAAATGAACACATTATCAAACGTTCACGAATATAAATGAACGAACGCAATCTCTGTTCATGTTCGTTTGTTAATTTATTAAACGGAAAACACAAACGAACTTCCCGCCGAACAGTTCATGAACTGTTCGTTGAACGTGTGGTTTGTTTACAGCCCTACTTCAAGGTATACTCACTTTTACTATTTTTACCCTTTTATATGTAAGGGGGGACGGGGCGTCACCCGAATTGTCCGCCGCCACCCACGCTGGTAGTGGTCTCGTGGGCCGTTTTGCTGGTTGTATCTACCGTGCTGGTACCGGTTGTTTATTTTATTTTTGAGTTTTATAAATGCAATTTTTTTTTGTTTTAACCGTGTGTTTTAGTGTTGTTTTATTTTTACCGTTTATTTTATAATTTTTTTAATTATTTTCTTTGTTTTAAAATCTAAAATTAAATAAAAAAACATAAATAAAAACATTTCATTAAAACATAAATATTAAACATAATAATATTAAACATAAAAAAAAAATTAAAACAAAGAAAAAAACTTAAAGTTGGCGCAACAATTGCCATGCCTCGACATGGTCGAAATCGTTGTTGTATCGAACCCCATACTCATAGTGAGTGAAGTCGATAGCCAACTCCTCATCAAGCTCCGGATTGTCCCTCACCGTTTGCTTGTATAGGGTGATCCACCTCTCACACTTGATATTGAGATCGGCCCACTTGAACTGGAGGCCTCGGAGGGTCTTGGTGGTGTTGGTGCCAACGTGTTCGATGAAGTCGCTAAACATGCGAACCCAAAACCTCTCCGTGGGGAAGGTCGACCCTTCATCTCTCAGTAGTTGTTGAATCTCCGGGTCATTTGAGGCATCCTTGTGGCAAAACCACAAGTGTCATCTCTTACTCTTCGGTCCACGGATTCATATTTGTGGCTGGGTGGGTGTTTGTTTTTGTTTTAATCGTTTTTGTGGTTTTTAACCCCACAGTTTCTTCTATATATATTCAAAAAATTTGAACGGTAAGAAGGTGAAATTAAAGTTCTGACCGTTTTGGTGATAAAAACTTAAATTTGTTCATCGGTTTACAAGAATTACTAATAAATTTTACTGATCGTTTGGTGGGACGGTTGTAATAGTATGAATAAAAAGTTTAAAATGTTTAAAAACCATGTGAAAATGTAAAAAAAAAGTTTGGGTTTTAAATGAAAATAAATAAAAGAATCAGTGGAGTGCTGCCTCCAAAAAAGTGTTTCAATGAAGTGATGTGGCAATGCAAGATTGGTTAAAATCAGTTAAGTGGAAAAAAAAAAAAAAAAAAAAAACTCTACAAGCGCCCCTTATAGCCTAAGATGCATTGTATAACTAAAGTGGTATCTAACAATTCAAAACATGACGGATATTTTTCCTATACGGTGAGATGTGACGGATACCAAACATTATTCCCTTGTCATATCACTCTCTAAGAGGGTGTTCGGGATTGCGTTTTGAATCTGATTTTTAGATTATTGCGTTTTAAAAACGCAGATAATCAGTTTTTTAGGCTACCAAAACACAATAATCTATAAGCAGCTCCACCCCTGCTTTTCCAAAACGCATAATCTGTTTTGAACAATCAATCCCAAACACCTCCTAAATTCCACACCTCAATAATCAAATGTTTAACACTCTTAATACTCAAACTAATATTATTATTAACTATAACAATAATATTATTATTCAAGAGTTGTCAAAGATAGTACATATGGGTTTGGCTGGTTCTTCGAAAATGCTAAGACCACTCGTAGTGGCCCGTTATGTGGCGTTTTAGACCCCTATAGTTTCGGGGAACACCGCCCCCCGGGCGCTATAGGGTGTTTTGTGGTTTAGGCGTTGTAGATATAGCGGGCGTTGTGGGAGAAGATTATTATTATTATTATTATTATTATTATTATTATTATTATTATTATTATTATTATTATGAAGAAGAAGATGAAGATGTTGATTATGAATATGACGATGTTGATGATGAAGACGGTGGTTGTGATGGTTGTGACGGTGGTGGCTGTGCCAGAGTGGCGACGGTGGTGGCTGTGATGGTTGAATGGTGGTGGAAGTGTTGATGATGATGATGAAGATCGATGTTGATGATGAAGAAGTTGATGTGTGTGTGTGAAGGGGAAAGGGAAGGGGTGAGTGGGTTATATAATAATAATAATAATAATAATAATAATAATAATAATAATAATAATAATAATAATAAATAAAAAATAATTATTACCCAATCATTTATAAAGCCTCATAACCCCCTTCTCACTACACCCTCTTTTTCCATAAAGCCTCACAACCTTCCTTCTATTACTTTTTAATATTTTAATACCTATAAAGCCCCATAACCCTCCACCACTACACATAAACTAACAATAGGACATCATCATCATGATTCTCGGGTCATGTTTTGTGTCGTCTTTTGTGTGGATAAAAACAAACAAAATCATTATTTAGTGAGTTTGGCTGGTTCGAAAATGCTAACAATAGTACATCATCATCATCATATTTGAAGTAATTATTGGGGCTGGTGTTAAGAGCATTCACAATAGAATTTTCATCCCCATCCAATCACAACCACATATTACACTAAACCCCATTAAATTTTCTCTCTCCTCTACTCATAACCACATTCAACAAATATTAAAAAATAAATACAGTTTTCCAGTTTTCCCTAAAAGATTCCAAAAGAACCCAATATTTACCGACACACTGTAGATTCTCCATTTTCTTCACTCACAACAACTTCCAACCCCCAAAAATATTATAGGGTTTTGTCACCCAAAAAAATAGGGTCTCTATTGTGAATGCTCTAACACTATTTGTTAGCAAATAGTTTCTGATTTCTTTGTTATTACTATGGCATAATTGTGTTCTGTTTGTTTTGGGAAATTGGATTTTAACACCCTAAACTATTGATTATTGGTCGTTGAAACACTGAACTACAAAATTGTTCACACCACACTGTACTTTCAACTTCTTGGCCTGTGTCACCCTCGGACTAACCATGGTTATTTTTTTTTGCTGACGTGATCATTTTTGCTAATGTGGCATGGTGACGTGGCCATTTTGGCATGTACATGCCACATCAGCAAAAATGGTCACGTCAGCAAAAAAACTAACCATGGTTAGTCCAAGGGTGACACATGTAAAGAAGTTGAAAGTACAGTATGGTGGTGAACAATTTTGTAGTTTAGTGTGTCAGCGGCCAATAATCAATAGTTCAGGGTGTTAAAATCCAATTTCTCTTTTTTTTTTTTCGAGTTTTATGAATCATCTTTCCTATTCTGGCCAATGTTGTTTACCATTGTCCGAAAAGTCGACTTTCTACTCAATCTTCATACAGTGTTGCATCTGATAATGAAGAAAAAGGGCAATTGTTGTTGACAAGAAGCGAACATGTATAAACTTCCATAGATGTATGTTTCTTTTCGACTTTCGGGAATGTTTTATGAAGTTGCTGCTTCTTCTTATGAACCTTTAGATGACAAGTACATGGTGAAAATACGCTAGAATTTCTTCAATTTTCTCTTTGTCTCTCTCTCTCACAAACGCACACACACATATACTAGTAAGAACCCCGCGTGATGCGGCGGCGGCAATTTAAAATGCAGTACTCGTTTTTTGTTAGTTTATCAATCCTCTCGTGGTATATTTTATAGCATGGTGGTTAGTTTGCTCATTCGTATCTTCATGTTATGTATCTATGTAATGAGCTTTACAGATGATCTTAATTACCTCCTTACTATAGTTAGACCATTATTCCTCATCAAATCAAATTTGAATACACGTGCTGATTTATTGCTTGGTGGTGGTTTTAATATATTTTTTATAAAATGTTCGATACAGGGCAAGCTGGGTACTAATCCGGTTTTTTGATAATGTTTCCAAAATAATTTTTTAAATGGTCGGTCAAACTGGGTGCACATTATGGTAGGCTGCACATAGTAGGTTTACATTGTTATGTATGCATACAAACTTGTTTATACAAACAACCTTAAATAATATGAAAATCATCAAATGAAACATCAACTTCATGACCATCGATAATCCTAGCAAGAATCTCTTCCTTTCAACATTATTATGAAATGAATGCTTCAACTCCATAATGATTTTTCACCATATAATTCAAGTAGATATGTGATCAATATATAGAAGAATGCAGGAGTGTCCTCACCGGAGTTCCAAAAGCAAATGGTACAACAGTTGTTTCTTACAATATACCTGTACTTGGTCGTTGTCCATAAAAATAAGATAGATAGAATAATAACCTTCCCTTTGTCTTAGACTTGTTGCCATCAAGCAGTGGCGAAGCTTAAACAAAAATCCAGAGGGGCCAAAGTCACATGGCCCAATTTACAGGGCGCCGGAATCAATATATATATAATTTTCGAACGAACACACACATAACTTAAACCACTGCGCAACAAAAGTGGCGGCAGAGCACCCACGGCCCTCTATATCCTTCGCCCATGCCATCAAGTCCACGCCCCTACCTTTAGACCATCTTCAATAGCCAACCTCAAAAGCGTCGCATTGTAATATTTTTTTATATATGACATAATTTTATTAAGTTAAATGACTCCATATTGTATACTATAAGAAAAACCAATTTCAATAATGGCACAGATAAATTTACTCAGATATGGCAATGGAAAAAGGTTTTTTTGTTACATGTTGCTATAACATCACCTGACTCAAAGCATTATCCAAATCATGATCTCCCGATCAGTTAATAGTTTTATTCACTATAAGTTATTGCATATAGATAGATCCATGGTCCAAAAAGGCGGTCCGAGGTGCGCCTTGAAGTGTAGGCCTCAGCCGAGGCGGTCAAAATAGCAAATGAGGCTTAGCCTGGGGTAAAACGAAGCGTAAGCCTCAGTATATTCGAGGCGTTTAGAGGAAGTATGAAATTTTTTCTGTGCATAACTGCATTAACCAAACATCATCATCACCGCTTTGAGACACTAATCTGAATGTTATTAGCCAACTTGATTTCAACTCCAACATATTCAACATCAATTAGTGCCCTTGTTCAAACTCTTATTTTTCTCAGGAGCGGGAATGATCTGCAACCAAATCACATAATTCATCAAACTAATTGACAAAAAAAAAATTGATCTCAAGCAACATAACTTTTATCAAAAACCTAATAAAGCCTCAGCATAAACAATGCCACTTTCACTCCCTATAAAAAAAATCACAAGATTAAAATTTCATTTTAGTACTCCCTCACTATGGTTGGAAGAAAAAGTTTCTATTATATAGTATCTAACTAGGTTAGAGTCCCGTGTGGACACACGGTACACGGTACATCCACAAGTAAAAAAAATTCTATAAATATTGTAGTATGCAAGTTGTTTTATTTATTAGCCGTAATGAAGACGATCAAATTGAATACTAACCTTTATGTGTTGAAACTTTGTTTGTGCGCGAAGTAAGCGAAAAGAAATTGAATCAAATTGAACAATAATGAAAAATGACGGAAGATGTACGTGAAATGAGATATCTTTATCGGAGTTAATTAATAGTTTAAAACATACCATGAAGCAAAATATCACATGGTATCTAACTTTTGTTTGTGCGCGAAGTAAGTGAAAAGTAACAATATAAAACATTCCATCGATATATATATATATATATATATATATATATATATATATATATATATATATATATATATATATATATATATATATATACATATACACAAGTACCTAACCCCTTTCATGTTAGACCCTATCAACCTTTTGAGCACAGTAATAACAAAAAGAAACATGGCCTCAAAGTGTGTTTATACAAGTAACATTTCAAGCTCGAGTCAAAAAATTCAAACAACGTTGGTGACAACATCACCAAAAATATTGAGTTTCAACTTCAAAATTTGATAACATAAAGTGTCTGGAATATTATTTTGTTTTACAATGTACAATAATTACCAATCAAATCCTACAAATATGAATAGGAAAATAGGAAGCATGCTATCTAATAAATTTGCAAAGCTTGTAGTGCTATTATTACCAGAGCATCATGGTTTAAAAAGGCTTTCTGAGGCTCGCCTCGAGGCTTACGCCTCGGCTGAGGCTATGAAAAAACGCCTCAGAGGCTTAGCCTCATGGGGGTCAACTGAAACCTAAGCCTCGGCCTATCTGAGGCTTTCCGAGGCTTTCCAAGGCGGTGAGGCTGTGAGGCGAGGCGTTGAGGCTTAAG
This sequence comes from Ambrosia trifida, assembly GCA_028751855.1. Lineage (NCBI taxonomy): Eukaryota > Viridiplantae > Streptophyta > Magnoliopsida > Asterales > Asteraceae > Ambrosia > Ambrosia trifida. The sequence continues at coordinate 71,014,528 of CM054129.1, read as the reverse complement.
CCTCAACACCTAAGTCAAAATTGGGTCTAGGTGGTGAAAATTGGTTCAAGTCGGGTCACAAATTGTACTTGGAACGAGTTCCCACCTCAAAATCCAACCAAAACACACCTGCCCCTCTACTTTGATTCGAATTAGACTCAATTGATGACATCTATAGGGTGGCAGACGAGGCTATGTCACCACAAAATGATGAATTGTTAAATTCAATTGGTTGGATTAGAACAGAGGGAGAGAGAAAAATCGTATATAAAAGGAGGTGGCATTATGGTTTTTATTAACTTTTGGTATTTTTACATTTAACCCCGTCAATGTTCACTAGTTTACATTTGGTCTCCAAACTTAAGTTAAAGATTAAAATGCTATTAAAACTATTTTATGATGTTTGTTTCACTACTAAATTAGATTTTATAATATTCATGATGTTTTGTTTTATATTATAGTGTATTTTTATGATATACATATATATTTTTTGTTATTGTTAATAATGTTTTGAGGCTTACGCCTCGGTCCGCCTCGAGGCTTACGCCTCGTGAGGCTAACGGACAACGCCTCGAGGCCCGTTTCAGCCTTTTTAAACCTTGCAGAGCATCATACCCCATAGTTGTGCCAGAAATCTTCTTCTAGTTTGTTTACTCTCATTGTCATAAAGATTGCTTAATACGATTCAATATTAAGCTAACATTGTCTCCTCAAAAACTTAAAAAGAGATCTTGATAAGGCAAACGGAAGGCATACCTATAACCGCTGAAGGTAAGGAAACCAAAAAGTATTCAACACATTAAGTGCTGAGGTGGGAAATTGCAAGATGAGGAGATGTGGTCGACCGGTAATGACGCATTTAGGGGGGGGGGGGGGGGGGGGTGGGGGGACGCGTGGCTTGGTGAACAACGCAAACACCACCGTAGTTACAAAACACCCTTCATACACTGCTCCTTTCCTTTTCTCTATTAATTAATAGTTACAAGAAATCCTGCAAACAAATTAGAAGAATTTAGTTATAATTCATCCAGAACACACATTCCTAAAAGACTTCTAAACAATCCATTTTTCAAACAAATACATTGTACATCCTTTGGTCAAAAATCAAAGGATGGTTAAGAGTAGCAAATAACCAATTTTAGCAATCCACGAAAAGAAAGTTTTCACGAGCGAATGTTCACACTTTCAATACAACAAACAGAAATGCATAAAAAAGCGATAAAAAAACATATAATAGCTTACTATTGTTGGGTAGCCATATCTATTTGCACTTATGAAGGAACAAAGGCAGGAGACCTGAAAAAATGTAAGTTGATGTCCTTGAAAATGATGTAATTAAAATTACAATTGTCATCATTACAAAATAGTTTTCCATAACATAAACAAAAACATTTTGAAACTATTGTATAGCACTTCATGTTGTAGTACTGGTTATATGTAAAATAACATCACTCTTTCCTAAAACTTTTCTACTCATACTTTATTGTTGGTATATCTTCAAGTCCTCTTGTTACCCAGTAAGTTTTCTAGAGAGATAAAAGTAAAGGCTTCTCAAAGTTGGAATTGCTCTTAGCTTAGATCTCATAATACCGCTGGTTCTTCTTTCTATGGAAGGTAGCCTGTTTTGCCTTAACTTAACGGTTCTTTACGTCAATCCTGTTTCTGCACAGCACAATAGGGATGTTTTCACAAGCACTATAATAATAATAATAAAAGACGACATAATCGACTTTTCATAGAACCGGTTACATCTGTAATAAAAAAAACGAAATAATCGACTTCAAACATGCAACATATAAGATACGCTAACGAATCAGTTACAACACAACTACAATTTCATTGATTGATTAACCATCGATCATCACTAATTCATCTAAATCAACTCTTAAATCCACACACAAACGATCTTAATCAAAGATCCAAATGAACAAAAGTCTATAAAATAAACAAAAAAAATCAATGATGTAATACAGTCAAGAGATCCGAAACTAAAAAATGGATGATGATGATGAACATATACGAAATAATTAACCAAATAGAAAAAAAATATGAAAGATTTATAAACCCTAACGACGGACAGAAATAAAGAAGAGTAGTTTTTTATGTGAAAAACAGGAAAAGGGAAACCCGATCGACGAACAAAATGAATGGAGAGTATGTTTTGATCGGAACAATATAGTCATACCTGATCAACTAAAACCGAATGAGGAAGATTTATGCTCTGATGAAGAAGGCGGCTAGGGTTTTTGGAGGAAATCAAAGTAGAATGAGGAAGACAAATTAATTAGGGTATATATGTCCGGGTTATGTTTAGGTATCCGGGTTATGTTTAGGTAATACGGGCGGGTCCTTAATTTTTGAGGCTCATTGTATGCTTGACACATTTATACATATAATAAACCAAAGCCATTTTAATGACATGGCATTCAAAGAGGGTATTCTCTTTATTGAGTGTGCCATGTGTCATACATGTGGCAAGCTCTTTATTTTAGGAAAATAATAATTTAAAATTTAAAAACAAAATTAGATTTTTATCTCTAATATTTCTTCCCATAACTTTTAAACGTTAATATCTTTTATACACGAGATTTTTTAAAGAAAAAAATTACACCAAATTAACGAGTGTTTTATTATCTTTCCAACGAGTACCATAGTGCTATATAAAAAACGGAGAAAAAAAAACGACTATTTTTTGTAACCCGACAGGTATGGTGTCAGGTTTGGAATTAGTTTAAAAAAATTGTGGGTTTGGGTCGGGCCTGGATTAGGTGATACCCGACCTAATTACCCTTTTTTATATTAGAATATGATAACTTATGGTAGAGATTTGTCATTAATTATGTTGTCATATTAGATATTTTATTATGTCATATTAGATATTTCAACACGGGACGCTCTCCAACAGGTAATTGCTATGTTTTCTTTTTTTACCATATTCTGAAATAGCTCAAATCTTATTGTATGCAGTTAAATACCTTTGACTGAATGTATTGGTGCTAAACAATCTATGTCCCCTTGAAGTGCTTGAGATCTTAATATTCTGTTTTAGGTGTTGATGTTGTAAGGTGAAATGGATCTTTTGGTATTTTTTTTTTAAAGTATCTAATGTAAGTTGATACATAGATGTCATTTTTATAGTTTAGATACTTCTAATTTTATTCACTTTACTTAGATTTCTCAACCCGGGACGTTCCCGGGGTATAAGCTAGTGTAACATAATGTGGAGCCTATGTGGAGGCCCTAGTAATAGGACAAGTGGCACCCTAGTTACTCATTTATTAGAAGAGGTAGAGGTAGATAATGATTTTTTATGTGATATATTCGTATTTGACATCGTTAAAACCAATATGGTGAACATTTTCGAACAATGGCCCCAATAAAAAAATCCCAGATCTGATATTGCTCCCTCACTCAAATTAATACAATATTTACCCAAGGACAAGGAGGAGTCGTTGTTTGTCGCTTGGCAAGCCAAACCCGAAAATCGTGTAACCCACCAGGCGATCTCTTCAGTATATATTTTGGAATATGAACCTCACGCGTTGGGGGCAGCAACGACCATTAAAAAACCCATCACAAGCAAATTTAAAACAAAAGATGAGGCGATATCTTCAGTATATAGGCAGTAAATTAAATAGATCAAATTAAAAGATGAGGCAGCTTGGTTTGTCCAAAGAATACAAGTCAGGTTTAGCTGATAATGATATATTTTGGGCAACTTTAAACCCATTCAACCTGTTTCATTAAAAAAATAATCATTTTAACCCCAAACAATGAAGCATTTAATTAACCCAGTTCAGTTCAATATTTTAAGTGCAGAAATTTAACCAAAAACACTGCAGAAATCGACCCAAAACAGTGCAGAAATTTTGACGTGCAATAGTGCAACATTTTCAAAAAAGAACGCATAAAGTTTAAAAAAATTATCTCCATCTTTTGGTAATTAGAGTAGATTAACTTGTTTAATGCCCATCACATATCTACAAACCCCTCAGTTATTAAGAAATTAGAAATATTATAGATCAAAATGAATAAATGTCAACATCTTGTACAGATCACTAAATTATATTGTGCGAATATCTTGCGTTCAGTTATTTAGCAATTTAGGATATAGTTTGCATGATTCATGAATGCTAAAATATATAAAAAAAATAAGTTGAAAACTGCAATAGCTAATGTTTAACCTCTAAATGGTAAAGTACAAAAAAGCTAAAAAAACATATCGAACGGGTCGAAGTTACCTGAATTGTCATTTATAAATAAAACCTCCTACACGACCATATTCAAACGGTTATGTTATTGTTGTCTTAATAATTTTTTGCTGTGACAAAATGGCACACTAAATCTAACAGGCGACTTTTTAATAATTAGTTTATTAAAAAAAAACTTATAAACTGTTATTGATTTATTGTATGAAGAAAAAAAAACAATTCAGGCGACTTTTGACCCATTTGGCGTCTTTCTTTTGTAGAAAATCTAAGACAAAATCCTCTCAATCTCTCTCGATAACAATACAAACACAATACTCAACCAGAAACAAGAATATAGCGACAAAAACGGTGACCAAAATATTATTAGTTTAACCAAACCAGAAATCACCCAACCAAACCCAATAGAGTTTCAGATAAACACTGAAACTCAAAGATACAAGATCGTTAACATCTGCTGATGAATAATCAGCAGATGACAAAGAAAATAATACAAGATGATCAAACAAACACTTACGAAATACAAACCCTAATACAGACTGAGAGAGACGTGAAGTGTGTGAGAGAGACAAAATATCTGACGAGTAGTGAATGAATGGCTGAGAGCCATTCTCATCCCTTATATAACGAGGCCAAAAAGCCCTGGGCCATAAACCCATATAACTAACGAACTCAACATAAGAAGCTGGGCTGGATAATTGATGCAAGCCTACTAAACCTCTCTAAGCCCACAATATGTAACCTGCATTTAATAACAAAACTAAACAAGCCCATTAGATAAAAAAACATTTGAATTACAAATTTTAATTCTTTCAACACGCCCCCATAATTCAAATGTTAAACAAGTCAATCATTCCTAACTTGTTACACATGTATTGATGTTGATCAATACTTAAACCTTTTGTGAATATATCAGCAGTTTGTTCATTGGAAACAACTTTTTCAGTGTGAACAACCCCATTAGAAATCTTTTCCCTTAGGAAATGAAGATCTATCTCAAAGTGTTTTGTTTTCTCTTGGAAAACAGGATTTGCTGCGATTGCAAGTGCAACTTTACTATCACTATACAAAGTAACAGGCAAAGTAATACAAATGTTCAACTCTTTTAACAAATTTTGAAGCCATATTACTTCACAAGAGGCAGAACACAATGCTCGATATTCAGCTTCGGCTGAAGATCTTGACACTGTGTTTTGCTTCTTACTTTTCCAGGAGACTAATGAGTCTCCAAGAAAAATGCAGAACCCTGTTACAGATTTCCTGGTAACTAAGCACTTGGCCCAGTCAGCATCAGCAAATCCACTTAAACTCATGGTACTCGACTTCTTAAATAACAACCCCTTTCCAGGAGATGATTTAAGATATCTCAACAGTCTAAGTGCAATTTGAAGATGAAACTTTGTAGGCTTGTGCATAAACTGACTCAGGAACTGAACAGCATAGCTGATATCAGGCCTGGTCAGAGACAAATACAATAGTTTACCTATTAACTTTTGATATCCTAACACATTGTCAAGAAAAACTTCAGTTTTAGATTTTCCAGATACAATATAACTCTGTTCTATAGGAGTATTTACAGGTTTACAACCTAAATACCCAAATTCATTGAGATGTTCTAAACAATACTTTCTTTGAGTTAAAGAAATTCCTTTTTCAGAATATAAAACTTCAATACCTAAAAAATATTTAAGTTTACCAAGATCCTTAATTTGAAAGTTACTTTTTAACAACCTCTTAACACTATTGATCTCAGTTTCACTGTTTCCTGTGATGACAATGTCATCAACATAGACTAATAATGCAACAAACATATTGTTTTCATTCTTTACAAACAAAGAATGGTCACAAAGACTCTGTTTAAACCCAATACCAAGTAGAACAGAAGTTAACTTCTCATTCCACTTTCTTGGAGCTTGTTTAAGTCCATATAAGGACTTAACCAGCTTACACACTTTGTTCCCTTCTTTTGGATAATAGCCTTCAGGAGGTGTCATATAAACATCCTCTGATATTGACCCATAAAGAAAGCCATTGTTTATGTCCATTTGATATAATGGCCAATCATTTTGGACAGCTATACATATAAAGCATCTAACTGTTACCATTTTAACCACAGGTGAGAAGGTCTCTCCAAAATCAAGACCTTCTCTTTGGTTAAACCCTTTGGCAACCAGTCTTGCTTTATATCTTTCTATTGACCCATCAGCCTTGTATTTAATTTTGAAAACCCACTTACAACCAATGGGTTTTCTATCCTTGGGCAAATCACTTAAGACCCAAGTATTATTTTTATACAAGGCTTCCATTTCCTGATTCATAGCTTCTACCCATTTGGGATCTTTAGAAGCTTCTGAATAGGAAGTGGGTTCAAAAGACTTATTAAGACTAGATACAAAACAATAATTTTCATGAGACAAAAGTGAGTAATTAACTACTTTCTCTACCCCATACTTAACCTTTCCTTCAATAACAAAGTTATCAAATCTTTTTGGTAAGACAGAGTTCCTATGAGACCTTCTAATACTTTCAAATCTATTTCCCTCAGGAGTAAATGTCTCATCATGTGAACATTCACTACTGGAAGGGTCAGACTCTCTACAACCTGTACTACCAGGTTGCTGATCATAGTGATGATCAACCCCCCTGGCAGCCCTGGGAAAGTTATCTTCCCCTGTACCAGGTGAGTGTTCATGAGCACCATTTGGTTCCCCTTCATCATTGGGAATATTATTATTATTATTACTATGACCACTTAAAGATGTTTCAGTGCTTGCAGTTTCATACAAATCAAAGAAGTTTAGATGGTCAATATTATTAAAAACAATTTTTTCTTTATCAGTTTTAAAAGGAAAAATATTCTCATAGAATTTGACATCTCTGGAAAACTCAAATTCTCTTTTATCTAAACTCCACAATTTATAACCGTTTTTAAAAGGTGAATACCCAACTAAGACACACAAATGCAGAAACAAAGATAGAACGATCTCACAGCGAGGGGGAACCCAAGTTAGGGTTTCGCCAACTCACAACCAACACCTTCACTTAGGGTGTTGAGTTGTGAGAGCAACTGTAGCTATAATATTCCAATCCAAGAGCTCCAGCAGATCCACAGCCAACACACGTTGACCAATACAACCTGTTCAATCAACAATAACAGATACAAGAATAATAGACCAGATCTACTTTATCAAGATCAGATCTGTTATAGAAATACCAAAAAAATAAAATAATAGACTAGATCTACTTTATCAAGATCAGATCTATTAAGAAAAGACATAAAGAACCAGATCTATGAAAGAGATCAGATCCTTGACCTGAGAAAAGACAGCGGAAGACAAAAGAAGACAAGAACACCATAGATCAGAGCCTTTGCTCTGATACCATGTAGAAAATCTAAGACAAAATCCTCTCAATCTCTCTCGATAACAATACAAACACAATACTCAACCAGAAACAAGAATATATCGACAAAAACGGTGACCAAAATATTATTAGTTTAACCAAACCAGAAATCACCCAACCAAACCCAATAGAGTTTCAGATAAACACTGAAACTCAAAGATACAAGATCGTTAACATCTGCTGATGAATAATCAGCAGATGACAAAGAAAATAATACAAGATGATCAAACAAACACTTACGAAATACAAACCTAATACAGACTGAGAGAGACGTGAAGTGTGTGAGAGAGACAAAATATCTGACGAGTAGTGAATGAATGGCTGAGAGCCATTCTCATCCCTTATATAACGAGGCCAAAAAGCCCTGGGCCATAAGCCCATATAACTAACGAACTCAACATAAGAAGCTGGGCTGGATAATTGATGCAAGCCCACTAAACCTCTCTAAGCCCACAATATGTAACCTGCATTTAATAACAAAACTAAACAAGCCCATTAGATAGAAAACATTTGAATTACAAATTTTAATTCTTTCAACATCTTTTTTAATCAAACCTTTTTTACCATCTGACCAGATAGATGCATGTTGCTCGGTAGCTCCCCATTTGGGACAACCTTAACCTTTATTTAATAAAAAAAAACATATAAACCATAACAAACAATTAGTATTGTAACATTATCCTAAATAACATACAAAAGCTTCAAAAAATAAATAACAAGAAGGCATAAATCCAATGTTATGTACCTCTAAACCCCGTAGCCAGTAGCACATAGTAATTTGACGTGTTAACCAACACGACTCGTCGAATTTATCACCTTAAAGTGTTACCAATCGAGTCTACACATAATTTCCGTAGTCCAAGTTACTCAGATCTGGAAAACCACGCCTACTGAAAAGAATCGAGAATGTGGAGTGGACATTAAGTGTCAACCAGTTTGGTATGAGTGCCAATACAAATCAGCTCCAAAGATTTTCATGTTTGAATTGGGTGATGATTGTAGGCTTGTTATTGAGGATTATCCAAGGAGATGACACTATAGATGAAGCTTCACATTGGAAAGAAAAACAACTTTTCATCTTAAAGTTAGATGGTAATAATGAAGTAGGTGTAAGGGTGGGAATTGGATAAGAACAGTACATGTTGCATCTGATGTTTTTGATAGAATAGCTAGTATGATTATGATCAGCTTGCAAATTCCATTAGTTTTTCGTTTGTAGTCGGTTCGTGATTCTTGAGTACAAGAATCCTAAGGGGGAAGTATTGTTAGGTGACAAATAATAAAGGGTCCTTTAGTGTAATTGTAGAGTAGTATAGGGGGTTATGTGAAAATGTCTAAATGTACTTAAATAGTCGGTGTAGTTGAATGAGAGGAACCAATGGGGTGGTGGTTCATCGGCAAAGGCAAAGCCTTTAAAACACCTAGGTTGTGGAAGATCTTGGGTTCAAGTCTCACAGACTACAGGATTTAAAAGAAATTAACCTTTAAAAAAAAAAAGCTGAATGAGAGGAGTATGTTGGGAATTAATCTTTACCTATGGTTTTTATTAGTTGGTTTTAATAAATTGGTATGCTAGTTTGTTTTGAATAAATATTTAGTTTAATTTGGTAGTTGGTTTGACCGATACTTTTGCATATGTACGTTATGAATCATTTGCATAAATAGTGGGTTTATTATTTTACAAATTAAATTTGGGGGGTATTGGGGGAAAAATTGAAATTGGTGATGTATGGGTCTCATTTGGCGGCATCTAATTAACCAAACCTTGATGCCGCCAATTGAGATGATGTATTTGAAGCCGCCATTTCATTTCAAGGCATTGATGCCGCCATTTCATTTCAAGGCATTGATGCCGCCAACTCATTTCTAACTTTCATTTCTTATATAAGGCGAGGCCTCTGCCCATTCTCTCCATCCCATTCCACACCTATACAAATACATTATAACCACAATAATCCCCCATTTACAACACATTGTAAAAAACTAAACAAAATAACAATATGCGATATAATACTTTTCCCGCAATTGTTTTGGAGGGTACGGTTTTTCATTGATATTGGGTCGATGTTACATTCACATGGAGTTTTAACAGTCTTGGGCGGGGATGAGCCGTGCTTAAAAGCATCCGCTCCTGTCTCATCCCCTGCTTGGCATCGCTTTTCTGGGGTCCAAAAAAGCGGTGCCTTTGGATCGGTGTTACATCCACATGAAAGTACTTGGATTGATGTTACATCCACACGTGGTATAACACGTGTAGAATGCAACATTGTCACTGTAGTTTATAATATTTTGCCGTTGGTTGTCGGTGGTGGTCTCAATCTCCAGTCTACCAAACCCGGACATTCCAACGGTCTCTTTAGGGGAGTCAACTTTCCAGACAAAGGCTGTAGGGCAAGGCCATCCGGTGTTGAAGAATCACATCATGTGATTAGCGACGTCGAAGACATCGGATGATGCGGTTCTTCACCGTGCTACTTTCGCAGGGCTGTCTGGGTTGATCATTGGGTAGCCTTAGATTTGGTACACATATTCAACAGATTGATTGATGTTCCCCTGTTTGATTCAGATGGGTTCGGACCCCCAACTTGATCCCGAGCCCTCAGTTTGACTTCAATAAAGCAATTGTGATGGAATGTGGGAAACGGAAACTTAATGAACCCGTTGTGTCCTTGCCGCCCCAAAGCATGCAGTTTTTCAAGCTGAGCCATGGGTACGGTTAGGCTTATTTCGGGAGGTATGTACTGTAACATGCCAAATTGCTTCATAACCCGTTGAGGGTAATGATGCTCAACGATCTCAAAGCATATAAGGGGACAACAGCTCCTCCAGCTTTGCATCCCACTTGAACATATGGCCGGGAGTCGATCCAAAACCGCGGTGTAGGGGGTCCAGTTGAACTAAAAACATAAAAACAAACACTTAAGTCAGTTACAAAACACAATAAATGCATGCATGATTAATACAAAAAACTAAAAATAACACCTAACACGTGTAGAATGAACATACCATGTTCTCGTTCAACGATTGTAGTTGTGAACGATATGCTCGGAGGCAGTGGGTGGATACCTCCTTGAAGTCTAAATTGCGGTCTCTCCACCTACAAAATTAACAGTTTAAAACATGTGTTCAGTAAAAAAAATACAAAGGGATGCCATACAGTCACACATTATATTTGTTTGGGATTTGAGATATATACCGAGCCGCTAGCGGACAAGAATAATCAAACCGGTTTGAGGGTGGCCGTGGCGCGAGACACCGAATCCTCTCCCATGCCCATGTTTGAAGGAGCATCATGGGCCCGGTCACGGCTTTCCGATCCGGCTGGGTGGCATCACAAAGCCGCCTGTAAAAACAACCGAGAACCGCACTGCCCCAGCTATAAGATGCTGTTCGGCTGAGGTCTCGTAAAAATCTTAAATAAAAAACATTTAGTCTATTATTATTATTATTATCAGGAAATAAAGTGGAACCGATCAAATAAAAAAGGTTTAAACGAGCCCTGAAAATGCACTCTTCATCCGTAGTCTCTGCTTCAACAAACGGCTGCTTTAGTTTATTAATAATAACACTACCCAAAACGGACTTGCCGGACATTTGGGCCTCTGTAGGCGTAACACCTAACAATCGTCGGCACAACGCTATTGCGTCGGCAGTAGACAAATTATCATCTACCCCAGACACAACAGCTCCCTCAATAGGTAACCCCCACAAGACGTTAACATCTTGTAAGGTGACAGTAGCTTCACCAAATGGTAGGTGGAACGTGTGAGTTTCGGGCCTCCATCGTTCCACCAAAGCTGTTATCAAGGAGTGGTCAACGTATCGATAACCACAATCTATAAGGCCACCAAACCCTGCGGCATCGACAAGGTTACGAACCCGTCCTACGACAGGGTTGTCACGGAGGTTCCGCCACAGGCTTCTATCGCTACGCTTTACCATAAGGGGACCGTTGAAGTCTTCCTCGTTTATAAAAACGTGAAAGGCACGATGTCGATCGCGCAGATACAACACATCGTTGCTTAGGGGACCAGGGTGTAAGTTTATGTTTTGATTCATGGTGGGAGGAATTTGCTTTGTATGATTTTTTATAAGTTTCAAAGGTTTCAGATGGAGATTGAGATTGTAATGGTGTGGAAATGGATGTGTGTGGTGGTCCTTCTTCACCTCACCCTCCATTTTATAACCTTCAAAGGCTGATTTCTTGCACTCCCAAGAACACTATTTGCCTATCAAATCATCTGCAAATTACAAGACCATTGCATGCAATGCTAGAGACCTTGTGAGTGTGTTTTATAGCCTGCATGGTTGCAGGAATCGAGCATGCAAGAAGACTAATTCTCATTTGGTGGTTTCAATGCATGGAAATGGATTGGCGGGATCGTGGCGGCAATATTGAAGACCTCGCCATATTGATTGGCGGCATCATTGACTTCCCCAAATGGGTTGGCGGCATCAAGGTGATGTGAACAAGTGGATTGGCGGCATCAATGTCCACTGGGAAGGTTTATGTTGATACCGCTAAACCAATTGGCGGCATCAATAAAGGATTTATTAGATACCGCCAAATGAGATCCACACATCACCAATTTCAATTTTTTCCCCCAACACCCTCCAAATGTAATTTGTTAAATGATAAACCCGCTAGTTATGTAAATGATTCATACGTTATGCACATGGGTAGAAGGTGAGTCTAGTTTTCAGGTGGAGTTTGTTGAGTATGTGGCTATATATATAGCCCTTTTGTTTATTCAATAAAATGCAAGCTTTTGTTCATATTACTTTCTGCACGTAAAGTGCTTTTCATTTTGTATTTGAATTTTCAAGTCACAAGTGAGTTTACAAAACTAACGGTACGTGAGTTAGAGTGTTGTGTAGTGTAGTGGGTGGAGAAGGGGCTATTGATTTGAGAATAATCTCTTCTTCTCTTTAGATTTCTTCTTCTTCTTTTATCCATAGCTTGTATCTCTTGATTAACCATTTTGTTTCATATCACAGTGTTAGTGCTAGTAATGAAGAAAAATCTATTGTGTTTTCTTTGGTTTTACATGTTATTTATAACCTACTTTAATACCATTATAATTGATGGCGCCTCCCCTGCAGAAATATGCAGTTCATTCGGTAATAATTTTATGTAAAAGCCTTCACTTATTTATTTAATTCATTTTTCTTATTTTTGTTCTTGTTTTTTGTGTTGTAGGTGATGGTCTAACACCCTTCGTTTGGAATTACCGGACAATTATTTGCGAGGAGAATGAATGTAAATATCTGTGTCTAACCCTCCCCCGAGAAGGAACACCGGAATTCCATAAATGTGATGGAACGCTTTGTATTTGTTGTATGAGACTATGTGTAGTGGTTCAAGCCCCTTAGGGGCGTTTTCTGCCACGTGGACGCCACATTAGCAGGGGTATTATTATTCAAAAATGGGTGTAGTGATTCAATTCCCTTTCTTACTACTTCAATCATTATCCAATTATTTAATACTTTTATAATTTTTTATTTGATTAGTTTAACTAAAGATAAACCTGAAATACAGAATAAAATTAATAAAATATTTCATTAAAATATAAAAAGTATAAAAATAATTTGGTTAAATGACATTTCCGTGAACAATTAGTAATTTAATTTTACAAAATAGCTTGTAGTATAATAATCTTATAAAACAAATCCTTTAAAAAATATTTATACACGTTAGTATTTAAAAATACAAAATTAATATAATTTTATTATGCAATATGTCTTTCAAAATAAAAATATTAAGAAATAAGCTAATTAAAATCTGAAAGAGACAAAGACCACAAACTATTGGGGCCCACCTATTATTTTTTTCTCTATCTGTACCTTCCACATTTCCTCACACACAATACCTATGGATACACTAAATATATCTATCTCCATCTTCGAATGTATACCTGTAACTATTTACAACTGATGTAAAAAAAATAGCATATCTGCAACTAAACTTTTAATCGAATTAATACGTAAAAGCAAAAATGTATGGGATTGCGTGTGAATTAGGCGTTATATAAAAAACGCCGAGCCCGTAAAACGCCCGGAAAACGCCGAGGGGAGTGGTGTCCCGACGTGAAATGGCGTTCTTGAGGTGGGGAAACGCCCCATTACATATAGTCTGAGGGATAATTAGTTATTGGTAACCTCAAAATAAAGATGTTATATATTTTAATTTTTTGAACATTTTAGAAATATTAAGACTGTTGTGGTGCGCGACCGAGCAGCCGCGAGCGGCCAGATGAGCCATGTGGGTTGCGCAAACCACAACACCCACAAGTGAATGATTGCGCGAGTGAGCAGGCGCTACCCGGATCGCGTGGGCTAGCGAGAAATAAACATGTATGTCTATATAATTTTTGTATTTTTTTTTCCGGTGAAGAAGCCGAGCTTTCCGGTGAAGAAGTCGAGCAAAAGTTAAGTGAAAGCGAAGAAGACAACTTTTTGATTGTTTTTTTGTTCTTTTAATTCAAAAATAAAAAATTAGTCAAAGTGAGTGATTGACATGACCTCTTTTAATATAATAAAACTTATTTTTTTATTTTATATTTTTTTTACCTTTTCTTTCTACTCTATTAATTATTTATTTCTAAATAAATAACATTTATTGTATGTTTTTTATTTTATGTAACTAGTGGCATTATCCGCCGCGTTGCGGCGGTAATTAGTCGATGAATTAGAATTTGTTAAGGAGACATGGCATCTTAATCGGATGAAGGCACTATATTACATACGGCATTACATAAGATAAGTTCTTAAGGTTGATAAGAGCATATCACACAACATAAAGACTGTTGCGCGCCTTGTGATTTGGTCGCACCTGAAATTCAAAGGTTAACAAATAAAGTTAATGAATGGTTTTCAATTGGGCGAGCCGTATCCGCTACAACTACGACACCATAGCTACCACCGCTTAAAAAAGGTTGACCAACAAACCTTCTAATGTTGGCTCCATTCAATGCATCCATAGACCAGCTATATGTGTGGTTAGTATTTTGCAGTGCAATCTGGATAATGAATTGATGTCTATTAAAATAAATAATAATAGATCAAAAGCAATAACCAGACACAATTGTGATCCACTGGATGTTGCGCCTGTAATTCTCTTTAAACCGCTAACAGCCGAACTGATTGTGCCTAAGGACCGCCTCTATAACATCCATGTCGACTTACACAGCCCAATTTTATCCTAAACCATTCAACACACATAGTAATCAACATTAACGTTGGGACGTAGAAAAAGCGCAAACACCTAACTCGTTATGGTGTCCATTTGGTCTCATAAAATATTAACTATTGATCTATTCATAAAATAACCTATAAAAAAGTGGTCATGACCCGAACCAGTAAGTTGTTTGCTCTTCTTTTTGGCTGTCAAAAACTCCATGAGGAGTGCCTTGCTAGCCTGCACTCCAATATGAATATATTTGCTATTAATGCTTGAAGCTAATGGTAAATTAACAGAATACAATTATTCCAACTTTATATCACCTAGTGCGTACTTGTGTTAGAACGTTGTTGGCACCTTCAAAAGTTAACTGCACATCATTAGTTAAAGACTCTCAACTTTACAAGTACGTGATTCGGAATCGGTATAAGAAGGAATAGTTCTCTTGCCTTGATCATTAGCAATGATCTCGAGTTGATCATGCTGCGACACACAAGTAGGTGGTTCCCAGATCATTTCGGATCGGTGGTCCCCCAGCTTTTCGCTTTCACCTTGAAACCTTGCAGTTACACACTACATAAGAATACAACATGTTTTAATTAAAGGTAAAAAGTTTAAAGCATGTCAAAAGATGGCCATCAAAATGACAATTAATTTTCAATGCATACTAATACAATTAATTTGCAGTTACACATTACACGCGCAACCATCCCCTTTGAGGCTGCCTACCTTTGTTATTTCTTTGGTTGAGGTGGTGGCATCACTTGGCAAGTTACTTGAAACACCTCTTAGAATATGATCAAAGCAATACCACACAATACCATCTGATACATGCCAAAATTATACATAGATTTGAAGTACCTGTTCTTTAGTACCCTCAGATTGCATATGGTTGATAAAACCATCAGCTGCTTAATCTTTAACGGTTTTCACTTGGGATGATGAAGGTAAAAGCATCTAAATAGCACCCGAATCACCTTTACCAGCTGCAACTTGCACCTGGTGCACTCTGCTGCGGCATAATGGCTCCAGCCAGGCAGCCACTGGGCCTTGTTCCTATGGGTCGTAACTAACATTCTGGTTGGTTCTTCTGATTGCATCATGATAAAGGTCGTCAAGTGTAAGTTTGTCCAGCCTTCCAGCCTGTTATTTCGTTCTCGGTTCATAGCATGTAAGTCTTTGATCAAGGGGTTTTACCAACATTTACAAAGTCCATGATTCTTCGCCAATAATTAATCTCTGCGAAAGTGACCTGCTATATCATGCATTAGTGTTGCCAACAAAATGCACGTTGCAATATGTGATCTTAAACGCTAGCATCAATGAAAAAAAAATATATATTTTTTTGAAAATTAACTTTCATTAAATCATTAAAAAAGAAACCGATTTGACTCCGGTCACCACATCCATAGCTTTGACGCTCCGAGCACTGAATATATTACCGTTCAATTCACAATGATTATACCGTGTAAGATCTTCTTTCCCACTTTATTGCAATTCGTTGTTTTGTACAACTGCATCAAATCTTTGAATTCAAAGGCGTACATAGGATCAAGGCTACACCAATACGCAATCCTCCCCCAAACTTCGGTCGTAAACAGCAGCCTGTGAACAGGTGCTCGGTACTATCAGTCCCATACATGCATAAGCCGCATAAATCATCCGCGATAAAAACGCCTTTTAGCTAGAGCAATGACCGTGGGAATCCTATCGAAAGTCGCTCTCCACGCAAAAATGATACATTTATACGGCACCCAATGTAACCATTTAAACTTAAAATTATCCTCAGCATCCATCTCGCTCAGCTTCAGCGTTTTAATAGACTTGACTGAAAAAAATACCTTGCGCATCTGCAGCCCGCTTCCAGCTATCTTCGTTTTAATAGACTTGACTGAAAAAATACTTTGCGCATCTACAGTCCATTTCCAGCTATCCTCATTTTCTGTAATCTGTTGAGAAAGAAGAGCGGCTTCCATTTCGACCCATTCAGCTGCAGCAACATAAGAAAAATGCTGCAAAGTCCATCGCATAGCCCAACACCCTATTTGATCCATCATCGCCCAACTTTCAGCAAACTTGCTGTCCTTATCATGCGCCAGTTGATAAAGATTTGGGATGTAGAGCTACCTAAAAATATGTACAACCTAACATTTTATAAGAGAGAAATACTGCGGCACAGATCGAGTTTGGGTTTTGAGTACCAGTTAGCGAATCGATTGCAGTAGCTGATACTTGTCTCCCCCTGCAGTGGCAGCCGAGTTATATTCGGACAACACATCATCGTCATCATCTTCACTATCATTGCTCAGCGTATTCGACATCATCCGAGCCAGCTTCTATGCGGCCTCTTTCGAGGCAATGTCCACAACACCTGGATTTAATCAGAAGAAAAAGAGGATTTATACAACTGATTTGTATAAAGAAATGATTAGTGAGTATCTGTTACCATCTGCCACTTTTCTATCACACCCATTATTAGTAGGTTTAATACTACTTTATTTATTTCCAATTTCCAAAACCAAACTCACACCCATTAATTAACAAATGTATTTATGTTTCCTCCTGGACAATAAGAGACCAGTAGACGCATCCATTAGGATTAAGTTCTGACTCTGTAGCCGTCAATTTGCAAACTGAGGTTAGCTTTATTATTTTTGTAACAACCATCAGCAACAACCGGGTCAAAGAAACCCATCTTTAATACCCAACTTCCTTTTATTTTCTTATATTGAAGAAACCCAAAAAAACGACCCTTTAAAACCCTAACCTCATAAAAGACATCTGAAAGAAAGGCAACATACATACCTGTTAACTCGGAGGTGATGACGGCGTGGTCGGTCACAAACGCGAGTTAAGAAGGCCATAGACGGCCGTGGAGTAAGGGGGTTGGAAGCTATTAGTGACAAACACCACTCAAGACGTTGGTGGGTTCCGTGTAAAGGGACGGTCACAGCGTTGCTCGTGCCATATGGGGTGATGATGACGCTACGTGATCGCCTTTGAAACCCGATGTAGCCTAAAATCCACAAGACAAAGGAGCAGAGAGAAGATTAAGTGTATTGAGAGGGAGAAAGAGAGGGAGGGAGGGAGGAAGATAAAGGGTTGAATACAGATAAAAATGTGGGTAATACGTGTTAAACTATTAAGATATGACCGTCAAATACCCCCAATCAAAGCCAGACACCTACAAAATAGCTTCTGGATTATAACACATGTATAAGGAAAAATAGGGGAAAAATAAAAAGAAAAGAAACGTGAATCGAACCCGGGTCAAACAGTTATAACACAAACCATTACACCACTACACCACAAGCATTAGATGCTAACACTATCAAAATAAAACATATTTATAAGCATACAAATTTAAGGCAGAAAAAAAATCACTGTTCATTCAGTTTGTATATTTATATAGTGGAATAATATGTTTTTATATTTTTTATTAATGTTAAAATAAATGGATAAAGTTATCACTCACCTTAAACCACAACGAGATCAAGTGAGCAGGTTGTGGTCGCGAGCCAGTGACACGTGGGTGCTAACATGGCCCAATATGAGAGGATAGAGCCATGGCTCACCTCTAGCTACAACGGATAGTTTAAAAACAATTACATTTATATTCAATATTAAGTAGCTTTAACCCATATAGGGTGTTGCTATTTACACACACTCTATACTATCTCTCAATAAATACAAAATATTAAGGGTGTTGCTAAATATACTCCCTTTATATTATTTTTACTTATTACACTCACTTTTTAAAGTTTTTAAATAAACATAATTAAACCTTGTATTTTTTTTTATAGAATTTCCTCTTCTATCCTGATCTCAGTTTGTCTCAAACTATAGTAATTAAATCATAAAGATTAAAACTAACAATATTTCAGATGGGGTTTTGTACCACCGAGATGATGACGAGATTCATGGGACGGTGATGCTTTAATTATGTGATGAAGATGATGTTCATTGGGTGAGTAACTAAAAAAGGGTTGATTACAACTGTAACGCCCGGCGTTTCTCGAATAATATAATAATAATATTTTATTCATAAGACGATGCGTTAATTCGTTAACAATAATATCTCATTAACAAAAAATACATTCTTAATTCAGTAATAAATTTAAAATATTTAAATTCGCCAAATAACGCGCTGTAAGTGATAGTGTATCAGTTAATGGCACCTATCCATATAAATTTTAAACACGACTATAAATATATATAACAAATGTATAGTCTAAATACTCGTTTTAAGTCGGTTTATATAAATAAATTTAACAAAATAACTATTTTAGCAGTTGAACAAGTTATGTAATTTAAACAAGACCGAGTCAGTAACTGGCTCGTATACGCGGTACCCAACCACTTAACCTACTCCAATACCCTACCTATTTAAACCCTTTAACTTATCTTCTTCCCCTCATCTCATCTTCATCATCACAAACCCTAGTGTAACATCGCGAATTATTCCTTAATGATTAAGCTAGTAAAATCACCACTTTACTTAAAAATAACCATGTCTAAATATGATTTATTTCAAAACATTAGTAATAATAATAATAATAATTAATTATAAAAAAAATCTATGGAAGTTTAGTTATGTTTTTTTTTAAACATGAAACCATCCCAAGATCCATGATCCAAAACCAAACATACTAAACCCAACCAAACCCAACTTTTCCTTTAAAAAAATTTCGGAGCCCAGATTTAAGCCCAGCCCAGAACCAAACCCGGCCCAACTCCCTTCTCCTCCCTTGTTCGCTGCTGGATTACCGGAGAAACAAATCCGGTAAGTCCCGGATTTTCCGGCGACTTACCATAACCCCTAACACGCACCTTCCTTCAATTAACCTTGACCGTACGTTTACAGCTCATCATGGACACACTCGGGATAATTATTAGGCCGTAATCATCGCTAAGTCAACGAAGCAATAAATCCGGTCATAAAACCAAGTTTCCAATCCTACGTTATGATTTGTTTTGTATATATATATATAGCCTATGAACAAACTCGGAACCACAACACAAACCTATTCTCACTCAAAATTCCACCAAAGAAAACGCCGTTTGTTCCCCTTGAGAATCGCCGGCGTGTACAGTCCGGCCACCTTTCCTGTCTTCGTGCGAGCCTAAATATTGTAAGTTCCTATGCCGTTTCGTTTGTTATTATCCATAGTATAAAAGCCCCACGATTATCTGGATTAACAGAGCCTTAAACGGGTTCAATTAAATTCAAATGGAAACTAGTGTTCTTAGGGTTTAATTTGGGGAAGATGACACATAGCAGTTATGGTTTAAAGGATTTCATTTCTGATTCTAAAATGTTCTCAGGGTGTGGCTTAGTGGTGAGCCTCACTTGTGATAAACCTTTGAACCGGCCTGAAGCCGGGTTCGAGTCCCACACACTGCATTTTTTTTCGTTTTTCTTTCTTTTTCTTTTAATTAAATATTTAGACATATATATTTT
Source organism: Ambrosia trifida (assembly GCA_028751855.1). Taxonomy (NCBI): domain Eukaryota; kingdom Viridiplantae; phylum Streptophyta; class Magnoliopsida; order Asterales; family Asteraceae; genus Ambrosia; species Ambrosia trifida. The sequence goes on along the minus strand of CM054129.1, from coordinate 70,994,298 downwards.
AGTATACAAGTTATAGATTACGTTTAAAAATACCAAGCAAGGTTTATAAATTCTATAAAAAATATTTTATGCCGTGCTAATGATGAAGTTTATCATACAATTTTTAGTTTTTAAAAATCTTTTATTTATTATATATAATAAATATTACAAATTTATTCAATTATAATTATAAAATTCTATAAATATATCGAAACGACTTTATAAAATTTCACAAAAATTATTCTAAGTTTTTAAAACAATAAACATTCCAGAAATGATTTTTATTTCAGAAAAATCATTTATTTAATATTTTTAATCGATTTTTGTTATTTTAATCATAAATAAATCATAATAAATTCATTTTTCATTATTTTTACATCAAAATTTCACATAAATCATTATTAATCATTTAGATCAGAAATATAAATTTTTGATTCGAAATTTATAAATTTTAATATTTTTAAATATTAAGTCTGTATTTTGTCAAATAAGTATTAGTATATAAATATTCATTAATTAAGAAAACAATTTTATAAAAATTATTTTCACATTTATTACATTATAATTCAACCACCTTTAGTTAATATTGGTCAGGAATATTTTTATTAATTATTTCTTTATTTATTTAAGTTATTAACAATTATTCAAATTAATCGTAAATCAATTACTATCCCCAAATTAGGAACCCTAGCACATTTCAGACTAGAAAACTTAGACTTATTAAGTTTTCCCCAACACTTATTTATTACCTTGAAATAGGGTATACTTGGAATCGTTGTGCCACATTTATTCTATATCAAGAGATTCGATACTACCATTAAGGTGAGTTTACATAGCCTCTTTTTCTGTTTTACATTTTGGGGTGAAACATGTTTAAACATTTTATACACTATCATTTACTCATTCTTACATTGTTGAAACTTGTGATTCAATTACACTATCATTTACTCATTCTATCATTTGACTGTAACAAAAAGATACAGTACAATCATTAACATTGATCAAGCCGCCTGTTTAGATTATAGCGCTATAGGTCTGACAAACCCATCCCCCCGCATAAATTCAGGGATGATCGATAACAGTTACACTTTTACTAACTTGCGAGTTAGGTCTTAGTCGACATAAGGTTTGATTGTACAAAAGACGCATTGTTACATGTCGGACTCATATTCTATCATTACTCATTATTATACTTCAACTATGATTGCAATACAACATATTGCTTTCAACTATGTGCAAAACCTATGTATTCTCACCAACTTTTGTTGACCCAAAATATTTTCAAACTTAACATGTTTTAGGTTATACTTGCTTGAAGATTTGAGTTAATGCTTGAAGATGTATACTTAGTATTATTCATTTTGATGTACGAATTCTTGCAGAGAAATTGTATATAATGTAATTAAATCAATTATTGAAATTTATTATTTACCATGAGCTACTGAACAATCAACACTATATGACACCTCGATGTTTCCGCCATCGGTTGGGGTGTTACACCTAGCCCCCAACCCTTTTCCTCTCCATTTCTCTTTGGAAAGCAGCGACCAGGAACAAGAAACAACCACTCGAGCTTCTCCTCTCTCTCTCTCGTTACAATCCGGTGACCAGACTTGGGCTCTGATACCAATCTGTAACACCCCAACCGATGGCGGAAACATCGGGGTGCCACGTAGTGACGATTGTTCAGTAGCTCATGGTGAATAATAAATTTCATTAAATGATTTAAATAAATTACATACAATTATTCTAAGAATTTGTACATCTCAAAATGAAAAATACTAGCTACACATCTTCAAGCATTAACTCAAATCTTCAAGCAAGTATAACCTGAAACATGTTAAGTTTGAAAATATTTTGGGTCAACAAAAGTTGGTGAGAATTACATAGGTTTGAATAAAAATGTTGTACAATTCGAGTGTCATGGCTAGTCTAGTCCATATGTGAAAACAAAACCATCAGGTAAATCAAGTGCATAATCAAACCTTGTGACTAGAATATTGTGGTCCATCCCATACGCATATGGTTCACTCGATTATGTTATAAATTCGATAACAATCACCCACGCTACCTATGTAGGAGGTACATGTATCCGGGTGGGATTGCCAGTCCAATAGATCTATCATTGTATACCGTCGGCTGATCAATGTTAATGATTATGCTAGAATAATGTGCTTACCCTAGTAATGTTTAAGACATAATGCAACATAGAATAACACATAGACACTTATGATTGAATTGTAAATTGAATGTTGTAACATGTTTCACCCCAAAATAGTGAAATGGTAAAATGGGCTATGTAAACTCACCTGAATTTCACTGTGCAAGTACTAGCAAGTAGCAACAAGTCTGAACTTGGATTAATTGAACTTTTGTATCCTATTATAAATAACGATGCCTTAAATACTAATACAAATACACTTGTTTCATTCAGTGATTACCTAGACTCGCATTGAACGAATGCACGTCTTATAGTGTGTATGACTTAACGAACCGATTGTACTTGGTTTAGTTTCTAGAAAATATATGTGAATGTATAGTTATATACAATATATACTTTATTATGATATATTCAGGATTTCGCGACTTGAGACTAGTTGTAAAAGAAGCATTTAGACTAGTGAAAATAATGCACGTGTAACTTGATTCGCGTTTTAGTTTGTTTGAAGACCAGATAATATATGCATTATGTTTATTTATGTACGCTTTTATATCATGATGAAATAAAGTTTGAATAGCGTCTATTTGTAAAATATAGCTTCTTTTGTACAAAATTATAGTTATATTTTGTTAAAATTTGGGCAGAGTCTCCTCTGTTTTTGTATAAAACCCGACAACGCAAGTCGTCTATATTTCCCAAAAATCCATTGTCCACATTCTCAAAATGCAATACAATTTAACTAGCCCTTATAATACACAACAAATGGTTTAAATTACTAAACTTTAATGAGCGAGAACTACATGCTTTGATAAGTAACATATAAATATATAGTTCGACATTTTGATAATGCTATAAAAACACGCATGAACATAAGTTAGTCCTTATTTGACTCGTCAAGCCAATTATAAAAATTAGTTTTGGTTACAATTCGGTTCGGTTCACTTACACTTTTATATAAATATTTATATACAATATACTCAAAAATAATAAACTAAAGTCGTGGTGTGCGTTTTATACCTTCCCGAGCTAAACTCACGAGACATGTACGTGTCTCGACTGAAGAGTTGACCAGCCTTGACCGGAATCGAAGTTTACTGATGTTGACCAGGTTTGACCACGATTGACTGACTTTGACCACGTTTGTTATACTGACCAACCATAAAAACAAACTCATAGATGACCAATCAACCCAAACGCCAACCCAAACTAAGAGCCGAACAAAACCAGATCTGATTGTTGACTAAGGTTGACCGACGTTGACCTGAGCAGGAAAAAGAAAACAAACAGACCACAACCAAGCTGACCGGAGCTAACCCGGTACCATCTGGTCGGAACCTGCAACTCGGACCAGAAAAAGGCAGAGACCAGACCTAACCAAACTTGACCTGACCCTTCATTTACGTGGTCGGGTCAAGTTTGGAGAATAGGGTAGGTGTATTTAGAATAACCCTAATATATAAAATTAATTACATTTTAACTAATTATTTTAAATGCATTCACATTTGTTTCATCCGTTTTGTTTAATTTTTAATAAATTAAGATTTGAATTTTGCATTTACCAATGCAAAAGAAAACTAGTACATCACAATTGCAAATGGAATGTCACCTTAACAATGGAGTATTAATAAAATAAAATATTGAATATTGATCTATACTTGCTTAAATGGAGAATATTGTTAATTCAATAATATAAATAGAGATGTCTATGGCAAAATTTCACATCACACATACATCATACCAGAAAAAAATAGTAACGTAGTAATGTAGAATATTGTCGACTTGGATTCGTCATAAAGATCCGACTACAGTTGGATGTCAAAACATGTATATGCAACGTTTAGAAATTTATAAACAATTCAACATTTGCATTCGTGATAAAAGTTTCATACACATCGAGGATAGTTGTTAATTTTTAAAGTTATTGAAGTTTTATCTATGATTTTTTTTTTTTTTTTTGTATTGAATTATTATCTATAATCCTTTTTAAACTTATAATCTTTTGTATATGTATGCTTTTTTTTTTTTTGAGAAAATATTTATATGGTGTTGTTTGTTACTAATAGAAAATAAAATTTAAGTTGCATTAAACAAGAAAAAAATTTATTAGAAAAAAATTAAAAACTATAAAAGTTAAAAAAAACCTACATTACAAAAAGTTAATTTATTAGAAAAAAAAATAAAAAACTAATAAATAAATAAGGGTATGAATAATAGTTAAATTATAAATAAAAGATTTTAGGTAATTAATGTTTTGTATTTATTGAGATGGCTGATGAGTAGTTTACATTTTTTTTTGTACGACAAATTTTTAACACCTTATTTCCACCTTACCTTGCACTTGCAAGGATTTGAACCCACAACCTCACATTTGTAAGGGGGGACACCATACCACTAGACCAATAGGTCATGGGTTTGTAGAGTAGTTTACATAATTAATACTTTGTATTTATTGAGAGATAGTATAGAGTGGGTGCAGTAGAGTGGGTGTAAATAGCAACACCCTATATATATATATATAAATTGCTGTTTAAAACCAGTTATTGTTAATTAGAACATGTTTGTTAACAGTTTAGTTTGGTGTGACATCGGAATTTGGTACAATAACTAAAAGACATCGATACGTATTTTGTATTGATCGAAGATGATAAAAAGAAATTATATTATTGTTATGGTGTTGGATCTCGGAAAAAAAAAATAAAGTTTTTCAAAAGCCAGAAAAAAATCTAGAAAAGAAAAAATTGTTTAGAATTAAATGGTAAAATACCATCTTGTGAAATGTGTTCCAATCTCAAAAGAAAAAAGTTGAATGAAATGAAAACAAAAGTAAAGCAATTACCAAAGCAAGTGGGTGAGTTCATTATATATAATTGAAGGGATAGGGAGCTCAATCCGGGCGGACGCGACATCCCTATCCTCACTCCATGAAGATCCACAGAAATACTCGCGTATAACAACTTCCGCGGAAAGGACTTGAGTCACAAAACCTCACCCACTTGTGGAAAACACGCGCGCGTCTGCTAACGCGCGGGCTAGTTCACATCATAACATTCCCAGGTACGAGGTACGGAAGATCAAGAATCAAGAAGATCCACCTACAAAGGATCACTGACACCACCAACAGGATAATGACGCGTGTCCGCGGTTGCCAAACAACCACTGAGGTTCAACAGTGACGTGACTGGTTCCATGCTTCCACCATGCTGCCCCTACTGTTCTGACCAGGCATGCTTACCTGCCGTCAGGGGTCACGTCAGACGCTGGCAGGTAAGTCAACCATGCTGGTTCAGAACAACATACCACCAGGGGCCAGTCACACACTGTCACACTCTCAAATTTCTACTGCAGGTTTTTACCGCGAGGCGCATGACAAACCAGGATTCAAGTCAACGGTCACAATAAACAACACTATATGAAGTACGTAAACCCAAAAAAATAGATTTCATAAACGGAAGCATTTAAAGAATTAAATCAGCTACAAAACAGTGTTCCAAAGTATTCAAGACACTTATTTTAAAATATGCAACTAAGCCTAGACGCCAATGCAGACCCGTGCGCCTAGTCCAACCGATGCTACCTTAGCGACCTGAGAAAACATGCCAAAAGAGACGTCAACATATATAATGCTGGTGAGTTCACATGTTTGTTCAATATGTTACCAATGTTACCAAAATGTTACCATGTCCATACTATATCAATGTTACCAAGTACGCTAGCTAGGCGTATGTTTTATTACTACTACGATTGGAAAACCATTACTAGACACGTTAGCAATGTTCAGCCCGAATGTTCAGCATGTTACCGATGTTACTAGTTCAAGACAATATGCACTCGCCCGGCCCTCCAAGCCGACGAGTGGGGTAGGTCACGCCCAATAGATCTATCCACATTTCCCCCGTTGTGAATCCCCGCACATTCATGGTTTCCCCGGGACTTTCAAAGATCGTACAGCAATGCAAAGTTAAAACCATAGTATGACATATGTTACCAAAATAGTTTAGCGCATGTTTTCTCCCTCAAAAGTTAAAGCAGTAAAAGTGGGGCCGTGAACTCACCTTAGGTTGCGTTCTTCAGTAATATAAGAAAGCCAAGCCCTTGATAATCCCACTACCGGAGATCTATCAAAATGTTTACATAAGTGTTCCGACTAATAACCATAAGGTTATCTAGTCCCCGATTGTCCAGATCATGACCAAGTATGTTTTAAAACGTGTTTTGAATGTTAAACCGACACACTAGACCGACCCGACATCCCGTTGGTGAGTCGTTAGCCTAACTAATCAAGTACACATAGATTACACACAAGGTTCAAGCATAAAACACTTAGTTTGCATCAAAAATCTTATTTTTGATTCCATAGGGTCGAACCAAGAATTTTAGTTCCACCTTCGCCCCTTTTTAACCACATTCGACCCTTTTGGAGTACGTTCGACCCATTTAAAGCTACATTCGACCCATTGAAACAGATTCGACCAATATTGTTCAGGTTCGACCCTGGGAATCCACCTTCGACTCCACGACTGGTCGAAGGTGCCCAAGTTCGACCTTGGCAGAATGCTTTTCCCCAAAACGCTTCAAAAACATCCGAAAACATCACGAAACATCATCAATCACAACAGTCAAGTATGAATAACATATCCCCACAAAACCCCACCAATTTTGCCCCAAAACCTGTTCATTTTAGCCCTTTCCCAAAATGGCAGAAATTATGAAAGTGTCACATCATGCATGAAATCTTTACCCGATTTGGAAACTTTTTGAAATCAATTCATAATTATCTTAAAATGCTCAGTTTGTCGTGTATATGAAAACCCCCAATAGTTCTATTGATAATACTAGCATGCAACAAGCCCTAGATTTATTAAAATCCCCAATTTAGACATGATATCATCAATCATCTAATTGTAACCATAAACAATCCTAAACTAACATCAATAGCAGTCCTAGATCATGTTTCTAACATTAGTACAACAGCAAATCATTAAACAACACATAATATCACATAACACATAATTAACATATGTTTATTGATATGAAAACGTATGTTTAATGATAAGGTTTAGGTTTAGAAAGATGTTTAAAAGGTTTTTATTAATAAAAACATCCTTAGAACAGATCTGGACATTTAGGGTTAGATGAAAACGAATTAAAATGCTTTGAAAAGGTTTAGGATTAAGAACACACCTTGGATTCTTGATTAGATGTTGTTTGTAGGTTAGATTATGAACAACAAAAGCAAAAACTCCTTCCTTAGTGATTAAAATCGTTTGAGAGTGTTTAGAGACGGCTAGGGTTTGTGAAATGATGAAAAATGACAAAGTGTGGTATTTATACAACTCCACGTTCGCCCCTTGCATGGGGTCGAAGGTGCCACCTTCGCCCCTTTGCAAGGTCGAATGAATAGGTTCTGTGGGTTGTTCCAGGTTCGCCCCTTATCCAAGGGTCGAACCAAGGCTCATGTCCAGGTTCGCCCCCACGCCATGGGTCGAACCAGGACTTGTGTTTTCTATATTTTCCAGTTTTGTCTTTTAACGCATTTAAACACATTCTAACGTACGATCATGCAAATCTAACACATGTTAAGCACATATAGGCACGTATACTCATGTTATGTTACACGTGTGTTAATAATCTACTTTTCCTACTTGATTCAGTTCATGTAATTTCACCAACAACGGGACCCGGTACTAGTGTATTCCCCAAAATGACTCCCAATGATCCTCCAGATCATTGAACCCTGGACAATCCTATCGTAACCCGACTCAACTAACCTAGTTAAGTCCGTTTATAAATGTTTCTCGCTAAGGTAGACCTATGTTTTACTAAAATGTTTGAGCCGAACATGCTGGGTGTCACACACACTACTACGTGTCCGCCTGTAAGCTCACCGCTGACGTCATCTACGGAGGACGTCATTTTCCCGCCTTTTTCAGAGACCAAAAGCAGTTGGGCCGAGCCAAGGCCCAAAGATTACAAGACTCGTCGTGGGCTTCTCGTCAAGCCCACGACCTCCACTATAAATAGAAGACATCGACTCCCTTTAAAGGGATCCGAAATTAGTCACTTGTAACATAGAGCTAGGTTTACTTGTATGCTTTGCACACTCCCAAGTAATAATACTCCTGGCTCTTCACAGTGGACGTAGGTCACACTTGACCGAACCACTTACATCCTCGTGTTCTCTCTTTATCATCACACACTCTCACTCACGTCAACTCCACCGGGTTAAAACCAAGGTTTGGGTAAAGGAACGTATTCATAGTAACGTAGGTATACACCCCCAGGAGATTAGCCATAATCACCAGGACGCCTATTGTTTCCTCATTGGCGCCATCTGTCGGTTAGAACACTCTCTTCTTCTTTTATCCCACCCATGGCTGAACCCAACCCCGACACAACCGTCGTAAACCAAACCGGGGACGTCGATACCCAGCTCACTGGAAACGACGTCACCCCGACCACTGTCGTTAAACAACCCACCTCCTGCATCCAGAAGCCAGTCTTCGAGGTACGTGACATGGAAACCGACGAGGATAGTGGTGACAACACGGATGACCCAGAGCAATGGTTCCTCCGCCAAAATTCAAGAAGTGCCATTATCTACCGGAAAATGCTCTTAAAGCAAGTGAAAAAGAAGGGTAAGGCCCTCACATATGATTCCTCGCCAAAAAGGAACCATAAGAGCAAAGAAAGTACTGGTCGTCGTGGTGGTCGCGGCGGGGAGCTCGGCGGAAACGCTGGAGCTAGGGGCCGCACCAGTTTACACGATGAATCGGACGGTTACGAGCCATCAAGCACGGACTCCGACCGCAACAGAAGGGCTCACACCCGCCGTCCACACCGCAAGGATGTGGACGACGATCAGGTCAAGCCTTTCCGGCCAAAATCGTTTGCTGAGAAGTCAAAATTTGTGTCCCGCATAGTGACGACGACAATTTCTAGGACAACCAAGCTTCCTAGCAGCATCGGCAAGTACGATGGCCTGCGTGACCCAGATGACCACATTCATGACTTCGAATGTGCGGGAAGTTCGGTTAACTGGCCGGTACAGGTTTGGTGCCATCTCTTTGCCCAAACATTGAATGGCGCAGCAAGGGTTTGGTTCGACAATCTCCCCGCGGGGAGCATTGCCGACTTCGATGATCTTACCGACAAGTTCGGTAACCATTTCTCGCACCTCAGAAAACACAAGAGGGACAAGGCGCACATTCTTTTGTGCCGCCGATATGACCATGAGTCCATCGAAGACTTTATTATTCGTTTCAATAAGGAGGCCCTTCAGATAGGCTGCGGGGAAGAACTCATCCGCGCTACGTTCATTCACAATGTACGTAGCCCGGAACTCATGAAATGCCTTACAGGCAAAGATGGCATCCCAGAGTCCTGGGACGAAGTCATCCACTCCGCCAAAATATACGCCTCAGATAAAAAGTCCTTCAATCAGATGCACGGCTTCCAGCAGCAACACCACCATAATAATAATAACAAAAATAAGGGAAAGTCCATTTGGAACCGCATCTCCGGCTCAACAGACGAGGAAAAGTACTCCCCCGCAAATGACGCCCGCCACATCATTAGTGGCAAACAATCAAGGGAACAGCGTGGCCATTCCAAGAAAAACCATGATTGGACCCCGCTAGTCAAGAGCCCGTCACAAGTTCTAAAGACGGAACAGGTAACTCTCAAGGAACCCAAACCCCTTGGGAGAAGACGAAATATGGACACATCCAAGTTCTGTGAGTACCACAACGACTTCGGTCACCTCA